>JAQQAC010012171.1:17993129-18027028 GCA_029783875.1 Phataginus tricuspis | reverse complement strand
ATTCAGTCCATTTACATTTAGGGTGATTATTGATAGATATGTACTTACTGCCATTGCTGGCTTTAGATTCCTGGTTACCAAAGTTTCAAGGGTTACTTCTGTACTATCTAAGAATCCAACTTAACTTTCTTGTTAAGTTATTGTGAACACCGTCTGATGTTTCTTTATGTCTCCCTTCCTATTCTTCCTCCTCCATTCTTTATATATTAGGTATTTTATTCTTTGCCTTTAATTAGTATTTGGATGGTCTGCTTTCTTTGCTGTGATTTTATTTTCTCTGGTGACATCTTTTTAGCCTTAGGGTGCTTCCCTCTAGAGCAGTCCGTTTAAGATATCCTGTAGTGGTGGTTTATGAGAGGCAAACTCTCTCAACTTTGGTTTGTCTGGAAATTGTTTAATCCCTTCATCATATTTAAATGATATTCGTGCTGGATACAGTATTCTTGGTTCAAGGCCCTTCTGTTTCATTACATTAAATATATCATGCCATTCTGTTCTGGCCTGTAAGGTTTCTGTTGAGAAGTCTGATGATAGTCTGATGGGTTTTCCTTTGTAGGTGATCTTTTTTCTCTCTCTTGCTGCCTTTAATACTCTGTCTTTATCTTTGATCTTTTCCATCGTAATTATTATGTGTCTTGGTGTTGTCTTCTTTGGGTCCCTTGTGTTGGGAGATCTGTGGGCTTCCGTGGATTGCGAGACTATTTCCTTCCCGAGCGTGGGAAAGTTTTCAGCAATAATTTCTTCAAAGACACTTTCTATCCCTTTTTCTCTCTCTTCTTCCTCTGGTACTCCTATAATGCGAATATTGTTCCGTTTGGATTGGTCTTACAGTTCTCTTAATATTCTTTCATTCCTAGAGATTTTTTTATCTCTGTCTGTCTCAGCTTCTCTGTATTCCTGTTCTTTGATTTCTATTCCATTAACAGTCTCTTGCACCTCATCCAGTCTGCTGTTAAGCCCGTTGATGGCTTGTCTGATTTCTGCCTTCTCTTTCCTGACTTCCCTCACTTCCTCCCTCAGCTCTTGCACATTTCTGTGTAGATCCGTCAGCATGGTTATGACTTTTATTCTGAATTCTTTTTCAGGAGACTGTGCATGTCCATCCCTTCAGGTTCCCTCTCTGTGGTTGTCTGGGTCTGAAGCTTTGTCTGTACCATATTCCTCTGTCTTTTCATGGGTATAGAAGTGGTTGCTGGTAGTTGCCACGTATGTCAGCTGGGCTCTTTATGACGGGAGTGGATTCTGTGAGGATGCTATAGGTGGCGCTGTTGCTTCACTATTCCATAGCCGTTGCCGTGCCGCTCCGCAGCGCCCTTTATAGCTCTGGCCGGGGTGGGAACAAATGGGAGGCTGTTGAGCTCTGTGGGAAGACTAAGTGCGGCCACCTTTTCCCAGTCGCCATCTAAGGGGTCTGAAGTTCCCCAGGTCTCCCAGCCTGCTGGGCTGACTGTGCCGGGGTGATCCGGTCCTCCGCTGGGCTCCTGTCTCTTTAAGACCACTGAAAATATCGCACGCTTTTCTTCTTTTTTCTTTTTTCCTTCCCGGAGCGGGCTGCAAGCAACCTGGCGCGTTCCCTGCTCCAACCCTGCCCCCTCTGTCTCTCCAATCTCCGCTACACTGCGCGATGTGTGTCAGTGCTCCCCGTGCAGATCACCGGGGCTGGTTATTTCATGGGCCTGTACTTCCACGCCCTCCCAGCTCTGAATCCTCTCCTCCCGCCGGTGCGCTGGAGTGGGTGAGCGCTCGGTACCTGCCAGGTCGCGGCTCTGTATCTTACCCACCTTGCGGGGTGCCGAGTCCTCTCAGGTGTAGCTGCACGCTGTGCGCTTTCCTGTGTATTCTGGTCTCCCTTTTAGGAATAGTTGTATTTGCTGTGTTTTCGTTGATAAATATAACGTTGGGAGGAGATTTCTGCCACCCGTCCCACGTTGCCATCTTTCCAGAAGTCTCTGCATCTTTAACTTTTAAGGAGCAAGTTTTTGTTTGTTGTTTAGTTTGTCCTTCAAGCACCCGTCCTGCCTTTTCCCCCTTTGTGGACCTGTCTTTTCTGAGCAGCTGGATGGTGTCTCCATCAGTGCCCTGTGCATGTTCTGATTATATTTGAGCCAAGAGGAAGGGTTCTTTTAAACCGTATAGAGGATAGTTATTCAACATTTATTTCTGGGTACTTCTCAGCATATGCTGTCTCAGAGTTTGGATGTCCATCAGGTAGGCATGGAGGTGGGGTGCTTGGTTTGAGGCACATTCGGGAGCGACTGTGTGGTAGGTATGGGGCAGAGGGGCCCGTCCCCTCCGGCCAGGGTCCCACCCAGAGGTATGCTCAATGTTTAGATAGGTTGGAGTTGTTCAAGACCCTCTTGGAATAGTCTGAACTCTGAATAGTCTGGGCACATGAGCGTCTTTTTTGAAGTGGTGGCTTTTGATAGAATTTAGTAGTTCTCTTTGGTAGATTAGACTTAGTAAAATTGCAGCCATTGGGTACAAGGTCTTTCCAGATTAGAAGCAAATAAGTACACCCCTCCCTTCTCCCCTCCTGGAGTTGGGTCCCTCCCTCTGGGCTCAAGACCCTCCTTCTGGCTCTTCCCTCCTCTCCAGCCTGTGGATGCAGCCCTGGTGGCCAGGTGGAACAGGGCCTTGGCTCAGCTGTTCCTGACCCTGTGACCTTGGGGAAAGAAGCACACTAAAACTCAGAAAGGTGGTCTGTGACATGGACAAGCTTGTGCCTGCCTTCCAGTGGCTTACAGGCTTGGTGAAGAGCCTTGCCATGAGAGCTTGCCATGTGAGGGTGGCGCCTTTCAGTGACTTCCTCCTGAACCTCTGGCGTGCTGTCCCCTCACTTGTCAGACCTCCACCCGGCCCTGAGGGCTCACCTCCTCCTACCCAGCACCAGGTCTCCTTCCTCCTCTGGGTTCCTTTGCACTTTCCCCTATGTTTCCTCTTACTGATTCTTGAGTTAGAATTCTTGTGTTCCCCTTCTTCGTGTCTAAGCCCTTCCCACTGTGACCAGCCTGGAAGCTTCCCCCTACGCCCTGAAAAGCATAGGCCCTCCTGTGGTGGACTTCGCTTAGCATTTGCTGTGCCCCTCAAACACTCCATGCTTTCTTTGTAATGTTCTTTTAAAATATGTTTTCTTTTCTGTTGAAAGATAAATTATTTGAGTGTGAACAAAATGTTTTCCAATTTCTCTGTATTCTCCCAAACATCCTGAGTCCAGCATGTACTAGGTAGTTTCCAGATAGGTGAGAAAGTATCATTTTTGATTTGCAGTTAATCCTAATCTAATCCTTTGTTAGTTAATCCTTGTTGCCTTTTCTAAATTGTTGGACACGATGTGTAAGCTTACCGTCATATATTCATTGTATTAGATTGTGTCCTATTCGTGGAACAGAATATAAACGTGCCGGTGAAGACCAGAGCCACTGCAGCATGCCTGCCTCCTGGGTCCCACCCTGTGTGTGGAGGCTTGGTCTGGGTGACTCACAGGCCCTGTTGCCCTGAGCAGGCCCCTCGTGACAGAGGGATCTGCAGTCTTTCTCCTCCAGCCAACCAGCGAGTTTTTCCCAGGAGCCTCAGCTGCTAAAATGCTCTTCCTGACTTCTCTTCTCTTCTTGTGCAGGCAGTTGTGAGATACTCAGGACAGGAATGTTCCACTTAAGGACTTGTGCCGCTAAGCTGAGGCCGCTGACGGCCTCCCAGACTGTGAAGCCACTTTCACACAGCAGAGCAGCAATGAGGACGTTTGGGCAGGCGCACTGCTACACAGCCCCTGTTGCTGCTGAACCCTTTCTCAGCGGAACTAGCTCCAACTATGTGGAGGAAATGTACTATGCCTGGCTTGACAACCCCAAAAGTGTGCACAAGGTAAGGCTCACAGGAGTCGTGTCCTCATTTGATGTTGCTGCCCGATGTTGGCTGGCATCCAGGTAAGTGTGTGGTCTGAGGAGGCCAGGCACCAGGAGCCACGGACCCAAGCCCTCTGCGCCAGCCCAGCTTGGCCAACGCCCAGGCCTCACAGGAACTGCCTCTCCAGAGGGTGTCCCCTCTTGCTTGCTGTGCTTCGCTCCCCAAGACAGACAACGTGTCTAACCCACGAAGGTGTGAAGGAGCATGTGCACTGCATCCAGGGACTCACAGGGCTCCTACAAGACGGAGATGCCAAAGGGGGACAAGAACAGGAGGGATGGCCCTGCAGGACGCTCCTCGGCCCACTCTCCTATGAAAGTCTTTGGCCGTCACATGGAATTGCTGTGTGAATGACTTCTTAGGACCCTGTTCTCGTGTCTTTCTCCTGATTGGAAAGCAAATTCTACGCAGGCTTCTTCCTGCCCCCTCTGTGCAGCTGGAAGGTGCTCCTCAGACCGTTCCTCACACCTCTATTTGATTGGGGTGAGCCCAGTGGCAGGCCTCCTTCACAGCACTTTGCTCAGGAGTGCTTGGTTTTCAGGTCGGGCAGCTGGCCCACAGCAAGAGTGGGAGGGTGGCGCTCTTCCGTTCCAGTCGCAGGCTGCAGGGAGATTTCCAGGGGGCCGTGTGTGTTAGGGGCTCTGGTCTGCACTCAGAGGTGCCCAGCGGGTGCTGGCCGTCACCACTGTTGACTTGGCTTCCTCCTTACTTGTGAATCTGGGGTCTTGTCACCAAAAGGTGGTCTGTTTCTTTGGGATCACTGAAAATAAGCTGTAGGTCAGTGCTGGTGACATTTAAGATTGGCACATTTGTGTGGCTACTGGAGCCACCAGCCCTGTGTCATCAGGAAGCCAACTCATGGTCTGGACCTCATTGTTCAGCAAAGGGGGACATCTAGCCGGGTCCTTCCCTGTTTCCACGGCAGCCTGGAAGCTACATTGCCTGCCCAACATGGGCACGTCAGGTCCTACAGGCAGCTACTGCAGGCTGTCCCTAGAGGAAGCTCTGCCCAGAAATTCTGGGTCACATGGCCCTTCTTTTTCCCAAACATGACCCCTTTGTGACAGCCAAGCATTCTGTTATGTCTGGCCTTAGAGAGACCAGCTTCTAGGTGGCCTCGCTCCACTCCCCGTGAGGTAGCAGGGGCATCTGTGCCCAGGGCCAGCACCTGGCACGACGTACAGTGAGCTTTGTGGCACAGAGCTCTGAAAGGCAGGCTGGACCAGCCACAGCAGCTCCTGCTGGAAGCTTATTGCAGAGGTCCTCTCGGGGTACAATCCTAGGCCAGTGATGTAGAAATGGTGCCAATTTTCCGTGGGAAGTTTTTTCCACTCCTGAAGTTTATTGGGTTATTATCATTATTAGTATTTGTATTAATATCATTACCATTGCAGTTTTTAAATTAAGACTTAACTGAGCAGTGTTTAGGTTCACAGCAAAATTGAGAGGAAGGCAGAGTTCCTTGCCTTCCTTGCTTCTCCATGCAGTTGCCCCCATTTCCCAGAGCCCTAATTTTGGTTACTGGGGAGGCTGCACTGCCACGCCGTCACCCAGAGCCCAGGGTGCCTTCCGGAGGCCCCTCTCACAGGGGTGCGCTGGGGGCTTGGACGGCTGTAGCCCACACCGGGTGGTTGCTATCCTGACAGGGACTGTGCCCCAACTGTTCTTGAAGAGCATCTTTACCACATGGTGTCAAAGAAGGCAGCACAGTTGACTGGGAGGCCCTTGGGGCCGTGGGGGTGTCCATGTGTCCTGGGCTGGCATCGCATGTGGCGTGTACCAACAGGACCCTGCTCTGGGGAAGAGCCGGGGGGAGGGTGGGGCTCCAGGCTCAGCGAGCAAGGTCGGCGCCCCATGGACAGACCGTGCCAGGAGTGTGGGTGTGGCCTTCAGAGAGCAACTCTGAGTTTAATGAGAGGAGACATGCAGGTTGGTGCCTTTGGCCCAGGTTCTCTGCACTGGCTTCTGGCTGGGGGACACAGCATCTTCCAGAAGGAGAAGGACAAGATGTGTAAACTGTGGGCATGCAGCAGGCCCCCTCCTCCCTATCCCAACCAAGTGGAATCAGTCACCTCTCTAAGCTGAATCAGGCCTAACCCCAAGGTTCCTCATTTTCTAAGGGGCACCATCAGGTTTTCAGAGGCATCGGTGACCCACAAAAGGATTTAGAACATTTCACTTTGTTTAGAATGCTTCATTTACACTCTTGTTTTGCAACAGATACTTTAGGTTGAGATAATAGATTGAAGATTCCCATTGATCATGTGTTGGGTCTCCCATTTCTGCATGGCTAGGGGTGTGGGGCTCCTTGTCCCAAGGGTGATCCTGTCCTCCTTCGTGTGCAGAGTGTGTGGGCAGCTGCAGGACAGCCTTCCACATGAGTGCCCTCCTGCCTGCTGCACTCTGTTTTCCTACTGGTGGGTTAAAAATGTTAGCATATCTTCAAACGTGGAGTAGAGAGAGGAGACCCACCCTAGCTACAACAGGTCTCTACAGTTTGCGGGGCCTTAAAAACCTCTCCCCCTTGCCCACTTTTCTCGTTGGTTGTGAATTTTGTGGTGGGGCCCACTGGAGTATTTTAAAGCAGATCCCAGACCTGAGTCATTTCTGCCATAAATGCATTGTTGTGGCCCTAACAAGGGAATGTTTTCTTAACCACACTTCACAAAATTAAAAAGATAACTAACACACAGGCACACCTCGGAGACACTGGCCAGTGTCAGGTCCAGACACCGCAACAAAGCAAGTACCACAATAGAACAGTTCTGATGAAGTCTTCGGTTTCCCAGTGCATGTGAAAGTTGTGTTTATACTGTAGTCTGTTATGTATGCGATAGCATTATGTCTAGAAACAATGTACATAGCTTCATTTAAAAAATACTTTATTTCTAAAAAATGCTTACCATCACTGAACTTTCAGTGAGTTGTAATCACTGATCCCAGGTCACATAATAATAATAATGAAAAAGTTTGAAATATTGGGAGATTTATCAAAATATGACACAGAGACACATAGTGAGCGAATGCTCTTGGAAACTTGGTGCTGACAGATGTGTTCAAATCAGGGCTGCCAGAGTGTTCAGTGTGCAACAGCAGTTTCTGAGAAGCACAGTAAAGCCAAGTGTGCCTGTCATCTAACTCATGGTCTGTATGCCACTGTCTGTGGTTGTCTAAAAGCTGCTTGTTTACATTTGGCTTTATAATTTACAACTGGTGTTTATATTCCTATGTTTAAAGAAAACTGTATTTTTAAATATTTAATTTTGAAACTGTAGTAACGAAGTCATACAGCTGAGAGCTGCAAACTGCCAAATTACCTGGAAGCCAGGCTCTGCCTCTGCTCCCCGCCTTGCCACCCCTCGCCTCCTCTCTGCTCCGAGTGGCCCTCCACAGCTGTCCCCCACTGTCATATACAGTCTGGCTTCCATGCACCAGTCTTAAAACACCTTGTCGAGCACAGCCCGGCATCTGACCCATTAGGAACCTTCAGCTGGGCCTCTGTTGGCCTGCGAAGCCTGCCCTCATTAGGGTCCCAGCCATGTTGGGGACAAGTCAGATGGCTGCGTAGTGTTTTCATTTACATCTTAAAGACACTCAGAGTCAAAACCAGATGGCTTTCATCAGTGTTTAAGACAAACAGCCAGTTGGGAACTGCTAAGCCCTTGCTGGGTGGAGCATGTTGTCGAGGGAGGGAGGGAACGCCCCCCACAGGCCCAGGGTGTAGTGAGACCATGGAAGGACCCCCTCTGTCCCGCCCTCTCTGCCATTGTCACCGGGCTCTCCCCGCTGTTCTCAGTGCCTCAGAGCAGCTTCCTTTGTCTGGGCCTCCTTGGCCTCTGCCTGCTTCCTAAAGCCTGTCTTCCTCTTGTTAAATGTCTCTGTTTCTTCTCGTGCCTATTCGTGCCTTGGCCCAGCATGGTTGGTGCAGGTGCGTGCTGGGTGGCACCTGACCCAAGAGCCCCAACTCTGTCCCATCTCTTTGGGCTCAGCCCCACCATCCTTCAGGCCTGGGCAGCCCAGCTGCCCCTTGCCTGCTTGTGAAGCCCAGACTGCCGCTTTCTGTGAGAGCCTGGTCGATGGAGAGGCTGTCACCCCGTGCCAGTGCTCCATGGCCCGTGCCTGCCACTCTGCAGCTTGGAAGTTGCTGTGGCTGCCTGTGAAAGCGGCCGTGGTTTGCCCAGTGCTGTGCTGGCCTTGGGCGAAGCCTGAGTCTGGGGCCCGTGGTGCACTTGGTGGGATTTCAGGGGTCACAGCTGTTGAACAGCCTTTGGGAACTGCCAACATCAGGAACCTCAACCACAGTGACTTTTTGAATTAGATCAGGTAAAGAGCTGAGAGTCCCCCTAGCTGCGGTGTCTTACTCTGACTGGGAGAGAGAATTGGCCCCTGTGTACCAGAATGTGCTGCAGTGCCTTCTCTCTGGGCGGCAGCATGGGCTCTGCCAGTCCTGTTGGAGGGCTGGACGCATGGCTGTCAGGAGACCTGGTGTAGGGCCCTGAGCTCACAAGCCGGGGGCACCAGCTGAACAGCCGTCAACAGAGAGAGCCCGTTCAGGTCTGAGGGAGTGCCAGCTGTACTGAGCTTTGAAAGGCAAGGAAGGGACAAGACAAGGGACAGGGTATCTGCTCGGGAGGAGGGGCCAGGACGGGGCTGGGGAACCCTGCTCTAGCACTTCTGGGTTCAGGGGTTTCGTGCCAGGAACCAAAGGCAGCCAGTGAAGACCAGAAATCTGAGCTACAACCTAAGTGGAGAGGAAGGTTCCAAGACCAAGCAGGGCATTTGTTTATTTTTGCTGGGTGGAGCATGTTGTCGAGGGAGGGAATGGGTGGGAGAGTGGACCCCTCAGCAGTCAGAGGACAGTTGGAGGGTGTCAGGCAGACCAGACTAGTGAGTGGAGTGTTGTGTGTGGGAGTGAGGTATCTTGATGAGTACCCTTCAGCGAGTAAGTAAAACTTTAAGCAGAAACAATTTTTTAGTGATGCCAGTGATCAAAGGACTGAGGACAGCTGAAAATAACCTACTCCTCCAGGGAACACAGGCGCTTGTCCTCGATTCCTGGCTGGCACTTTGGAACGGCTGCCGCAGCCACCTTCCCACTCCTCCCTGAATCAGACTGGCCAGGCCACCAGGTCTGAAGGTCTTCGGGCTCTGGGCTGCTGTCAGGATGGGTTATGAGCTTGGCCTTTTCTAAGGTCGGGACTTGCAGGCCCATCTCCAAACCCTCAGCAGCGGCTTGGTAAGGCTGCACAGTTGTCCTCATGGCCATGTGGGTCTGGGTGGAGGAACACTGCAGGGCAGGGTGAGCTCTCGGAGGCTGCTGAGAAGGCCATGTGGCCACACGCATCCAGGCGCCTGCTTCCCAGGAGCGTTCTGTAGCAGATCACCCCCCAACCTGGCCACTGAGAACACCACCAGTGGAGGCTTTCTTGAGATTCCTGGCTCTGTGGCTGAGGCTCCCTGCAGACTGCCCTTGTGCCTGGTGTGTGGTGCCAGCTGTTGGCCAGGCCCTGCTGTCTGCCCGGGAGCTGGAGTGACCCCTTACAGGTCTTCAGACTCTCCAAGGGGAGAGGTAACACAACGGCCTTGGAGGCCTGGCCAGAGCTCACACCACCACTGCTGCCCATGGCCTTGGCGGTCAAACCCCTGGGGCCCAGCCCTGATGGTGGATATTTGCACAGGCATGGGAGAATGTGGCCACTGGGCAGTCCCCAGAGCCCTGCTGTAGTGGTCTGACGGCCCCCCTAGTCGCAGGGGAGCCCTGGAGTACCCTTGTGCCATCACAGACTCTGTGGTGTGGGGCTGAGGCAGCCCTCGTCCTCGCACCCCCCAGAGAAGGCAGCGGAGGCTGTTCGGAGTTGCTCCCTCACCTGTGCTCGGCCGCTCTCTGCAGACAGCACAGCACAGCACTGTTCAGTTGGCATCGGTGCCTTAGGGACACCCTGGTATGGCCCCAGCTTCAGCCTTCCCACTACAGACACTCCCTGCCCCTGCTGGTGTCTGCCTCCCCAGACTGCCCTCCACTGCAAAATTCTGCAGGTGGTGGGGGGTCAGGTACTCATCTTTGTGGTGCCTTCTCTCGGAGCCTGCTTAGCTCTAAAGCATGACTCTTTCATGAAGTTCTGTAGGGGTGGGCAGTTGACAGCAGCCCCTCGCCCCGACCCCAGGTGTCCCATTAGGACTTTGGGGCAATCACAGTCACACAGAGTTCTCAGGAAAGGCTTGGGGCCCAGCTGTGGGCACAGACCGGGCACCTCAGGCTCTTGGGGAGACCATCCAGAGCAGCCTTTTGTGCACAGCAGGGCCGCTGAGTGCCGCACTATAGCTGGGCTAGTGTGTCCAGAAGCTGGTTACTCCTGATCCAATATGGAATTCGCTGGCACACTTTCTCAGCCAGAAGAGTCCCTATGCCAGGGCTCTGGGGAGACATGCCCCTCAGAGCAGCACCTGTCAGCGAGTCACTGGTGCCCATCCTTGGCCCCAGGAACTACTGCCTGTCCATCTGTTTGAGTTGGCCTGCTCCAACCACACCTTTGTTTCAGGGTGGCCATGCCTCGTTTTCCTCAGTCACCTGTTGCCCTGAATTTCGTGTTGGTGGCAGTTAAGCATGTTAAAACAGAACCTTACAGCCTGGTTGTCTGTGGTGTGCTGGGGTTGGACGCCCAAGCTGAGGTCAGTTTATCTGCGGGATGGCCTTTTAGTCTGGGGTTTGATCCATTCGAGAGGCAGCCAGAGGCTCCCCCATCCACCCTGGGTGGCTTTCCATTCAGGTCCTTGGCAGGCCCCTGGCAGGTGTGGTGGTGGCCCTCAGGTGACATGCCCAGGGTACGGAGCGTGTGTGTTGGTGGGTGGGTGGGCTTGTTCCAGAGCTAAGGTGGAGCCGCGGGTGGTGAAGTGGCACCTGAAGGGAACTTTGGGCAGGAGGAAATGGTCTGGTCAGCCCCAGAGGCACGGTGTCTGGCAGCCAGAATAGGCATCAGTGACCCAGGCTGAGCTCTTATCAACTCCCTGCACAGGTCCGGCATGTGCTGCTGAGGAGCTGTGTTCCCTCAGCACAGGCAAGGCACAGGGCACAGAGTGGGAGGCAGGGCGGGGTTCACAGACCCACATGCTGGTGGCAGCAGGCCTGTCACGGTGGCTTGGACGTGTATGCGGCCCTGATAGACGGCACACTTTTGCTGGCCAGTGCGACCACACACAGTGGGGGCCTCTGAGGGGGTGGAGGGTCTGGAGGCGTTTGCCACCCCTTCCAACCTGAAGCCTCCCTGAACAAACTCTGATGTGAATTCATGCCAAGAACTTGGCCTGAGACACTCATGATCTGCAGACCGAATAGGGCAAAGCCCACCAACATCTGGTCAGCATCTTCTCGGAAGAGAGCTGGACCTCTGGGCACTACAGGCTTCTATACCTGACACCATGCCCTGCATCCCAGCTAGCACCCCCTCCACCCCCCACCGTGAGGCTGTCTGCCCTGTGAAGGAGTCTGAGCCCATCCGAATTTAACTCAGCAGGTGTTGGAGCACCTGCTGTGTAAGTGCTGGACTAGCTTCCTTGTGACATTGCAGGGAGGGCGGCTGCAGCCCTTAGGAGCTTCCTGTGGGGGATATGTGGGTTCCCGGGATCTGGGCGCACAGCTGGGGCCGTGGCTTGTGGAAACAGCTTCATCTACTGTGATGCTTTCAATTATCTAAAATCAAAGCCAGAGTTCTGGTTTCCTTCAACCCAACATTAGGTTTATTTACAGTTGAAATCTATTCATGTTTTGGGTAAGTAGTGTCAGGAACAAGCTGATGTACAAACCCCCTTGAAGAGGGTGGCAGGCACATGCCTCTGCCCAGGACATAGTCCTCCTGCTCTGAGCATCCAATCCAGTTCTGGCCCACCTTCCTAGTCTCTTGCCAGCTACCTGCCCCCTCCTTCGAGCTGCATGCCTGTCCTAGGTTCCTCGGCCCAGCTGCCCAGGCAGCACAGGCCTCTTTGTCCCTTGAGCATCATCTCCCCTTCCCCGGCATCACCAGCTGATACATGTCTTCTCACTGGCCTCAGTGCTGGGGGCTCATGCCTTGTGGCACGCCATGCACAACCACCTCAGCTGTGGTTATGGCATTGGACATTGAGGGACAGCCTCACTGCCACGAAACACATCCAGTGCACCCTCTACTCATGGTCATGGTCCTGCCAGAAGAGCTGACCTGGGGCAGGGCCATCCCTTGCTCACCCTTCTGCTGAGGCCCCAACCCTTCAGGCCTCCACGCCTCCCTGCTCATCTCTGAGGCAGCTGTGCCAGCAGGTAGATGAGCAGTTGGGGACTGTCTGCCATGACCCTGGCGTGTTTGTGGCAACTCCAGGTGGGTAACCACCGAGGGGGTGAGCACCCTGCAGCGTGATGGGGCTGGGCCTCCCACCTTGCTCACCCCACCTGATTCAGGAGGCCACACCCCAGGCTCCAGGTGGCAACCCTCACAGGAGCCGGTGTGGCCGGGCCGTCTCATGGGTGAGGAGCCCTCCCTTCTGGGGAGCTGTCCTCAGCCGGGCAAGGGAGACGTTCTGTTAGGAGGCCATGCTGACTTTCAAATCCAGCCCCGCTAGCCATTCCTGTGGGCTCTTTGTCACTTGAAGTACTTGTCAAGATGGAACTCACCACCCCTGCCCACATCGGGCCATAGGCTTGGGGAGTCCAGACAAGAGCCAAGGATCATCAGGACTGAGTTGGGCTCAGAGGAGAAAACCCCCATGCAGAGGGCATACACCGGTAGGGGAGTTTTCTCACTCATCAAAGAACTGAGGGCTGTTCGCCTCAGTGGTATGAGGCCCATGTTCGAGCAAGAGCAGTGGGCCAAGCCATCTTCGTTTGGGAGGGGTGCCCTGTGACCACCAGCCACTTCAGTGTCTGGGGGCGCTACCAGGGCAGCGGACTATGGGAGCTTGGTTCTGGCAGCAGGGGGTGCACAGCAGAGCCGACAACCAAGGTGCGTAGAGGGCTGCATCCCTCAGACAGGCCCCTCTCCAGGCAGTGACTAAGCCAGGCATAAAGAGGACATGGGCTGGCTGGGGGCTGCTGCAGGATCGGGAGGCTGGGAGGACAGCCCCCTGAAGAGGCAGAGGCAGAGGCACATCTCACGGGACACCTGCAGGCCAGTGACTCCAGGAGCTTTCTTTTTAAATCAGTTTTTTTGAGGTCTATCCTACTTTGCAGTGTTTTAAGTTGCAACACAGTAGGCTTTGCCAAGTGTACATGGTCACACCACTGCTTCCCCAGAACTGTCCCTCTGGTTGCAGTGGGAGGGGCTTACTGCCAGTGGGTGGGCTCTCGGGCAGAGGACTGCAGAGGTTCAGGAAAGACACAACTTAATCAGTGGCTCTCAGCGCGCCCAATGCAAGCTTGAACCAGTTCTTCCTGGCTGCCTCCAGCTGTGCAGGACTGCAGGTGAGCACGGGCCTCCTCCAGTTGAAAATCACCTGCAGTTTCGTCCCAAGCATGAAAGAAGGCGAGAGAGAGGAGGCTGGATGGTGGTGATGGCCCCTTTGCTGCCCAGGCATCTCTTTCACTTCGTCGCTGCTTTGGGGAGGGTAAGCCAGGGTGAATGTGCTGTTTGAGTCAAGGCTGCCCTGCTCTTGGTTGCTCACCTGATGGGTACCCTGCTTGTGTGTAAGTATGTATGTATCCTTGTATGCCGGGCCCTCGGTTACTGGAGGCCTGCAGAAGCCTGGAGTCCTAGGCCAGAATGCTGCACCCAGAATGCAGGGAGCTCCCTCAGACCCACTGGAAAAGCTCCACAAGTCAGAAACATTTGGGGGTGCCCAGCATGTGTCTCTTGCATCTTTGAAGTGCACCCAGCAGGTGCCCAGCAGGAAGGCAGCCTGCCCTTGCCCCAGGGAGTTGGCAGCTGCCTCTCCTTTTCTCCAGTAGTAAGTCAGCTGCTTTCTCTGGAAGGCGCACTGCCTTGCACCTGCGTTACAGGAGGCTCAGGGTGAGGGCCATGGGAGCCAGTGTGACAGAGAAAGTGACACGCTCGGGGCTTCCAGCTTGATGCAGAGGGATGTCCTGGTTATCAGCCGAGTGCTGAGAGCTGCTTCATGTTGGTGACACAGCAGGTGCCAGGAGAGAACCACAAAGCTCTCTAATACCATCACCTATCATGTGAAAACTAACCAGAAAGGTGAAAACAGTAAAACCTTGAAGAGGATGTTTGGACAGCCAGAGGACCTGGTTTCTGTCTAGACACACACAGACCCACCCAGTCTCCACCCAGGCCTGGGCCAACGCATCTGGGGAGCATCATGGTGGTGGCGGCACTAGGAAGGCGAACGCAGATGTGAAGAGCCTCCTCTCTGGATTTTCCGTGGAGCGTGATCATTAGAATTTACTTATGGAGGAATCTTAGAAACTGGAAATTACATGGCAGAGAAGAAAGAATGTTTTCATGTTTCTAAACTTACTGCTTTTTAATAGTTTTTTTTTTTTACAAAGGAGTTTGTTTCTCTGACCTGTAAATTAATTTTTAAAAACTCACGTCTTTATATGAGGTGAATGAACAGTTCTAGTCCATGTATTATACAGATTATAAACTGAATGAGTCAGACATGGAACAGCCTGAAGTAGGAAAAGTAGTGAGTGAGCTCACAGCAGCACACAGGATATTGAAGTGGAGGAAGGTTGTGGTGCCCAGACTGTCCTGATTGCATTATTCAGTCTTCACCTCAGGCCTGTGGAGAATATAGGTTTTATCCTCATTTTCCAGGTGAATAAGCTGTGCACAGAACGTTAAGGAAGCACATCAAAACCCAGCACTGAGATGCAGCTGTCTGCCCTCAGCTCTGAAGCACAGACAGGACTGCTTCTCGTGGCAGGAAGAGGGCATGCTTTGCGTGGCAGCCAGGAGTGCGGGCTTGCGTACCCCATTCCGCCTTGTGTGCAGGGTTAAGAGCTCAAGCCAGGCAGGCCTGGCATTTGCAGAGCGGCACAGAGTACGCTCAGTCCCCCTCAGGCGGTCCCTGGGGCAGCAACAGACGGGAGGGTCTTCCATATAACACCCAGGGCTATGCTGCGGAGAAGCCTGGTCACCTGCCTCCTGGGGAGCCAGCAGGTGCACAGAGCTGCCTGACCCCAGTCTTTGGGTCTGGATGGAGGGGCAGCTGCAGTGTTGGGCTTGGGTAAGAAGGTTCTTACGGAGTAATCCTGGAGACAGGACTTAGCCTGACAGACCCACCCTCCAGGTAGAGTAAGGCTGTGCAGAGCAAGAGGAGGTCAGCCTGTTGGTGGACAGATAAGACCAGAACATGACCTGCCTGCCAAGAAAAATTTTTTTTTTTTTTTTTTTGGCGAAAAGTGAGTCCTAGGCCCCAGGTGAGCAGTGGGGTAACACGTGTGTTCCTTTTTTTCCTTCAGTCCTGGGACATTTTTTTCCGAAACACCAATGCGGGGGCACCCCCGGGTACTGCCTACCAGAGCCCACTCCCCCTGGGCCCGGGCTTCCTGTCCGCCGCAGCCCGAGTGCAGCCCCTAGTGGAAGCCCAGCCCAACGTGGACAAGCTGGTGGAGGACCACCTGGCAGTGCAGTCTCTCATCAGAGCCTACCAGGTAAGGCGGCGCCGGCTGGCTTCCACCCAAGAGTGCGCCGTCAGCCTCATGGGAGCATTGCCACTTAGCTGGCACCTGCCAAGCACAGGGCATGCTGGCCGCCAGGGCTGGGAGGCAGCAGTGCAGTGTGCCAAGGAGAGGAGCCAGGACAGCCTCACTCTACTTGAGCAAACCCATCCACCGTGGTGCCTGCCCTGCACACAGGTCCTTAATTCTTCCATACGTTGGCAGGAAAGATTTACCATTAGGGAAGCATAGACAGTACCCGGCCCTCGAGGGGGTGTGCGGTCACTGGGTGGGGCATGCTGCCCCTTGAGGCGCTGACCCCTTCCCAGTGCATTAAGGGAAAATAAACCCAAGGAGCCTGAGGACAAGCAGAGCCCACCAGGCAGGGAGAGGCCATTGAGCCCACAGTGAGCCCTCCGGCTCACGGCCAGTCTGTCAGAGGAAGGACAGGCAGAGCCCAGACTCCAGCCTCTTGGTCTGTGGTGGTCCTGGCAGGGCAGGCAGGCAGGGGCACTGCCTATTACGCCGTCTCCAGTGCTGTTTCCTGGAGAACGGGCCCAGGGGCCTGGCAGTGGCAGGAGGGCCCTTGCAGAGCTGTATGAGCACTCACGCCCTTCCTCCCAGTGCTCTTGACTGCAAGAAGGAGGCTCACTGGGCACCACCACCTGCCAGTCCAGCCTCAGGCACCCCACCCTCTGCGGCCTCTCTCATCTCAAACTGCTGGCCAGTAACTGGATAAAATGTCCAAGACTTCAAGCAAAGTTGGGAGGGGTTTTCTTTTGGTTTTGAACAGTTCAGTTCAAGTGCTGGGGTCCCTGTGCCCTGACCCAGGCAGACCCAGGTGATGTGGTCCCTGGCCCAAGGGGCCCCTCACCTCTTCTCAGGATGTCTCCGTGTCCTGGGCTGCAAGGCTTCTCAGCAGAGCAAGTCCCCAGCCCTTCACATTAATGTTACTCAGGGAATCCAAAGGCCCCAGCAGGGGGACCCTTAGACTGCACATTTATCATAACCCAGGAGGTTTATCCTCCTTGGCAGAGGTCATTCGTGCACAGTACTGGTTTTATTACTTGGGGTGACTGGTTTGACCGAGGGTGACTTTTACACCCACAGCCCGCGGGACCTGCTTAACGACTGCTTGTATTGTTGCTTCCAGGTCAGGGGTCACCACATTGCAAAACTTGATCCTCTCGGAATTAGTTGTGTAAATTTTGATGATGCTCCAGTAACTGTTTCTTCAAACGTGGGTGAGAATTAGTCTGTAAACGCTAATTTAATGTAATTTTACTTTTTTTTACCCCTTCCCTCTTTTTTTTTCTCCTGTCCTTTTGTGTGTGTCCTTCCCTCCATTGCTGGCCCTTTCGTAGATACGTGGGCATCATGTAGCGCAGCTGGACCCCCTTGGGATTTTGGATGCGGATCTGGACTCCTCCGTGCCCGCTGACATTATCTCATCCACAGACAAACTTGGTGAGGGTCTGAGAGCAGTGAGCACCATGCTGCTCAGCTCCTCTCGTTGTAGCTGTGAGCCAGGGCTTCCACAGACTAAGGGAGAGACTCTTAAGTTTCCTTCGTTATGATCACTTGAAATTTACTGGCAATGCGGCCTTAGTGTGTTTTGGGCAAGTTACTTTTATCCCAGCTTTTCAGCCAGATTGTATGAGGCCAATTGTCTAAGTCTCAAAATTGGAAAGTAACATTTTGGGCAGAAAAGGCTTTTGGCACAGAGAAAAAGATGGCCCACCTGGGCAGGTGGGTCAGAAGTTGCAGACATGAGCTCTTCTGGCCGTGCATTTCAGACCCCACCAGATGAGCCTTACTCACAGCTGCTGTTGTGTGGTCTGCTGGCGAGCCCTCGGGGCCTGCCTTCGGCAGGGCGAATCCTAGCACGTTGTGCAGCTGGCTATCCCACTCTCACAGCCGGTGATCACACTGAGGAAACTTGGGAAGGCATCCCGGTGTGCAGGAGGTACATGTGGTGCCCAGGCAGCTGTCAGGTGCGCCGCGCCTAGCTGCCTCCACCAGTCTGCTGCATCCCACATTGCTGCCCTGTGCTGAGAAATGATGCACAACTAATCCTGATGTGGCCAGGTTGTGCGCATGCTAACACCACTGATGACTGCCGCCCTGCCGCACTGCTCTTTGTCTGAATAACAGTCTCTGATGCTCTGCGATGCCCGAAGGCCCTCCTGGGATCACCAGGTTATGACATGGGAGGTCAGGCACTAGTAGGTAAGGCCAGAGCCTAGTGTAGGCTGTGGGGTCAATGTGGCAGTTGGTCATTGCTCTGTCCTTGTCTCAGAAGCTCCCTGATGGTGGAGGTTTCCTCTCCTTTGTATCCGCACATTAGCAGTTTCAGGAAGAAAGACTTGAGAAACCCTCCTGGTGGCTCAACAGGCCAGTTCAGATTGCATATGGAGATTGAGTTGAGTCTTGCTACTTTATTCAGTGGCAAAAACTTTTTGCTTCCAGGAAGTCAGCTTCTCTTTGCAGTGTCCCCAGGACACTTGGAGACTGTCCTACCCCTCGTCACTTAGCCCCTCCAGCACCAGGCCCGACCCAGCCTACACTAGCTGCTCTGAGATCCCCCGCCCTGCACCATGAGTCGTCCCCAGGAGAGAGGCCTGGGGCCCCCCGCTGCCAAGCCACCCTTGGCAGGGGCCTTAGAAGCTCATGTCCATACAGGGAGAAGCATTTGAATCCAAAGGCCCATGGGAAGTTGGGGGACACCCTCTCTGCCCAGAACTGTATCTCCCGAGGTCCTCTCCCCAGTGGTGTCTATGGCGGCCAGTTTCTTGGTATCAAACCAGACGTTTTTTGGTTCTCAACTTTCATTAGAACTGCTGGGGGCGCAAAGCTCTCCCCTGTCCCCCGTGAGACTGGCTAGGTCAGGAGAGAGCTGCTGTGGACAGGCACAGGCAGGGGGCCCCTGGAAGAAGGCAGGCCAGACCCTCATGTCCAAACGGGGGGAAGCCCAGGCCTGTGAGTGGCAGCCTGAGGCAGGGCCTCTTGCTCCTCCTGGTTCTTCCTAGGTCATCATGGCCGCACTGACACTTCCTCTGGAGTCGTGTCCCCAGGACCTTGTGCTTCTGGGAGATTCGGCATCACCCTTTCCAAGTGAACAGGCAGGAGGATGGATGATCCAGGTTGCACAGAGGTGGCCCCAGAACTTCCTGAGCTCATTTGAGGAGGAGATGCTGCTCCCTCTGGCCCAGAGGCCTTCAGAACCCCCGGGAAAGTCAGGGAACATCTCCACCTTTGTGGCAGTAAAGTGCATTTTCATCCTGAGAATTTGAAGTAATGTGACAAACACTGCAAAAAATGGAAATAGTGTAAACCTAGTAAGCATTTGAATCTGCAGGAAAATAAGTCTTGAGGTGCTGCTGCTCCCTTGATGTTTGTAGGTCTTCCAGAACAGAGCTGGTCCAGCCCAACCACTCTGTTGTAGACACCAGACAGTCTCATCTGAACCACAGGGCCTGGCTTCTTTTTCAGGGAGCCCGGCTCTCCTAAGCCTATCTGTGTGCCCTGTCTCCTCATCTGTATGGTTGCTTCAGAATGGAATAAACTCCTTAGAACAGTGCCTGGAGCTTACAAGCTCTGGAGGTGTAAGCTAGTGTGATTATTAAGCCTTTTGAGATCAGTAGCTACAGAACTCTGGCTGAGATAAATTCAGAAACAGGTGGAGTGAGTGGCCGGGGCCACATGGGATCGGTAGTGCTGAGGATGGGGCTGTGATTGGATGCATGGCTTGCATACAGGTTTGGGTGTCCAAGAGACTGCAGTGGTAGTGTGAATCACATGACACCACCCCACCCCGGGTCCCCCACACCTCTCCTGAGCTGCCCTTCCCCTTTGCCTACAGATTTCTCTATGGATATAGAAGCCATTTCTCCATTCTCGTGGGAAAAGGGGCCCAGGTGATACTCCCCAGGGTTTGAGAGCACATTTGCTGTTGGAGATACACATGGGACGGAGAGGCAGCAATAGGCATGAGCCCCTGGCAAGGGCAGCTACCTCTGGTCTGCAGTGGAATGCAGGGCTTATGCCCACTTGGAATGTTTACATAGAGTGGGATTTGGGAACCATTTCCGCTGGGTTCTTGACCTCTTCCAGCCAGTTCTGAGGCCAGGAAGTGCTGGCCAAGGAACCCCATCTGAACATCTCAGAAGCACACCCTGCTACTCCAAGTAGCAGATGGAGAGGTACTTAGGCGGCCTCTTACCTGTCTCCACAGACTTGGCCGGGGTACTCAGCTGCTGCCCGCTGGGTAGCCCTGGACAGAGGAGTTCTGCCAGGCATCGTGGGCATGTGGGACACACTGGACGCAGGAGAGACAGTGCTAGGTGGCACAGTTAGAGTTTTAACTAAAATTTTAAAACCATGTAAGAACAGTCCCTCAGTTAGGTGTGGGTTATGCTCCACAATTTGTGGGTGATTATTGCTGGGAGCAAGGTACCTTTTCCCAGGACATGTCTGTGGGCCAGGTTCCAGGCAGATCCCAGAAGCACATCTTACTTTGTGCAAGGCTGTGCTGTCAGCCCATGGCCTGTGGAGGATGGTGAGCTCCAGTGTGAGGTGCCTGGGCACGCTTTCCAACCCTTGTCCCTGGTATGCCACAGAGGTCTCCAGGCAGGGTCAGGGTTCCTACCCAGGCCTTCCCTGGCTGGCCCTAAAGACTAGAGTGTGGCTGTTGACGGTCCAGGCAGTGGTGTGGGGGCGAGGCCATTGCCATCCTAACTAGAAGCACACTGGCTGCAGACGTAGCTGCGCCTACACTGTTTCAGCTGGCGCCAAGGACTGGCTTCCAGGCAGTCTCATTTCCAGCCAGAGCTGAGCCGAGAGGTCTGAGAGGCAGGAAAGTTCATTGACTTGTTCAGTCTCCTCTCCCTTTCAAGTGCAGTGTTTGAACTGGACCCACTTAAATTGCCATCATCTCTGGCTTCCGGGAAAATTCTGTAGTATAGCAACTCACAATGAGAGTCGATTAAGATTTACTTTAATGTGAGATTTAAATATAACTAACTCAAAACAAATTCTGTGGGTAAAAGGAGGAGACATTGGAACTTCTCTTTACCATTAGTGTTTGCAAATTGTCGGTCTTAGGAAGTGAACTTAAGTCTTTAAAAAGCCAATTCAAGAGTCCAAACTTAGGACAGCATTTCAGCTACTTAAGTGCATCAGTTTGTCCCCAACACAGGAAGGGATGAGCCGGCCCACCGTCCTCCCACCTTTCCAGAGCTCGCGGGTCAGTTTGCTCCCTTGATGGCTGGGAGAACTAAGTGAAAAACACAGTTGATTTTTAATCAACTTCTGTAATTTCAGAGCAGTAGAGAATGACTCACTTAACATTTATTGGCGCCACCGGACAGCTGAGTGGGAGGGGAGGTCAGATTCCCAGGGGGCATCCAGCAGGTGCTCAGGCCAGGGCCATAGGGGTCCACCTCCTGGATGTCCAGGATTGGAGTCCTGAGCCCAGCACCACATCCCAGCCACTCCAGCAGAGCATCTTGTATACCCAGAAGTGATACTAAGGTCTTACAGGACACAGTGCGGGGGCCCCTGTGCTCTGTGACAACCAGAAGCCTTCTGTTCTCTTTCTACTTTCCTTTGGTTTGTCCTGTTCGTGTTTTGCTTCAAATATAAAAAGGTACAGATAAAAACAAAAGCATCATACAGTCAGTACCCAGAGCAAACAGATGTGGGTGTTTTGTCACACTTCCTCAGATTCTTGGAGAGCTGTGCGTTTGTGGTCCCCTTGAAGCTGGGGCCACTTGGTGTGGTCCTGTCTTGGTTCTGAGGATGTAGGGGGAAATGAAGGTTCTTCATCCTTGCCCAGAGCAAGGCAGCCCTTTGTGCAGAGCTGGGATGTTCTGCTGTCTTAGGAATCAGGGCTCAGAGGCCTTTGTGGGCATGGTGTCTGCAGCCAAGGGGAGCACAGCGTGCAGGTGCAGTCTGGGTCAGAGTTGTTGCCAATAGCTTCCAGGCAGCATCGGCTGGCTTTCCTCAGCTCCCCAGGCAGGGTCAGCTGCAAAGCAGGGGCCATACTCAGACCACTTGGCCCTGGGCCCTGTGTGTCATTACCACGAACCTCCCTGACACTCCCACCCCCAGGCCTGTGCACCTTGGTGACCAGGTCTGGAGAAATGTCTGTGTGTCCACATACACATTGTGACTCTCACCAGTAGCAGGGAGGCTTCCAGAATGGCTTGGGAGGAGGAGAATGTGTGGCTCCCGGCTCACTCTTGGGGCTTAGATCCCTTCTGGCTCTGCCCTCCCTTGGCCACCATGGACCCACTTCCATTCTTCAGAGCCATCAGAATCTTGGGTTTTAGTGTCTGGCCCATTGCCTGATGCTACAGTTCCAGTGATGGCACATGAGAAATGAGGCCTTTTCATTTTCTTTTCTCCAGTTTTTTCATTGTGAAGTAGTCTAGGTTCAGTGGGTGTGACCTCCCAGAAGAGCTCCGGTCAGCCGCTTAGGGGTGCAGGTTAGGTGGTCTTGGCTGCTGACCGAGGCTTCCAAGTATGGGAAGTGGCCGTTCTCCCCGAGCTCCCATTCAACTGTCCACAAGCTGTCCCTGTGTTCACCCGTCACTGTCCCCCACACCACCCCATCCTCCTCTGGTGTCTGTGTCTGTCCTAGCACTCCTGCAGCTATGGTGTGGGGTTCTGGGTGTTGGGGTGTTCTAACTAATGCACCTGTCTTCTTCCTTCTGTGCTCACCCCTGCTACCCGCTCTGCCTCTCAGATCTTGCAGTTTTCAAGGACCGACTGCGTATGCTGACAGTAGGAGGTATGAACATATGAGCTGTCCCCTTTCTGGAGCTGAGGGCTTCATTTGGATAGGGTGTGTGGCTTTCCCCAGCATGCACCTGGGAGAAAGCTGATGGAGCTGTCCACTGTTATGAAGTATGTTTTCCCATCGTTAGCTCTTAGCAGGGAGAGTCCCTTCTGTCGCCTTTGTTCCTCTCCATTTTGTGTCATGAAAGCATTTCCACCTTCATGTGTGTCTCCCCATGGCTTCGCTGAGCCTCCAGCAGCAGTGTAGGCTGCCACCCGCCGTGTGGTAGCTACTGGGGCCTGGGCCACACCACCTTTTAAACGCTGGCGCACCCCTGTGCCAGCACCCCCCACACACACTCCCTGCACCGGCGCCCCCGTGCGTCCCCACCCCCACCACATTCTGCGCCCACCTTTGGCTGGACTCTGGATTCTCTCAGACTCTGCTTCCTGCTCATTTTCACAGGATTTCCTTCTTGATCTTCCTGTGTTTGAAGGACAGCTGAAATATTGATAAAAACATATATGATGAAATAAGGGGCTTTAAAGTCCTTGGCTCTGGGCAAAGTGCCTTTGAAGAATCCAGAGTCGCCTGCTGGGCCTGTGCGCCTATTGTCACTCGCCTGGGCCAGCTTCCTCCATGCCTGGCACCTCTCGCAAGTTCCCCTCTTCCTCATCTTACTCATCGGGCAGGCTCTGGTTTTGATCAAACCTTTTGTTTTCAGATAACTGTAAATTGATATGCAGTGTTACATCCTGTGTGCCTTTCAGCCAGTTCCCGCAGTGGCAGGACTGAGTAAATCCTAGCCCATCACATGGGTGCTCGGACCCCACAAGGTCCTTCCTGCTGCCCTTCCATAGCCATGCCCGTGTCCCCTCCCGCCCACCCCCAGGTTAACCCCTGGCAACCACTCCTCTTCTCCCCATTTCTGTAATTTTGTCATTTCAAGACTGTTACACGGATGGAGTCAAAATAGGGAACATTTTGAAATTGGCATTTTTCTCCCGGCATGGTTCCTGGAGTTAGGTCCAGGCTGCAGCACTAGCATGTTCCTTCCCCTGCCGAGCAGCACCCTTGCCTCATGTGCCCCACGGTTGTTCTAACTAGTCATTCATTGAGGGGCCTTTGGGTTGTTTCTGTTCTTTGCCTAATAGGGTCTTTTGTTGAGTAAAATTTTAAATTCTGATAAAGTCCATTGTATTGATATTCCCTTTTACGGATTATGTTTCTGGTGTCAAGCCTAAGAATTCTTTCCTTGGCTCTCAATCTCAAAGATTTTCTTCCATATATTTTCCTGAAGATTTTATAGTTTTATATTTAACCTGTGATCCATTTTGAATTAATTTCTGTATAAGATATGAAGCTTAGGTCAAGGTTTTGTGGTGGGGTTTCTTGTTTTTGCCTACAGATGTCCAGTTGCGTCAGCACTGTTACCTGAAGTTTGTCCTTCCTTCATGGAATTGCTTTTGTACTTTTGTCAAAAATTGGCTGGAGTTTGCTGTGGGTCAGGTTCTTTCCTATAATCTGTGTCTACCCCTCCACCACGACCACACTATCTTGATTACTGAAGTATTTTCAGTAATCAGAAAAGTAGCTGCTGAACTTTTTTTTTCTTCTTCAGTATTGTCTCTGCTGTTCCAGGGCCTTTCTCTTTACATAAACTTTATTTAAAGAAAGTTTTTATTTATGAATTCAATTTCCTCACAGTCATGGAACTCTTCAGATGACCTATTTCATGTTGGGTGTGTTATTCTAGATGTGGTTCATTCCACCTGAGTTGTCAAATGTGCATAAATAGCATTGTTCATAGTATTTCCTTAGGGTCTTCTCTGCATGTGAGGATCTGTATGCAGATCCCATTTCATTCCTGATATTGGTCATTTGTGTCCTCTTTTTCTTTATTACTCATTAAAGGTTTGTCAGTGTTACTGATCTTTTCAGAGTACGGGGTCCTTGTTTCATTGATTTTCTTGTTCTGCTGTTTTCAGTATCTTTGGTTTCTGCTCTCATCTTGATTATTCCCTTACTTCTTTCTTTGTGGGTTTTTTTCCCCCTCCTTTTTCTAGGTTCTTTTGGTGGGAGCTTAGATGGCTAATTAGAAGCTTTTCCTCTTTTTTGTTGTGTGCATTTCCTGCTGTAAATTTTCCTCTGAGGGCTGCTATAGCTTCCCACAAACTTTGATGTTGTATTTTCATTTTCATTCAGTTCAGTGTATTTTTGTATTATCCCTTGATATTTCCTCTTTGACCCATGGATTATTTAAAATCATATTGCTTAGTTTACAAGAATTTGGAGATTTTCCTTTTATCTTTCTGCTGTTGATTTCTAATTTGATTCCATGTGGTCAGAGAATGCACTCTATGATTTCAATTCTGATAAATTTGTTGGGGTTTTTGGGGGCCCAGCATATTGTCTGTCTTGGCATATGTTCCATGAGTACTTGAAAAGAATGTATATTCCGTTGTTGGATGAAGTGCTCTATAAATTCCATTAGATCCTGTTCCTTGATGGTTGTTGGGTCCCTGTATATCCTTGCTGATTTTCTATCTACTCTCAGTCAGTTGTTGAGAGAAGTTTTGAAGTCTCCAGCAATAAGTAAGTTTGTCTATTTCTCCTTCTGTCCTCAGTTTATGTTTTCCTCTGTTGTTTGGTGCACACACATTTAGTATTACTGTGTCTTCTAGGTAGATTGACCTTTTATCAGTGTATAACGTCCCACTCTGTTTCTGGTAATTTTCTTTGCCCTGAAGTCTACTTTATCTGGTGATAATGTTGCTGCTTCTGCTTTTGTTTGGTTGTGTTTACAGGATGTATCTTCTTCCATTTTACTATCAATCTGCCTTTCTCATTATATTTTAAGTATCTTAAAGATAAGCCTATAGGAGGGTTCCAGGAAGATGGCGGTGTGAGCAGGGTGGCAGAAATCTCCTCCCAAAACCATATATATCTATGAAAATACAGCAAATACAACTATTCCTAAAAGAGAGACCAGAATACACAGGACAGCGCACTGCCTGCATCTGCACCTGAGAGGACTTGACACCCCGTGAGGCGGGAAAGATATGGAGCCGCATCCCGGCGTGACCTGAGCACTCTCTCACCCCAGTGCACCGGTGGGAGGAGAGGATTCAGAGCTTGGAGGGAGTGGAAATACAGGCCTGCGAAATAACGAGCCCTGGTGATTTGCGCCGGGAGCACTGATACACATCATGCGGTGTAGCAGAGATTGGAGAGGCAGAAGGTGCAGGTTTTGAGCTGGGAACACGCCCAGGTTCCTCCAGCCAGCTCCTGGGACAAAAGAAAAGCACGCGCTTTTTTCAGCAGTCTTACAATCGTCCCAGCACACTCAGCCCAGCAGGCCGGGAGTCCTCAGAAATTTTGGACCCCTTCGCTGGCGACTGGGAAAAAGTAGCCGCACTGAAACTTCACACAGAGAACAATAACGTCTCACTCGTTACCGCCCTGGCCAGAGCTGCAAAAGGCCCAGCGGAGCGGCGTGGCTGCAGCTGCAGAATAGTGGAGCAACAGTGCCACCTACAGCATCCGTACAGAATCTACTACCGGTGGGCTTTTTTTTTTCTTTCTTTCTTTTCTTTCTTTCTTTTTTCTCTTTTCTTTCTCTTCCTTCTTTTTTTTTTGTTTTAACTCTTAAAGAGCCCAACTGACATATGTGGCAACTGCCAGCGACCATTTCTATCACCATGAAAAGACAGAGGAATATGGTACAGGCAAAGCTCACCCAGACAACACAAGAGAGGGAGCCTGAAGGGATAGAAATGCACAATCTTCCTGAAAAAGAATTCAGAATAAGTCATAACCATGCTGATGGATCTACAGAGAAATATGCAAGAGCTGAAGGAGGAAGTGAGGGAAGTCAGGAAAGACAGTGCAGAAATAAGACAAGCCATCGAAGGGCTTAGCAGCAGAGTGGACGAGATGCAAGAGACTGTTAATAGAATAGAAATCAGAGAACAGGAATACAGAGCAGCTGAGGCAGAGAGAGATAAAAGGATCTCTAGGAATGAAAGAATATTAAGAGAACTGTGTGACCAATCCAAATGGAACAATATTTGCATTATACGAGTACCAGAGGAAGAAGAGAGAGAAAAAGGGATAGAAAGTGTCTTTGAAGAAATAATTGATGAAAACTTTCCCACGCTGGGGAAGGAAATAGTCTCACAGTCCATGGAAGCCCACAGATCTCCCAACACAAGGACCCCAAGGAAGACAACACCAAGACACATAATAATTAAAATCGCAAAGATCAAAGATAAAGACAGAGTATTAAAGGCAGCTTGAGAGAGAAAAAAGATTACTTACAAAGGAAAACCCATCAGACTGTCATCAGACTTCTCAACAGAAACCCTACAGGCCAGAAGAGAATGGCATATTATATTTAATGTAATGAAACAGAAAGGCCTTGAACCAAGAATATTGTATCCAGCACGATTATCATTTAAATATGACGGAGGGATTAAACAATTTCCAGACAAGCGAAAGCTGAGAGAATTTGCCCCCCAAAAACCACCTCTACAGGACATCTTAAAGAACTGCTCTAGAGGGAAGCATTCCTAAGGCTAAAAAGATGTCACCAGAGAAAATAAAATCATAGCAAAAAAGCAGACCATCCAAATACTAACTAAAGGCAAAGAATAAAATACCTAGTATATAAAGAATGGAGGAGGAAGAATAAGAAGGGAGAGAAATAAAGAAACATCAGACTGTGTTTACAATAACAAGAAAGTTAAGTTAGATTGTTACATAGTAAAGAAGCAACCCTTGAACCTTTGGTAACCACTATCGGAGTTTTTTCCACCTCTCTCCCCCGCCGGTCCTGCTCTCGGTCAGGACTACAGCTCTTTGTGTTACAAGCTCTTTCTGCGACCCTCCGAACCAGCGGAAGGGAGGAAGGCAGGGAGAGAGGCTCGCCCCGATAGGCAGAGCAAGGGAGGTAAGCGCCGGCTGTCCGCCCGTTCCCGCAGCCTCCGGAGCTCGGCGGCGCCACCGCTTGCAGCCGCTCCAGCCTCTGCTGCCGCCGCCGCTGGCCGCTGGCCGCTCGCCGCTGGCCTCCCCTTTCCCCGGAGACAATCAGACACGACAGGAAGTTCACTCGAAGGGAGAACTCATTTATTGGGGCTCAGGGCATGGGATATATAGGGTGAAGCCTCCCCCCATCGGTCACCTATGCCAATAAGGTGACTTTACTTTTCCGAATCAGGCACAGAGCTGCGCGCCTGCGCAGCTGAACCCCAGGGGGCTTTCAGCAGCCATCTTTGGCGTGGCTGAGATTTAATTCAGAGGTAGTTCTCAGCGGCCATCTTTGGCGTGGCTGAGATTTAAAGGCAGTTCTCAGCGGCCACCCTCGTGGTGAGGCTGGATGCAAAGGCAGTTCCCAGCGGCCACCCTCGTGGCGAGGCTGGATGCAAAGGCAGTTCCCAGCGGCCACCCTCGTGGCGAGGCTGGATGCAAAGGCAGTTCCCAGCGGCCACCCTCGTGGCGAGGCTGGATGCAAAGGCAGTTCCCCACAAACCACGAATCTAAAGCCAGCAATGGCAATAAGTACATATCTATCGATAATCACCCTAAATGTAAATGGACTGAATGCACCAATCAAAACACACAGAGTAACAGAGTGGATAAAAAAGCAAGACCCATCTATATGCTGCTTACAAGAGACTCACCTCAAACCCAAAGATATACACAGACTAAAGGTGAAGGGATGGAAAAAGATATTTCATGCAAACAACAAGGAGAAAAAAGCAGGTGTTGCAGTACTTGTATCAGACAAAATAGACTTCAAAATGAAGAAAGTAGCAAGAGATAAAGAAGGACATTACATAATGATAAAGGGGTCAATCCCACAAGAAGATATAACCATTATAAATATATATGTACCCAAAACGGGAGTGATGGCATATGTGAAACAAATACTAACAGAATTAAAGGAGGAAATAGACAGCAATGCATTCATTTTAGGTGATTTTAACACACCACTCACTCCAAAGGACAGATCAACCAGACAGAAAATAACTAAAGACACAGAGGCACTGAACAACACACTAGAACAGATGGACCTAACAGATATCTACAGAACTCTGCACCCAAAGGCAACAGGATACACATTCTTCTTGAGTGCACATGGAACATTTTCCAAAGTAGACCACATACTAGGCCACAAAAAGAACCTCAGGAAAGTAAAAAATACTGATATCCTACCAACCAACTTCTCAGATCACGAAGGTATAAAACTAGAAATAGATTTTAGAAAGAAAACAAAAAGACTCACAAATGCATGGAGGCTTAACAACATACCCCTAATTAATCAATGGGTTAACGACCAAATCAAAACAGAAATCAAAGAATATATGGAGACTAATGACAACAACAACACAAAGCCACAACTTCTATGGGACGCAGCAATGAAGACACAATTCCTGAAATTGGAAAAAGAAAACAAATGAGACCCAAAGTCACCAGAAGGGGGGGCATAATAAAGGTTATAGAAGAAATAAATAGATAGAAGTTTTAAAGATGGCGGCGTGAGAGGTGAGACAGAGGCTTCCTCCTAAAACCGCATATAGTATGAAAATAAAGCTACTACAACTACTCTTGAAAGAGCAACAAGAAAGAGGACTACAACAAACTGCATACACCCGGAGACAAGAGCAGCCCTCACAGAAAAGGGTACTAAAGCTGTGGTCCTGTGGGATCCAAGCCCTTCCCCCACCCCAGATCACCGGCAGGAGGAAGAGGAGCAGAGCAGGGAGGGAGTGGAGATCTGGGACTGCTGAATACCTAACTCTGGATATCTGCTCTCGGAGCACAAACCTACATTTCATGGTGCTTGCATGATACTCTTGTAATTAGGAGCTTGGAAAGCTAAGACAGGCAGAATTCCTGGAGAGACTAAGATTCTAGCTGCTTGTGAAATCAGGGATCCATACCCAGCTGCTCTGGGACAAAAAAAGGCAGGCAGTCTGACAGACTACCTAACAAAGAAGACCTTAGCAAGAGGCCTGCTAAGGGGGCAAGGACTGCACAGAGCTTACTGCTCAGGAGAAAGGACATGTAGACAAAATTGTCCAGGTGTACTCTGCCCAGCAGATTGGGATTTTTCTGATCTTCAGGTATGCCAGCTCCCTAGCTGCCTACACAGCTCCAAGAACCCCTTCTGTGACAGGCAGACTAGTGCACCTTTCGCCTGGCCAGCCCCGCCGGGCTTGCAAACCTGGAAACCCTTCCCTGGTCTTAGGCCAGAGGGAAGATCTGTCTACAGCAACTAAAAAGGCAAAGCACAGAGGCTTATACCTGTGCGCTCAGCCCACTGGTTCAGACAGTGGAGACAGGCATAGCAGCCAGGAACCAGGAAACAGCCCTTTCCTCTCCCAAGGCACCAATACCACTCCCTACAATCCCTGACATTGCTTCAGGGGCTGAGCAGCTCCAGAGAGTAGAGCTTCTGGGCACTAGAGGGCTCCATACACAAATATGAAATGCCAAAGGAACCTGGTCCAGAGTAAAATTATGAAGACAACTCCTGAGAAAGATTTAAATGATATGGACCTTATGACTCTCCCTGAAAGGGAGTTCAAAATAAAAATCATTAACATGCTCATGGAGGTACGGAAAGATATTCAAGAACTCAGGAATGAATTCCGGTCGGAGATCCAATCATTGAAGAACGCAATGGATGATATTAAAAGCAGATTGCATACGGTGGAGGAGACGATAAATGAAATAGAAACTAGAGAAGAGGAATACAAAGAAGCTGAGTTACTGAGAGAAAAAAGGATCTCTAAGAATGAAAGAATATTGAGAGAACTGTGTGACCAATCCAAACAGAACAATATTCGCATTATACGAGTACCAGAGGAAGAAGAGAGAGAAAAAGGGATAGAAAGTGTCTTTGAAGAAATAATTGCTGAAAACTTTCCCACACTGGGGAAGGAAATAGTCTCGCAGTCCAGAGAAGCCCACAGAACTCCCAACACAAGGGACCCAAGGAAGACAACACCAAGAAACATAATAATTAAGATGGCAAAGGTCAAAGATAAAGACAGAGTATTAAAGGCAGCTAGAGAGAGATAAAAGATCACCTACAAAGGAAAACCCATCAGACTATCATCAGACTTTTCAAACAGAAACCTTACAGGCCAGAAGAGAATGGCATGATATATTTAACGTAATGAAACAGAAGGACCTCCAGCCAAGAATATTGTATCCAGCATGATTATCATTTAAATATGACAGAGGGCTTAAAGAATTTCCAGACAAAGGAAAGTTGAAAGAGTTTGCCTCTCATAAACCACCACTACAGGATATCTTAAACAGACTGCTCTAGAGGGAAGCACCCCTAAAGCTAAAAAGATGTCACCAGAGAAAATAAAATCATAGCAAAGAAAGCAGACCATCCAAATACTAACTAAAGGCAAAGAATAAAACACCCAATATATAAAGAATGGAGGAGGAAGAATAGGAAGGGAGAGAGAAATAAAGAAACATCAGACGGCGTTCACAATAACTTAACAAGAAAGTTAAGTTAGATTCTTAGATAGTAAAGAAGCAACCCTTGAACCTTTGGTAACCAGGAATCTAAAGCCAGCAATGACAATAAGTACATATCTATCAATAATCACCCTAAATGTAAATGGACTGAATGCACCAATCAAAAGACACAGGGTAACAGAGTGGATAAAAAAGCAAGACCCATCTCTATGCTGCTTACAAGACACTCACCTCAAACCCAAAGATATACACAGACTAAAAGTGAAAGGATGGAAAAAGATATTTTTTATGCAAACAACAAAGAGAAAAAAGCAGGTGTTGCAGTACTTGTATCAGACAAAATAGAATTCAAAACAAAGAAAGTGGCAAGAGATAAAGCAGGACATTACATAATGATAAAGGGGTCAGTCCAACAAGAAGATATAACCATTATAAATATATATGCACCCAACACAGGAGCGCCAATATATGTGAAACAAATACTAACAGAATTGAAGGAGGAAACAGAAACAATGCATTCATTTTAGGAGACTTCAACACATCACTCACTCCAAAGGATAGATCAACCAGACAGAGAATAAGTAAAGACACAGAGGCACTGAACAACACACTAGAACAGATGGACCTAACAGATATCTACAGAACTCTGCACCAAAAAGCAACAGGATACACATTCTTCTCAAGTGCACATGGAACATTCTCCAGAATAGACCACATACTAGGCCACAAAAAGAACCTCAGTAATTTCAAAAATATTGAAGTCCTACCAACCAACTTCTCAGATCACAAAGGTATAAAACTAGAAATAAATTTTAGAAAGAAATCAAAAAGGCTCACAAATACATGGAGACTTAACAACATTCTCCTAATGAATCAATGGGTTAACGACCAAATCAGAACAGAAATCAAAGACTATATGAGACTAATGACAACAACAACACAAAGCCACACCTTCTGTGGGACGCAGGAAAGGCAGTTCTAAGAGGAAAGTATATTGCAATCCAGGCCTATTTAAAGAAGGAAGAACATTCCCAAATGAACAGTCTAAAGACACAATTATTGAAATTGGAAAAAGAAGAACAAATGAGGCCCAAAGTTACCAGAAGGAGAGACATAATAAAGATCAGAGAAGAAATAAATAAAATTGAGAAGAATGAAACAATAGAAAAAAATCAATGAAACCAAAAGCTGGTTCTTTGAAAAAATAAACAAGATAGATAAACCCCTAGCCAGACTCATTGAGAAAAAGAGAATCTACACACATAAACAGAATCAGAAATGAGAAAGGAAAAATAACGACGGACCCCACAGAAATACAAAGAATTATAAGAGAATATTATGAGTATGTATATGCTAACAAGCTGCAAAACCTAGAAGAAATGGAAACTTCTTAGAAAAATACAGCCTTCCAAGACTCACCAAGCAGGAAACAGAAAAACTAAACAGACCAATCACCAGCAACGAAATTGAATCGGTAATCAAAAAACTACCCAAGAACAAAACCCTCGGCCCTGAAGGATTCACCTCTGAATTCTACCAGACATATAGAGAAGAAATGACACCCATTCTCCTTAAAGTTTTCCAAAAAATAGAAGAGGACGGAATACTTCCAAACTCTTTCTATGAAGCCAGCATCACTCTAATACCAAAACCGGGCAAAGACCTCACCAACAAAGAAAATTACAGACCAATATCCCTGATGAACGTAGATGCAAAAATACTCAACAAAATATTAGCAAACCGAATTCAAAAATACATCAAGAGGATCATACACCATGATCAAGTGGGATTCATCCCAGGGATGCAAGGATGGTACAACATTCGAAAATCCATCAACATCATCCACCACATCAACAAAAAGAAGATCAAACACCACATGATCATTTCCATAGATGCTGAAAAAGCATTTGACAAAATTCAGCATCCATTCATGATTAAAATTCTCAACAAAAGGGGTATAGAGGGCAAGTACGTCAACATCATAAAGGCCATATATGACAAACACACAGCTAACATCATACTTAACAGCGAAAGGCTGAAAGCTTTTCATATAAGATCGGGAACAAGACAGGGATGCCCACTCTCTCCACTGTTATTCAACATAGTACTGGAGGTCCTAGCCATGGCAATCAGACAATACAAAGACATACAAGGCATCCAGATTGGTAAAGAAGAAGTCAAATTGTCACTATTTGCAGATGACATGATACTGTACATAAAAAACCCTAAAGACTCCACCCCAAAACTACTAGAAGTAATATCTGAATTCAGCAAAGTTGCAGGATACACAATTAACACACAGAAATCTGTTGCTTTCCTATACACTAATGATGAACTAACAGAAAGAGAAATCAGAAAAACAATTCCATTCACAATTGCATCAAAAAGAATAAAATACCTACGAGTAAACCTAACCAAGGAAGTGAAAGACCTGTACTCTGAAAACTACAAGACACTCCTAAGAGAAATTAAAGTGGACACTAATAAATGGAAATTCACCCCATGCTTTTTGCTAGGTAGAATAAATATTGTCAAAAAGGCTATAGTACCTAAGGCAATCTGTAGATTCAATGCAATCCCTATCAAAATACCAACAGCTTTCTTCAATGAACTGAAACAAATAACTCTGAAATTCATATGGAACCACAAAAGACCCCGAATAGCCAAAGCAATCCTGAGATGGAGGAATCAAACAGGAGGAATTACGCTCCCTGACTTCAAGCTCTACTACAAAGCCACAGTAATCAAGACAATTTGGAATTGGCACAAAAAGAAACCCACAGACCAGTGGAACAGAACAGAAAATCCAGACATTAACCCAAACATACACAGTCAATTAATATTTGATAAAGGAGCCTTGGATATACAATGGGGAGATGACAGCCTCTTCAGCAGCTGGTGTTGGAAAAACTGGACAGCTACATGTAAGAGAATGAAACTGGACTACTGTCTAACCCCGTACACAAAGGTAAACTCAAGGTGGTTCAAAAACCTGAATGTAAGTCATGAAACCATAAAACTCTTAGAAAAAAACATAGGCAAAAATCTCTTGGACATAAACATGAGCGACTTCTTCATGAACATATCCCCCCGGGCAAGGGAAACAAAAGCAAAAATGAACAA
>JAQQAC010012171.1:17982616-17992629 GCA_029783875.1 Phataginus tricuspis | reverse complement strand
ACATTTACAGCCAATTAATACTTGATAATGGAGCCTTGGATATACAATGGGGAGATGACAGCCTCTTCAGCAGCTGGTGTTGGAAAAACTGGACAGCTACATGTAAGAGAATGAAACTGGACTACTGTCTAACCCCGTACACAAAGGTAAACTCAAGGTGGTTCAAAAACCTGAATGTAAGTCATGAAACCATAAAACTCTTAGAAAAAAACATAGGCAAAAATCTCTTGGACATAAACATGAGCGACTTCTTCATGAACATATCCCCCCGGGCAAGGGAAACAAAAGCAAAAATGAACAAATGGGACTATATCAAGTTGAAAAGCTTCTGTACAGCAAAGGACACCATCAGTAGAACAAAAAGACATCCTACAATATGGGAAAATATATTCAGAAATGATGTATCTGATAAGGGGTTGACATCCAAAATATACAAAGAACTCACGCACCTTAACAAACAAAAAGCAAATAATCCAATTAAGAAATGGGCAGAGGACATGAATAGACACTTCTCTAAAGAAGAAATTCAGATGGCCAACAGGCATATGAAAAGATGCTCCACATCGCTAATCATCAGAGAAATGCAGATTAAAACCACAATGAGATACCACCTCACACCAGTGAGGATGGCCAACATCCAAAACACAAACAACAAGAAATGTTGGCAAGGATGTGGAGAAAAGGGAACCCTCCTACACTGCTGGTGGGAATGCAAATTAGTTCAACCATTGTGGAAAGCAGTATGGAGGTTCCTCAAAAAACTCAAAATAGAAATACCATTTGACCCAGGAATCCCACTCCTAGGAATTTACCCTAGGAACGCAGCACCCCAGTTTCAAAAAGACAGATGCACCCCTATGTTTATTGCAGCACTATTTACAATATCCAAGAAATGAAAACAACCTAAGCGTCCATCAGTAGATGAATGGATTAAGAAGAGGTGGTACATATACACAATGGAATATTATTCAGCCATAAGAAAAACAAATCCTACCATTTGCAATGACATGGATGGGGTTATAGGGTATTATGCTCAGTGAAATGAGCCAAGTCGAAAAAGACAAGTATCAAATGATCTCACTCATATGTGGAGTATAAGAACAAAGAAAAAAACTGAAGGAACAAAACAGCATCCGACTCACAGAACCCAAGAACGGACTAACGGTGGGGGGGGGGGGCACAGGGCGGGCTGTAGAACTCAGAGAAGAGAAGTAGTGATTCTCATCTCACTACACTGATGGACAGTGACTTTAATAGGGTTGGTGGGGGGGACCTGATGAAGGTGGTAGTTTAATCACCACAGTACTGCTCATGTAATTGTAGGTTAATGACACCAAAGTAAAGTGTAAAAAAAATAATAATTATTAAATAAAAGAAAATAAAATAAAGACTTGAAGGAAAAAAAAATAGATGAAAGACCTGAATGTATGTCATGAAACCATAAAACTCTTAGAAAAAAACATAGGCAAAAATGTCTTGGACATAAACATGAGTGACTTCTTAATGAACATATCTCCCTGAGCAACAGAAACAAAAGCAAAAATGAACAGGTTGGACTATATCAAGCTGTATAGCTTCTGTACAGCAAAGGACACCATCAGTAGAACAAAAAGACATCCTACAGTATGGGAGAATATATTCATCAATGATGTATCCGATAAGGGGTTGACATCCAAAATATATAAAGAACTCACGCACCTCAACAAACATAAAGTAAATAATCCAGTCAAGATATGGGCAGAGGACATGAATAGACACTTCTCCAAAGAAGCTCACATGGCCAAAAGGCACATGAAAAAATGCTCCACATCGCTGGTCATCAGAGAAATGCCGATTAAAACTACAATGAGATATCACCTCACACCAGTTAGGATGGCCAACATCCAAAACACAAACAACAAATGTTGGCGAGGATGTGGAGAAAAGGGAACCCTCCTACACTGCTGGTGGGAATGCAAATTAGTTCAACCATTGTGGAAAGCAGTATGGAGGTTCCTCAAAAAACTCAAAATAGAAATACCATTTGACCCAGGGATCCCACTCCTAGGAATTTACCCTAAGAATGCAGTAGCGCAGTTCGAAAAAGACATATGCACCCCTATGTTTATCGCAGCACTATTTACAATAGCCAAAAAATGGAAGCAACCTAAGTGTCCATCAGTAGATGAATGGAAAGGAAGAAATGGTATATATATGCAATGGAATATTATTCAGCCATAAGAAGAAAACAAATCCTACCATTTGCAACAACATGGCTGGAGCTAGAGAGTATTATGCTCAGTGAAATAAGCCAAAAATAAGCCAAGCCGAAAAAGACAAGTATCAAATGATTTCACTCATATGTGGAGTATAAGAACAAAGAAAAAAACTGAAGGAACAAAACAGCAGCAGACTCAGAACCCAAGAACAGACTAATAGTTACTAAAGAGACAGGGACTGGGGAGGATGGGTGGGAAGGGAGGGACAAGGGGGAAAAAGGGGCATTATGATTAGCAGATGTAATGTTGGGGGCACGGGGAGGGCTGTGCAACTCAGAGAAGACAAGTAGTGCCTCTATAGCATCTCACTACACTGATGGACAGTGAGTGTAATGGCGTTGGTGGGGGGGACCTGATGAAGGGGGTAGTTTAGTCATCATAATATTGCACATGTAATTGTAGATTAATTATACCAAAATAAATTATTTTAAAAAAAGGATAATCCTATAATTTGGTACTGTTTTTTTAATTCAGTCTGGCAGTGTGTCTTCTGATTAGTATATTTGAGTCATTTTTGCTTTGTTACTGATGTTTTAGGACTTAAGTATGGCATTTTGTTCTTTATTTTCTGTTTGTTTCCTCTTTCTTTTCTCTACTTTTCCTGACTTCCTGTGGGTTTTTAAGCCTCATTTTAAAACTCATCTTTATACGTAGTATTTTTTATTGTATCTCTTGTGTTTTTTGTGGTTTTTAGCCTTTTTAGTGGTTGTCTAGGTACAACATTATATATACATAACTTACTACAAGTTCCTGGTGCCGTTTTACCAGTTCAAGTGAAATGTAGAGAAACCTGCCATATAGCCTTACTCCCTCTCCATTTAAAATATAATTGCCTTAAATATTTCCTCTACATATATTTAGAGCCACATCAGACAGTGTTACAAATTTTGTTTCAACCGTCAAGTATAATTTGGAAGACCCATGAGGAGAGTGAAATGTTTTATTTACCCATATTTTGCTTTCCATGTTCTTTCTTCCTTCCCTGTGTCTAAGATATCTTCTGCTGTCCTTTCCTTTCTGTTTAGAGAACCCCTTCAGCTGTTCATGTAGGGTGACAGATTCTAAGTTCCCTTCCTCAGAGAAGTCGCAATTTTCCCTTGCTCCCTAAAGGATATTATTACCAGACATAGGATTCTGGGGAGACAGTCCTTTTCTTCTTGCTCTTGAAAAGTGTGGTGCCACTTGCCCCTGGCTTCCATGGTTTCTGTGAGCATCCCACTGTCATTTGAGTGGCTTTCCCCTCAAAGTAAGGCATCATTTTACTCTGGATGCTTTCACAGTTTTTTCTTTGTAATTTTCAGAAGTTTAATAGCAGTGTGTTCTGGCATGGATTTCTTTGGGTTTATCCTGTGAGCTCACTCAGCTTCTCAGATCTGTGGGTCTAAGTCTTTTGCCAAATTTGGGAAGTGTTTGGCCATTTTTTCCAGTGCCCTTTCTCAGCCACACTTTCTCTTCTGGGATTCATCTACACAAATATGAAATCTGTATTATGGCATTCACATCCCCAAGGCTTTCTTCACTTTGTTTCCAGTCTCTTTTCTCTTTGTTCTACAGATTTGTTCATTTCTGTTTCTGCCTTCATGTTCACTGGTCTTTGAGTTTTGCTGTTGAGCGCACTTACTGAGTTTTAATTTGGTAATTATACTTTGCAGTTTCAAAATTTCCCATATGGTCCTTCTTTATATCTTCAGTTTTTTGTGTGTGTGTATTATTTTATTTTTTCATTTTTTCCCCTCAGAATGACAAGTTTGTTAAGGTTCAAATTCTCTTAGTTTGTATCTTCAGTTTTTTTGTAGAGACTTTCTGTTTCTTTGCTGAGACTTAATTGTTCGTTTGCTTTTCATTTGTCTCCTGTTCTAACTGCTCACTGAATCATGTGGCGCTGGCTGCTTGAGAATCTCAGACAGCCTGACGTCTATGTCATTTTGGTGTGTGTCTATTATCTTTTCACACTTGAGATATTCCTGGTTCTTGTTATGAGTGATTTGTTCTTCAATTGAAACCAGGACATTTGGGGTATTGTGAGACTTGGGAGCTTATTTAAGTCTCGGTTATGGCAGATCTGAACGCTGCTTTTGTGGGGGAGTGCGCTGGCGTGTCACCTTCCAGAGGGGATGAAAGTTTGGGCTCCCTCTTGGCCCTTCTCTGAAACCTTGGGGATGGGTCAGAGGTCACAGTGCCTGCAGCATGGCAAGGGTGTGGATGGGGCTGAAGTGTGTTCTGTGCCTTTGGGTAAAATAGAGCAGTTACTGCCTGAAAGCGTTCTGTCCTGCTAGGCTGCCTCTGTCCTCCCCCTTCAGAGAAAGCAGCTATTTTGGGGGCCCTTTTTGTCTGTACTTGTCAGAGTTCCTGGGTGGCTGGCTTTGCTCCAAGCCTGAGAAATGGGAGCCCAGAAGGAGCCCAAAGACCTCCCTGGTGGTCAGCCTCATCCACCTTGCAGAGGCATCTCATGTGGTCTCATACCTGAGACCAGGGCAGGGCCGTAGTTAGGAGGGGAACAGGTCAAAACGTGGCTCTCCACGTTCCAGAATCAGGTGTCCCATGACTTAATTTCCTAAATGGCTCACAAGCTCAGAAACAGGGCCAGCGGTTTTGAGGTTGAGCCGAGAGTTACTGGTTCAGGGTGACAGAAGGGAGGGACCGCACACACACGAGGCCAAGGGCTCTTCGTGCTGAAGGCTCCCCTCCGGGGCACACACCATGTGGGTAGCTCCCCCACAGAGCATTCCCTTCAAGCACACTGGACACTCTGGCCTCCTGGCTTCAGTATTTCATCCTCCACAAACCACAGCTGGGCTGTGCCAGAGCCACAGGCTTCACCAGGCCCCTGTGTGGCCTGTCATCTTGATAGAGTAGCTGCAGGACACTATACATAGACTTAACCAAGCACCCACCACCACCCCCCACCAGGTAAAAAGGCCAAGTTGCTTTTGTTTTAGTGAAACAAAAAGGGTCTGAAAAACGTAGTACTGGCTTTTAAATTTCTTAAATGTGTCCTGAAGCATTAGATAAGTACAGGCTCTGGTTGCCACACCAGCTTGAATAGGAGCCCAAGGGTAGATTCCTGGCCCGCCTGTGACCATCTGAGTCCACTCTGGGGTTGGAGCCTGGAAATGTACATTTTCCACAGTTCCACAGTTCAGAAAACAGCTGTGTTTACTGAGTCCTGTGCCGGCTCATAGGTCTTATGTACCCCTAACTAGGCCCCAAACAGGATGTCTACTATACTGCGGTCGGCCTTGGAGACTGGGGTGCTGGCTTGGGGTTCAGCTTTCATCCTGGTGCCTGACCACTGATGTGAAGGGGCTCTCCCTGCACCTATCTGGCTCTAGCCACTCTTGTCTCAGGGCAGGTGGGAGCCCAGCCTGCAGTGTTGGCATGGTGGCTATTCCCCAAATCTCTTCCCCACTGAGGACAGTTGGGAGGATGCTGAATCTATCCCTGTAGGGGCTTACACGTGTGAAATGTGCTCTCCGATGAAGAGCACCTTGTAGAGAGCTGGGGCTCCATGAAGCGTGAGCGGGGAGTCTGTCAGGGCCTAGCTGGTTAGATAACCATCAGTCAGTAAATGTGTGCCAGTATTGGACCAAGCAGAGCAGAGTCAGACATGCGGCTACCAGGGACTGTCTGGAGTGTGCGGCTTGGAGTCCTCCTGGGAGAGGGCTCCGTCTTTGACCAGAGGACACTGTGGGTCCCTCACTGCCAACTGCCCTCCCTGTCCATGGAGCAGAGTGCGACCCCTCACGTCTCAGTCTCCCCACTTCTGCCACTCGCCACATGAGACACGAGTGACCCCTTCTGTGGCAATTCCTCATTTTCTACTTGGTTCCCCCTTAACTTTCTCATCTGCTTTTTGACTCACTGATCAGTGCCTTCTCATACCAAAATCAGTTGTGTCTTTGGGACCTGGAAATACATTTTTCTCTAAATTATGAGTATTGGTGCACTGGATATGCACAATACAAATTGGATTCTCATTTACCTGTGATGCCCAGTAATATTCTCAGCTTCTGTTTGTTGCTAAAGTTTGTGTTTCTGGCTGTAAATATGCTGTATTTTCATACATATCAGAGGTTTTCATGGTTGTTCTCTTGCCCTTTCTCTCCCTGGGGAGTCCCCTCCACTTTCCATAAACTGGGCTGTGTGGCTGTGCCCGTCTCTCCTCACCCTCAGGGTTCTACGGTCTGGACGAGTCTGACCTGGACAAAGTCTTCCACCTGCCCACCACCACATTCATCGGGGGCCAGGAGTCCGCATTGCCTCTGCGGGAGATCATCCGGCGGCTGGAGGTAAGGAAACAACTGTTTCCAGAAAAATCTGTGGACTTTCTAAAAATCAATGTTAGCAAAAAGCCTCCAGAACAGACATTTTTCTTCTTGGTCCTTTTTTTTTTTTTTTTTTTAATGTAAGGGAAAGGGAACTTTGTTGCTATTTTGTAGATAAAAATCCATGTTGTTTATTTTTACAATCAACTACAGAAAGGAGAAAATATTTCTCTGCATCCTAGTCCAGTGCAAATTATTTCCGACATGTGAGATCCCTGTGTATCGTGCACCTGGCAAGGGGGCGGCCTTGGCTGCCAGCTTAGGAGAGGCCCCGGGGAGGGGTGGGCACAGAGCTGTGGGGGCAGGGAGACAAGGAAAGGTCGGCCAGGGGCCCAGCCTTTGAATCTGTACCTTTTCCCTGGTTTGTACCAGCCTCACCACCTCGACCATAATATCTACACCTGCTCTGTCCGAATGGGGCTAGTAGGACATGTGGCTATTGAGCCCTCTAAGTATGCGAAACATCAGAAGAACTCTTTAAGGATTGAAGAGATAATGTGTTGATGTGTTAAATCAGATTGTGAGAATTAACTCATCCCTCCTAGAAACAGTGCCGTGACTTGTGTGGCCTCGTTTCTGTTGCTGATCAGCTCTTCTGTAGTCTAGATCCCAGAAATGACTCCAGTCCTTCCAGGATGGCCTCCCCAAAGCCACTCCACTTTCTTTTGTCAGACCTGATGCCCAACTGGGCCCCAAGCGTCCCTCGGTGGCTTCTGGATTTTGCTCCACACCACACATGTGCTCTTGTGTGGGGAGCACAGCCCCATAACTAGCCCTCCCTGCTAACTGGAAAGCCGTCTGGGGATACCATGCCCCAGCGAGCCATCACTGTGCCTGTCCCTCTCAGGCCCACCTCCAGCACCTTTCCTTCCCGGAGAGCAGAAGGGTGGGTCAGGGCTCTGAGCCCTGTGGCTGACTTCCTCTCTGAATGTTGAATGCCAGGTTGTCCTCATGTGAAGGTCACAGAGCCTCCCAGCTGTCACCTTCAGCCAGGTTGATCCTGGAGCCCAGGAATTGGGCTTTTACTCTAGGGAACAGTTGGCCTGGACCCCATGTCCCAGCCAACCTCCTGACTCAGAGCTCCCCACACGCCAGGTTTAGGGTGCACTGCTCTTTCAGTTTAGAAATACTAGGGTAAACCTGATGATGGTGCGTTATGTGAGCCGACGCAGTCTGTACGCATGCAAGATGGCTGACAACTTGGGGCGTTTTCTTGCTCCCTTCACGTCAGCTTGCTGCTCTTTGGAAAGCTGGAGCAATCGTGACCTCTTGGCTTCATAATGTATATCTCCTAACGTTTGTGTTGCCGGAGAGAGAAGCTACAAATTGGCCCCTACAACTGGCTCCTGTCCTCTCCTGGGTATCGAGCCAAGAACAAGAAAAACAAAACCGTCCCTAGGCTCGGTGACCACATGCCCAGGCTGGTAGCTAAACTCGTGCTGGTGACAACGACAGTGCAGATGTACTGATTCCTAGAGTTTTGGCCTAATCGTTTTCTGTGAACCTTTGGCTGCTCAGTAATGGGAATGCTCCCTGTTGGGCCTGAGTGTGGCCGCTCCTTGCTCCCCTACATGCGAGGGGAGATTCCCTGACCAGTCTGGCAGCTCAGGGAGACCTTTTTTAAGCTGACAGAGGAAAGCTTGTGCTTACAGCCACGGTGGCTGGCCACGTTTCTCACACATGTTGGTGCCTGGGTAGGCTCCCTTCTGTCAAGCTCCCCCATCTCAGTAGACGTCGCGCCTGATGTTGGCTCCCAAGGCAGGTATGTGGGCCAGCGTGTCCAGTCCCTGGGTTTGTGTCCTCGTTTACCGCCTGAGACGTTACGGGGATATGTGTTTCAGGGTAACAGGACTGCCTTACACAGCGAGGCCCTTCCCAGCCCCCACCGGCTGGGACGGCAGTGAGGGTGATGCCTGGCCCTCACCCTCTGTCCAGGCAGTCATTCTGTTTCGTGGTCACCAAGCACGCTTCCCCAGCTCTGGAAAGTGGAAACAGAAGCCCAGGGCCCTGGCACGTCCTTGCCCAGTGCCATGCCACCTGGTTCCGTGGCTGTTGAAAACCAAAGTGCTGTGGACAGGGCTGCTGAGCAGGACCAGTGCTCGGACTGCGTGGGCAGTGTGGCTGCTGTGGGGTCTGTACAAGCTCTGTTGCCAGGCCAGGGTGTTTCCTTCTAACCCAGGGCTGAACTGGGCTTTGCTTTGTTCTGACCCAGGACGGCTGGGAGGTGGAGGAGTCAGAGGAGCCGCAGTCCCTTGGCTCAGCAAAGCCATGGGCCCCGGCCCACTATGGGGGCTTTCCGGTGAACTGCAGCCCTTGTGCTGGTCTCACCTGTGGCCTTCCTGCCTTCTCTGATTTCTTCCCCACGGAGCCCGCTGGCCCTGAGTTTCCCCAGATGCATGCCAAGGGTGCCGTGGGAAGCACCTGCCTCCAGGACCTGTCTAGTAATGTGCAGTCACACTTCTGTAGGACCTGGAATTTCCACAAGGGGTCTGTTATTGAGAGAATTTAAGATCTAGACACGGCAAGTCTCTCAAGTGGCACTGAGCTGTGTCACCCATGGCAGCAGGGGCCTCTTTCTCATAGTGCCAGCAGCCTGGTCTTGAGGCCGAAGCTGTCTTCCCAGAAGCCCTGCTGCCCTGTGTGCCCTCCTGCCCCCAGGATGTGCCTGGGCCGGCAGTCCTCCCAGCCCCTCCCTGCCCAATGGGCCCTGTGTGACAGGAAGCGTCCTGTGGCTACATGGACAGTGGGAGGAGGTTGCAAGCCCAGGCCTGCACTGCCCTCCATCTGGGCCCTGGGTCACAGCTGACCCCATTGCCCTGGAGAGGGAGGCTGCCTGCTCCTCCCAGCCCTCTAGCTCGGGGCAGCCGGCCCCCAGGTGAGCATGCCCTTGGCCATGTGTGAACAGATGGCCTACTGCCAGCACATCGGGGTGGAGTTCATGTTCATCAATGACCTGGAGCAGTGCCAGTGGATCCGGCAGAAGTTCGAGACTCCCGGGATCATGCAGTTCTCCAGCGAGGAGAAGCGGACCCTGCTGGCCAGGCTTGTGCGGTCCACCAGGTGCAGGCAACAGTGGGACATGCCGGTTCCTTTAGTGTTGGCCTGGTGGGTGGTTTGGTGTGGTCGCCGCCCCTGGCAAGTGGCGCTGGCCCCGACTCCATGGCTCTTGGGGGTGACATGCTTCCCATCCAGGTTTGAGGACTTCCTGCAACGGAAGTGGTCTTCAGAGAAGCGCTTTGGCCTGGAAGGCTGTGAGGTGCTGATCCCTGCCCTCAAGACCATCATTGACAAGTCCAGCGAGCACGGCGTGGACTACGTGATCATGGGCATGCCACACAGGTGACCCGCACCCCCGTGCCACCCTCGCACCAAGGCCTCAGCCCCCTCCCCCTCGTGCCACCCTCGCACCAAGGCCTCAGCCCCCTCCCCC
>JAQQAC010012171.1:17919030-17982606 GCA_029783875.1 Phataginus tricuspis | reverse complement strand
CCTCCCCCTCGTGCCACCCTCGCACCAAGGCCTCAGCCCCCTCCCCCCAGTGCCACCCTCGCACCAAGGCCCTTGGTGGTTTCAGACCTTGCACTGCATCTCAGAAACACTAAACCCTAATGCCTGGGTGGGGCCGCAGCCAAGGGTGGGTGAGTGCAAGGGCCGTGGACTGGCACTCATGGCTGCCTGTCCAAGGGGTGGGGACCAGCATTTGCCCACACCCTGTTCACCCCATGTGTTCCAGGGGGCGGCTGAATGTGCTTGCGAATGTCATCAGGAAGGAGCTGGAGCAGATCTTCTGTCAGTTTGACTCAAAGCTTGAGGCAGCTGATGAGGTGAGGCCCTTAGTTTCCTTTAGAAGCTTCCAGCATAGCTCCAGCCCACAAGACCCCAGGCCCCACTTGTTTCTCGGGAAGGACTTATGAAGGGTGGAATCTTCCAGGATATTCCATGTCATCCACAGAGGCTGACCCCCTCAGAGAAAAGCGGGATGGCCAGCCAGTCAGAGGCCCAGCAGCCCCCACCATATCCCCCTGGGGACGAGGATGTACCCCTCTGGCCAGAACCTCCCTGTGCCCTGGGGGGAGCCATCCTGGGAGTTTTCCCAGGAAGGGGCTTCTGGGCAGTAACGGCCCCAAGCAGGGCTGTCATGAAGAGTGGCGCTCCCCACCCAGGATAGACATGCTGTTTGCAATGTCAGGGCTCCGGGGACGTGAAGTACCACCTGGGCATGTATCACCGGCGGATCAACCGTGTGACTGACAGGAACATCACCCTGTCGCTGGTGGCAAACCCTTCCCACCTCGAGGCTGCTGACCCCGTGGTGATGGGCAAGACCAAAGCAGAGCAGTTCTACTGCGGGGACACCGAGGGCAAGAAGGTGAGCCACGGGGGCACCCAGGGCAGCCCTGAGGCCAGATGGTCCCAGAGGGCCCACAGCCCTGGGCTTATCACAGACGTTACACTTCTGGGATTTAACAAAATATTCTTTGAAAAGTAGCAATAGTAAAATAGGCCTGCATACAGGCAGTACTCTGACACATTCTCGCCGTGGTGGCCGGGCACTCTGCTGGGGAGGGGTCCTGTGTATGCGGCCCCCTGCCCTGTGCAAAGCGTGTCCTCAACAACAGGTCTGGACCACAGTCCTTCACACCTGTTCTTGCTGCTCTTCGAAAACCCCCAGGCCATCACCTGGTTCCTGGAAAATTCACAATTCAGGGAGCTGGAGTGTTACACGACCTTCAGCATTTAAGAAAAACTATATGATTTTTTGTAAATGCAATAAGCTGGTTCTGTAATGTGGTGCAACACTGAGCCCAACCTGACTGGACTCAGGGCTGACGTGGTGCAGCCCTACAGGTATCTGCGTGGGAAAGCATCCACCCACCTCCCCTACGCCGCGCTGTAGGAGGCCCATGCAGAGCCCTGCTTCTACCAGGGTCGGGGGGACCACTGGGGCACCGTCAGACATAGTGGGCCAGTCGTCAGCCCCGTGCCAGGGCCACCTCAGGGACAGCCACAAGGCTTGGCGTGGGCTCTGGGCACTACCAGAAGGGAGACCAGCCCTGAAATGCTGGCACAGCAGCCGAGATGCCACAGGAGACCCTGCAGGGAGAAGTAGCATGCCCATCTGGGACCCGGCAGTCCCACTCCTGATGAGGCCTTCTCAAACCGGCACTGAAGACAGGGCCTGGGGATTGGTTTTGAAAATCCAGAATTTGTTCCTGAAAGTCCATTGTGGACCTTCCCTTCCTGGTGCTGAGAACCAGGGCAGGGACAGTGATGGGATGGCGGAGCCGAGGACATACTTCTTGCACAAATGCTACCACTGTGCTCGTTGCTAAGAAGACATGGTGAGTGTAAAGGAAGATCACAGCCTACTTCCCAGGCTTGAGGCCAGCAGCTCAGGTATCTCCGTGGGGTGTGTACCATTCCTGAGTCTGGTCAGGCAGAGCATCTGAAGCCAAGGACATACATCTGAATGAGGGGATGAGAAGCAGCTCCTGGTGGGAGAGCGTTATATAGCACAGCCCATGTGAGCCTGGGCACATTGGAGCAATAGCAGCCCTGCACTGCTCTCCTGTGTCTAGGGTGGGCAGCAGGGTGGGTGGTGTGCAGACGTGCAGTGGGCTGCCGGGCTGCCTACAAGTCGGGAGGGGCTGGGGGTCTCGATGTTCTCCTGGCACTTCCTAAGTTTGATACTATCTTAAAACACATTATTTTTTGAAAAGCAGTTGTGACTTACTATCCAGAGTGCCTGGTGGATATGTGTTCAGGACCATGTTGCATTTGGGGTCTCCTTTGCATGTCTGCAGGTCATGTCCATCCTCCTGCATGGGGATGCTGCATTCGCCGGCCAGGGCATTGTGTATGAGACATTCCACCTGAGTGACCTGCCATCCTACACAACTCATGGCACTGTCCACGTGGTCGTCAACAACCAGGTAACCTCCAAGAGGTCTTCATGGCAGAGAAGGCCACCGAGGCAGCGTCATCAGGTTTCTGACCAGACTGTCTCCCGAGGGTCCCATGCTTATGGCAGTCTCACTTATAATGACATCCCTTAATTTTGTAGCTCATTCGTTGTTTTCTGATTATGAAGATACATCAATTATAAAAAAATTGGACAACATGAAAAACCGTCTTTTTAAAATGGAGATATGTTAATTACACTATTTTAAAAATAGTGATATTATTGTACAATATTTTCCTTAGACCCACAAGCATATAGATGGCTCTTCAGAAACTGGAGTTCTATATACACAGTTACCACATTGTTTACTCATGACATTATACACTCTTAAAATACCGATTTTAATGGAAATAACCATTATAGGTTGTTTCACAAAATATATATTGCCATGTGGTTATCTTAGACTTTTAGGATTCTCATTTTTCACTGTTTTAAATAATGATATGATAAACCTTCTTGTAAGTAAATATTTCTGCCCAACTCTAATATGTATCACTGTTGTATGTGTGATTTCCTCTAGTAGCCATCTCACCAACATGTGGGTGTGTTTGTGTAACAAATACTGGCCTTTAAGGACAGCCCTGTGCTAGGGGCCACAGTGTCGCTCTCAGGGCATTTGGATGCAGTGTGACTGAGAAGGATGACTGTTGCTCCATGCAGACAGGTCCGCAGGACAGAGAAACAGCTGCAGCTGTCCCAGCAGGAGTAGAGAGGAAGGAGGGGGATTTAAACATGGAGTAAATGAGGAGGTTATCCATGCCAGAGCCCAGAAGGTCAGGCACAGAAGCAGGCGAGAAGTCCACTCAGTGTGAGCACCCCCAGGACATGATGACCACAGCCACTCGTAAGTGCCCACTGAACAGGCGCTTCCCAGACATTAACTGAGCCCATGCTGTGTGGCCACAAGGGGTCTGTCCCCATTTCACAGGAGAGAATATTGACTGGGACAGGGGAGCTTGCTGGAGAGTCAGTATGTGACCTGTGTTCTGTCAAAGGACGGCATTGGGAGGAGTGTTGGAAACATGCCAGGGAAAGGAGACGCCTAAAAACAAGCGCACCCCCTCCCTGCACTGTGTTCTGTGCACATGACCAAGGGCAGAGTGGGCTCCCCGCACGTGGGCTGGTCAGATACTGCCGGTGGAGGCCACTCAGAGGGCTGGGAGCCAAGACAATAGTGGTAGTTTCTTAAAAAAAAAAGTTATCCATGAGTATTCAGACTCAGATGAATTCCATCCCAGATTTAAAAAGATTACTTGCTCTGATGGCAGAACCCACTTCACAATTTCTTATGAATCCCAGAAAATAGGAGAGGTGCCAAAGCCTTTTAAAATTTCGTTGTAAGGAATAAAAAGGATAGGTTCTAGTCTCTGAAAAAAGACCTACATAGATTCTCCACCTCGATGAGGGACATGTCACTGTCACAAAGGGCCACCCAGGCCCTTGGTCCTGGCCTTCGCTCTTGCCCACGGTCAGGAAAATGGACACTCAGCAGGCTGTGTGGTGTGCAGGGCTCCACATGGCCCCACCACGGTCAGCATGCTCACCACTGACAGGCAGGGGCAGAGAAGGTGGCACATGTAGCTGGCCCAGAGTTCAGGTGAAGAACTTGTCCGGCGGAATCGGGTTGCAGTACTCAAGTCCAGGTGCTGAGGCGCAAGGGACAGGGTTAAGTCTGGAGACAAGTATTAAACATGCATTGTTTTTATTAGTTTGTTTATTGCTGTAGTTTACACTGGTAGAAGTCACCCATGGTGGTGTGTAGTTCTCCAAGGTTTGACAGATGTGTATAGTCATGTACCTATCAAGACAAAAGAGTTCTATCACTCCTTTCCCAGCTCACCCCCGAAAACACTGGGATTTTGCATTTTTCAGAAGTCTGACAAACGGAGCCCTGCAGTTATGGCCCCTGAGGGCTGCCCCGGCCAGCACAGCCCTCATGTCCTGTGCTGCGTTCACTGTGGGAGGGGTGGGATTGTTCCCACCTTTGGACTTTGATGATGGAAGTCACTGTAAACACTTACATGCAGACTGTGGTGAGCCTCAGTTCTCCTTGCTCTGTAAATATCTGGAAGTGGAATTATGTGTCGTGTATATGTTACACTTCATAAGAGCCTGCCAAGCTGTTTTCCGAAACGTCTGTACTGTGTTATGGTGAGTTCTGGTTGCCCCCGTCCTTGCTAGTTCAGGGTATTCACACTTCGTTCATTGGCCATTCCAATGAGCTGAAGTTTTTGCCGCCTGCTTGGACCCCAGAGGCTGGCAGTGGCAAGCAGCTTTCCCTGTGTGAACCATCTCAGCTGAGCATTTGTGCCGTTTTGCCTGTTTAGGGGAGAAGGAGGGTTGTTTGTTTAATTAAATTTGAGAGTTCTTTACAAATTCTGGATACAAGTCCCTTATCAGAGATGTTTTGTGAAGATTTTTCTTCACCTTTGTGACTTATCTTCATTCTACCAGATCTTTCACATAGCAAGTTTTTCATTTTGAGGAAGTCAAGTTTATGCATTTTTTTCTTTTATGGATCATGTGTTTGTTATCAGATCTAAGAAAACTTTGCTTTACTAAATATTTCTCCCCATCTTCTAGTATTTTTATAGTTTTGCCTTTATATTGAAGTCTATGCTCTGTTTGGAGTTCAGAGGTTCTTTTTCTTGCCTGTAGATACCCTGTTGTTGCAGTAGTTTATTGACAGGATTATCCTTTGTTGAAATGAGCTGATATGGTGTGTGGTCTGTGCTGGGTCCCTCGCTGTCCACTAATCTGTCTGGCCTTTTGCCAGTACCTCACTCTCTTTATTTCAGTCTTACAATCAGGTTGTGTGAGTCCTCCCACTTGGTAACTTTTCAAAATTGTTTTGGCTGTTCTAGGTCCTTTGTTTTTTCTTAAATGTTTTGGAATCAGCTTGTCAATTTCCAGAAAAAGCTATGATGGCAATTTGACTGGGTGCCAAGTCAGTAATAAGTAGATGATGTCGAGCCCTCTGAACTGAGAACACAGTACATCTCTCCTTTGTTGGGGTCTTACTTCATTTCTCTCATAGGCATTTTGCAGTTTTCAGCATACAGATCCTGTGCATGTTTTATTAGGTTCATGCCTTAACTGTTTCATTATTTTGAAGCTATTATAAATGGTAATTTTTCAAATTTTAAATCTCAAACTATTACCAGAGTACAGAAATATAATTTTGTTTTGCATTCTTTACCCCCAACCTTACAAACTCACTTTCAGTAGTGTTTTTGAGGGTTCTTCTGGAACTTTATGTAGACAGTCACGTGGTTGACTTGTGTGTGATGTAAGACGGTGTCCAGGCTCCCTCCTCTGCGTGTGGCTGTCCAGTTTTCTCACCACCCGTCACTGAAGGGACTCTCCTTTCCGTGTATCCCTGGCCCCTTTATGGTAGATTAATTGGCCAGGCATGGGAGGATTTCTGGGTTCCTGCTCCGGTGGCCTGTGGGTCTGCTCCTATACCAATGCTGCCCTGTTTGGGTTACCGTGACTTTGTGATAGAGTTTGAAATCAGGAAGTGTGATGCCTCCAGTTCGTTCTTCTTTCTCAAGATTACTTTGGCTCTTTGGGGTCTTTGGTGGTTCCACATGAATCTTAAGACTGTCCCATTTCTGTGGAAAATGCCCTTGTTATGTTGATTAGGCATGGGATTGACTCTAGATTGAGTTGGGTAGAGTGGACATTTTAACAGGAGCCTGTTACACTGCAGGCCTGCTCTGGACTTTTCAGCTGGGATGGGAGGCACTTGTTCCTGCCTGTGGAAGGTGGAGCCCAGCTTCCCCACCGTGTCTATCAGTACCCCAGGGAGGGGAGAGCAGGTGCGGTGGGCCAGTGGGCTTTGTTGCTGCCTCCCCTGGGTCTGCTGACACCACAGTCTGGGCACCCACTGGGGCAGGCATGGCTGGCCACAGGGTTTTCTGTGTGGTTGGCTTGCAGCGGGGTGGTTACCCACAGAGAGAGTGTCGTGTCTGTCGAGGCAGCCTGGTCCTGGTCCTCTGGCTTTCCTCTGAACTGCCGTTTGTTTGGCTGCTGGCCTTCTGAGCAGCCTGCTTCTCTGGCCCCCAGCCTGGGAGACAAGAGGCAGAAAGACAGCCCTGGGGACTGTCACTGATCTGCACGCGGGGACCTGGGCCCCAGCTGCCCTGCCTCCTGTCCACCTTCAGAGTTACTTCTGTTCTGTGCAGAATCCTGGGGTTTTCGCTGTACCGAGAGGAGGGCTAGGGAAGGTGCATCTTGTCCATCCTCCAGAAGTGGGGGTCCTGTGAGATGCAGGGCTGTTCAGGCTGCTCCTGCTTGTGTGCGTGCTGGTAACTTCTGTCCGGTGGAATCCGTACTACACTGAAGTGGCGCAGTGGGTGGGCATGAAGTCATTAGTCACGTTCTCTTCGTAGGACCTGCAGTGGTGCCCCTCTTCCATGTCTGGTACTGGTTGTGTCTTGTCGCGTTTTGCCTTGGTGGTCTAGCTATAGATCTGTTGTTTTCAAGTAACAGCTCTCTGGTTTCACTGCATTTTCTCTCTTTTTCTGTCTTATATTTCACTGATACCAGCTCCTTGTTACTCCTTTCTTCTAGTTGCTTTGGGTTTAATTTAGTCTTCTTTGCTTTTAGATCATTAATTTGAAACATTCTTTCTTTGCAATATAAACATTTGATAACACTTCCAGAATCATATTATACAAATAACACAGATAAGCCATGGGCTTATCAATGTTCTTATGACAGAAAGGCAAGCATTTTGGTTGAACATGAGACTGTGTCCAGAGGGGACTTAGGATGACAGAATGTCTGAAACCACTCTACAAGAAAGAAGCCAATACGGGTGCCCAGCAGCCCAAGGGAGAGGAGACGCCTGGGGGCAGGAGACCTCTTTTCAAATGGATGAGTGAGCCAGGCAGCAAAGTATATGATGGGCAGTTAGCACGAATGGGTAGCAATTAACAGGAAGATTTCCACTGAATGAGAGGAAGCCCTTCCCACAATCAGACCCATTGCAGCTGAGGACCAACTAATGGGCTGAAGTGGACACGGCTGTACCGGGAGGAGCAGATAAGCCCTTCAGGCCTTTCTGGCTCTCAGATCAGCAGTTCCTCCTACTAGTATGCTCCCGAATGTCCAGAGAGAGGCGTTCCTAAAGATTCCTGCAGCAGCAAGACCAGAAGTCCACATTCCCATCACTGGATCAGTAGGGAGCTGGCCAATAGCTTAAGATATATCCGTACATGTGTTACAAGGCTTACAAATTAATACATGTAAGTTAATATACATAAATTAACAGAATAGTACTGGCCCATGATTCAACATTGTGTGAGTCAGTTGCAGGCATGAGTATGATGCAGTGAGCCACGTTAGAGCCTTGGGTCCATGTGCACTGTCAGAACGATCCACACACTGTTCAGCGGGAGCGGAGAACAGAGCAATATGTGGAGCACACCTGTCCCCACAGGTGTATGAAGACAGAAGCCATGACGGTGGTACTGGGGAGGGCGGCCAGACTCCTGAGGCCTCGGGTGACTTCCATGAGGTTCTGGATGGAGCATACACGTTAGATCACCAGCTGTTCCCCACCTCATCCCTCTAAATGGGTGACCCAAATGGGTGGTGATTCAAGATCTCTTAAATGTTCATCAGAATTCACCTTGGTACATCATTTTTTAATGTTCTCATTGGTTTCTGGATGTTTCCAATCTTTTCCTTAGTCATGGTGATATAGGAGATTGTGTCAAAGTAATTTATCATCATAAATAATTCTCAGACTTATCTAAGAACTGCAGTTTTGCTGTTTTCTTTTAATCTCTTTACTGCTTTTGACACATCATGACATGGTGTGGGGTCAGTAAGGTCTGTAGCAGGAGAGGAAGTGGCTACTCTGCTGAGGACCTTGTCTCTCCACAAACATACCTAGGGTCTCACCTCTAAAATTCTCTCCTAAGGAAGTCATTACATGCTAAACATTTGTGTATAAGAATGTTTGTTAAAACGATATGTGCACTGCTGCAAAATGGGGACATAAGATGTATGTCCAGCAGTAGAAGAGTCTTTGCATAGATTTTGGTGTGGCCTAGGAAGTGGTGTTCTGCCTGCTGTTCTAGAGACCCCTCACAAGATGGTGAGCGGAGGCACAGAGCACTCACCAGCTGCAAGAGCAGGCTGATGGCGTTGAGGACAGCCTGGTGCCCTTGCAGGCCTTGGCTCCCCTCCTAGGCGCCCACTGCAGGTAAACTCAAGTGTCGCTGGTGAGGAGCTGTGTGACAGAGTGTGCAGTGACAGTTGGAAACCACCACATGCCCACCGGTAGGAGTGTGGAGGAATGTACTGCGGTGTACACAGGGCACGTGTCTGGCCTTTTAGCATTAACCACCAGGCTCTGCTGCAGGAGGCAGAGGTGTGTGCAGGAACCATGAAGATGTGGAGCAGAAAGCAAGTCACAAAGAATTTGCACCACACAGAGGGTGACAACGTATATAAGGTGCATGGAGTGTTTATCTCTGTTTTAAAAGACATGGAAATACACTTCAGAATGTCAGTGCTATTACAGAGAGGTGGGGCTGCTGTGTGATGTGGGGCCTGGGAACTGGGTCCTGAAGTGGTAGCACAGCTGATGGACCATGCAGAGACTGTGGTCAGACAGACAGGCTGAGAACCGGGCCTGGTGTCCCTTTAGGAAGCAGGGATAGTCTACAGCTTACTTCAACGGCCCAGGAGAAAAGGTGTGTGCGCGCACAGGTAATGCAAGGAGAATGAATAATAAAGGGGCAGAGTGGTGGGCCTGAAGCGAGACGTAGGGCGCCCTTTGTATTCTCTCAACTTTTCCTAAATCTGAAGTTATATCAAGATTGTAAAGTTACCAACAAGCCTAAAAGACTTTATTGTTTACGGACACAGGACATCCATGAGGCAACACGCAGGAGTAGTGCCCTCACCCTTGGGGCCATGCTCCCCGTGAGGGCTGGCAAGGAGGAATGTTACCCTGAGGGCCGTGAAAGGCCCTGGACTGCTACGATTTGTTCACCCGGGGTTACGAGCTTATGGGTGATCGTTACAGTGTTGTCACACTCTCCGTGTGTTTGAAACATTTCATAAAAATACATTTCAAATGCAGGTATGAATTATGTATATACAACTAATTAAATTTTAGTTCATCTTAGTGGTATTTTATGAAACCTTTACATTTTCTTTTCAAAGAAACAGTGCTCATAAAGTGAACAAAGTGAAAAATTAGAATTTTAGGTGTATATTATATGTATAGGCATGCAAAGAAAATAGTCTGGAAAGGAAAACATCAAAATATGTACACTGTATCTGGTGGAAATACAGGGAACTTTAAGTTAACTTTAATTTTTGTATACTGTCAGTCTTCCAAACTCTCTCTATGAACATGTATGAATTTTGTTATCAGAATGGGAAGAGAAAAATACTCACTGGCCATTTGGGGACTTACTCAGACTAATGCAAGTGACTGCCAGCAAGTGGCCCTTGCTCTGGCCGGCCTGCCCTTAGCCCTGCCCACAGCCTACCCCTTGTCCCCTGCAGATAGGCTTCACCACCGACCCACGCATGGCCCGCTCTTCGCCGTACCCCACTGATGTGGCCCGTGTCGTGAATGCCCCCATTTTCCATGTGAACTCGGATGACCCGGAGGCCGTCATGTATGTGTGCAAGGTGGCAGCTGAGTGGAGGAGCACCTTCCACAAGGACGTGGTGGTAGACCTGGTGAGCGACCGTGCCGTGTCCTGGAGAGGGCTGAGAGTAACCTCACTGCCCCTCCCGGGGACTCCTGGGTCTGCCTAGGTGAGCCACACTGGGGGAGAAGGTGGTGGGGTCCTCTCCCGGGACATTCCCAGGTTACTCCCATTTCATCTCACGTGTGAGGGAGAATGGGCAGGACCTTGACTCTGGAGACCAGAGGCAGCGTGCTGGAGAGAGGGTCCTCGTGGGTCCCCAGGCCAGCCAGCCAGTGGCCCCTGATGCTGGCATCTTGGCTGTGCCCAGGTTTGCTACCGGCGAAATGGCCACAATGAGATGGACGAGCCCATGTTCACACAGCCGCTCATGTACAAGCAGATCCGGAAGCAGAAGCCAGTGCTGCAGAAGTATGCAGAGCTGCTGGTATCGCAAGGTGTGGTCGACCAGCCCGAGTACGAGGTGCGCCTGGGACTGCCGCCCACTGCTGCTTTTGTGCACGCTAGGATCCCAGGGAGGACATGTGTTCACAGCTGCAGCATCTCAATGCAAAATGTCCTGAGGGCCCCATGGAGTTGGCAGGACTCAAGGACACAGTGCCCAGGAGAGGCGCCTGTGGGCCCTCCCAGCTGCCAGCCCCGTGTGGGCGAGACGCGTGTGAAGGATCCGCCCTAAGGGCCTGGTGTGGTCTGGCCAGCTTGGTGGGTTTGCGTGGGAAGGGCACGTGACAGGCAGGCTGACTCACCGCCAGGCAGCCGTGGGGGCAGCACTGAGACTAGGGCAGGTGTGGGGTTCACCCTCACCCCCCCCAGGCTGTGCAGGAGTTTGGGTGGGGGCTCAACCTTAGACCATGCTTGCAGCTGGCATGCAGGAATCGAAACAGTAGAATGGGGCAGATTCTCACGGGCCCCTGGAAGGCCAGTGGGGTCAGGGTCCTGCACTCTGCAGTGTGGTGGGTGGGCCTGTGCGGAGCACCCAATGGCTGTGCTGTGCCACCCGCCAGGAGGAGATCTCCAAGTATGACAAGATCTGTGAGGAGGCTTTTGCCAGGTCCAAGGATGAGAAGATCTTGCACATCAAGCACTGGTTGGACTCCCCGTGGCCTGGTGAGTGAGGGGTGTCACAGTGAACCCTTCCCTCGCCCCCAGAGCACCCCTGTGCGCCCCTGACTCAGATCCCCAATTGCCATCCCCTCAGGGACACAGTCTGGGCCGCCTTTCCCACCATCTTATGTGACCGCATTTCAGCTCCCGGAAGGTGCTGCCTGGAGTCAGCCTGTCTATCCTCTCCTAGGCTTCTTCACCCTGGACGGGCAGCCCAGGAGTATGACCTGCCCCTCCACCGGCCTGACAGAGGACATTCTGACGCACATTGGGAACGTGGCCAGCTCTGTGCCCCTGGAGAACTTCACCATTCATGGAGGTAATCACACCTAGCTGGCTTCTGGGAGCGTTGGGCTGAGCACAGGGATGACTTCCCTGGGTCAAGGCCAGGTAGTTGGATGACAGGGGCCCTCCCCCAGTCGCACCTGCCCTGGCATGGTCCCTGACCAGCCAGACCATGGAGGAAAGGAGAGTGCATCCCTGCCACTCTCTGGCCCAGCCTGCAGTCAGCTGCCTTCCATGCCTCCCCGCCCCTCCCTGGCAAGTCGGGACTCACAGAAACTGGCCGGGCTGTGGCTGGGTAGGGGGAGAGCATGCAGGGCGGCCGGTGAGTGCCCGTCTCTGCAGGGCTGAGCCGGATCTTGAAAACTCGCGGGGAGCTGGTGAAGAACAGGACTGTGGACTGGGCCCTGGCGGAGTACATGGCCTTCGGTTCCCTCCTGAAGGAAGGCATCCATATCCGGCTGAGCGGCCAGGATGTGGAGCGGGGCACCTTCAGGTAGCACTCTAGGGGTTCCTGTGGGCCCTTCAACACACAGGAGTGGGGGCTGTGCTGTTCTTCTGCCAAAGTCACTACAGGGGACCGACTGGCTGGCCTCAAACCCACAGACACCTCCCTGCTCTGGTTTGGGTTCTTCTGTTAAGAACTGCGCTTTGTGTGTCTGCTGCCGCCATGGGCAGAGCACAGGCCCAGCCCCTGCCTACTGACACGTGCCATTCTGCCCCAGCCACCGCCACCACGTGCTGCACGACCAGAATGTGGACAAGAAAACCTGCATTCCCATGAACCACCTCTGGCCCAACCAGGCCCCCTACACTGTGTGCAACAGCTCTCTGTCTGAGTACGGGGTCCTGGGTGAGCGCCGTGGCCACGAGACCGTGCCCTGCCCTACCCCCACCCCCACCCCCACCCCACCCCGGCTGCTCAGGTCTGCCCTGCTCCTCCCGCCCTGCAGGCTTTGAGCTGGGCTTCGCCATGGCCAGTCCTAATGCCCTGGTCTTGTGGGAAGCTCAGTTTGGCGACTTCCACAACACGGCCCAGTGCATCATCGACCAGTTCATCTGCCCAGGACAAGCCAAGTGGGTGCGGCAGAACGGCATTGTACTGCTGTTGCCCCACGGCATGGAGGGCATGGTGAGCCTGCCACCGTCCCCTTGCAGCCTAGGGCATGGGGCTGCTCAGGACCCCGACAGAGATGGTCCTGCGGACACTCCGGGTGCTGTCTGTCCCGGAAGGCAGGAAGGCAGGTCCTGCTCTGCCTTCCGTGAGAGGCTGGGGTGGGGGCAGGGGTGGCTGATGCAGGCCAGCCAGGCCCTGTGTGGGGTGGGCCCACTCCTGAGGCAGTTATGCCACCTCTGCACTCCAGAGTGGGGGACTAACATGCCAGCCAAGCTGAGAATTTGGCATTTCTCAGAGCAGAAGTGGGCAAATCATTAAGGAACAGACGTAGCACGTGTCCACATGCAAGAGGCTGCAGATGGTAATGGTGTGTCTGGTTCCAGGGCCCAGAGCACTCCTCTGCCAGGCCAGAGCGGTTCCTGCAAATGTGCAACGATGATCCAGATGTCCTGCCGGTGAGGACATCCACCCCCAGCACCCCTGCTCTGGCCCCTGGGGCCCCCAGGGCTGGGTGAGGAGGAAGGGAGGCAGGGCCACCTCCCAGCGCCCTGCCGAGGCCTCTGCTCTGTGGGCCAAGCTGCATCTCTCAGAGCCGCAGGAGGTTGAGACTGAGAATCCGGGTCCAAGCAGGAGGCGAGCAGGAGTAGCTCTTGTCCTTCCCCTTGCATGGGCCTGCAGTGCACTGTGGCACCCGAGGCTGAGACCCAGCCCCAGGCAGGTGCTCAGTGCCACCGGCCTCTGGCCACCCCTCGCTGCAGAACCTGGAGGAGGCCAACTTTGACATCAACCAGCTGTACGACTGCAATTGGATTGTAGTTAACTGCTCCACCCCTGGCAACTTCTTCCACGTGCTGCGCCGCCAGATTCTCCTGCCTTTCCGGAAGCCGGTCAGTTGGGTGTCCCTGTTCAGACAGGCCTGGCCCAAGGAGTGCAGGGCCCCAGCCCAGTGGGAGGATGGATTTGGGGAAGAGGGATGCTCTGAATTGGAGGAGGGGAGCCTAGGCAGGGTCACAGGAGAAGAGGCCCAGGAAGCAGCTCCTGGGTAAGGGTAGAGGGTGCGTCACAGTGTGTGTGATGGTCTAAGGGACAGCACCTGGGCCACAGGTCAAGGTGAGCACCAGGTGGACACAGAACAGGGTCAGGGATGCCGAGGAGGGGCTCAAGGTTCTTTCCCGGGCACAGGGTGGGGGACCCCGCCCGGGTTCAGACAGGATGGTGGGCCTGCCTCTCCCCAGCCCGTCCTGACTGCAGAGCTGGGCAAGCGCCTGGCCCGCCTGGGGCCCAAGCCTGTGCAGGCTGTGCTGATCCCTCGAGTCCTGAGCCTGTGCTTTTGCATTTCAGCTGATCGTCTTCACCCCCAAGTCGCTGCTGCGACATCCCGAGGCCAGGACCAGCTTCGATGAGATGCTTCCAGGTGGGTGCGAGCAGTGGGCCATCCAGGGCTCCTCCTGCCGCTCTCTGGGGCCTGGGGGCATACGCCCATGACCCTGCACCACAGTTTTGGCCACTGGGTAAAGACCATCCACACAACAGCCCAGAAGTTAGAGCTTCCATTGCCAATTGCGTCCCACTCGGACCTGCACCTTTGCCCTGGTGCACCCCCAGGCCTCGTTGAGAGGCAGTAGAGTGAGTCAGAGCTTAGCGTTCACCACTGCCAAGTGCTGCTTTTGGAGGCTGACAGCAGCTCACCACCAGGCACGGAGCAGAGGCACCAGAGGTAGGGCCGTGGGCACCACAGCTGCACAGTGGTGCAAGGTGCAGCCTGCAGCACAGGGGAGCCACCTCCAGCCATGGCCAGCCTCCTGTGCTCTTCAGTCAGGGTGAACCCCTTATTTGTTTTTCCAATTTGTTGTTATTATAGTAGACAACATATAATACAAAATTTATACTCTTAACATTGCAAGCATGCAGCTCAGGGGCAGTAAGCACGTTCACAGTGTCATGCAGCATCCCCACCGGCATCTCCAGAATTTTCCATCTTCCCAAACTGACACTCTGTCCCCATTAAACAATAACTCCCCAGGCCCCACCCCCACCATCTAATTTGACTGTTACCTCATGTAAGTGGGGTCGTGCAGTATTGGTCCTTTTGTGACTGACTTCACTCAGCATACTGTCCTCAGGGGTCATCCATGCTATGGCAGGTGTCATCATTCCCTCCCTTTTTATGGGTGAGTACTGTACCACTGTGAATGGACCACATTTTGTCTATCCATTCATCTGTCAGTGGATACTTGGGGTGCTTCTGCAGTTTAGCCATTGTGAATAACACAGCTGTGAACACAGGTGTGCAAATATCTCTTCAAGACCCTGAGTCCAGTTCTTCTGGGCAGACACCCAGATGTGGGGTCATTCAGTCACGTAGTGATTCTAGGTTTAATTCTGTGGGGGTGCTGTACTGTGTCCACAGCGGCACCATTTCACATTCTCCACAGTGCACAGGGGTTCTGATTTCTCCACATCCTGGCCAGCACTTGTTTTCCGTATTGTGCTTTTGTTTTTTATAAAAGGCATCCTAGTGGCCATGAGGTGGGATCTCATTGTGGGTTTGATTTGCATTTCCTGAATGATTAGTGCTATTGAGCATCTTTTCATGTGCTTATTGGCCATTTGCATATCTTTGGAGAAATGTGTGTTCAAGCTCATTTTCTAATTGTGTTGTTTTGTTGTTGAGTTTTAGGAGTTTTCTTTATGCTGAATATTAATCCCTTTTCAGATGTGTGACTTGTAGCTATTTTTTCCCATTCTGTGTGTTGTCTTCTGCTGCACAAAATTCTTAATTGTCCCTGTGACCCAGGGTTCATCTCCTGCTTCTGTGGCCTGTGACTTTGGTTATCACAACCGGAAGTCACTCCAGAACCCGGGGTTACGAGGCTTGTGGCCCTCCCTATGTTTTCCTCTTAAGAGTTTTATGATTTTAGCTCACATTTAAGTCTTTAATGCATTTTCAGTTAATTTTTGCATATGGTGTACAGGTCCAGCTTCAAATGCCTGTGGAAGTCTGGTTTTCCTGGCATTGTACATTAAAAAGACTCTCCTTTTCCTATTGAATGGTTTGGCATCCTTGTCAAAAATCATTTAATCATTCATGTGAGGGTTTATTTCTGGACTGTCAGTACTCTGTGCCAGGACCACACTGTTTTGATTACTGTAACTTTGTAGCAGGATTCAAAATCAGGAAGTGAGAGTCCTCCCGCTTTGTTCTTTCCCAAGATAGTTTTGGCTATTCAGGGTCCTTTGATACCACTAATTTTAGGATGGCTTTTTCTATTTCTGAAAAGAAAGTCGCTGGGATTGTAGTAGGTACTGCACTGAATCTGTAAATTGCCTTGGTAGTATTAACTTCATAACATTAAGTTCCATCTCTAAACCACAGGTATCTTTCCATTTATCAGTATCTTTAGTTTATTTCAGTAATGTTTTATAATTTTCAGTATACAAGTCTTTTACCTCCTTGATTAAGTTTATTCCTAAGTATTTTATTTTATATTTTTATTAAGATTTGACACTTTTAAATGGAATTGTTTTCTTACATTGTTAGTGTGTAGAAAATGCAACTGAGTTCTTAGGGTTATTTTCTTTCCTGCAACTTTGCTGAATTTGTTTATTAGTTTTTTACCAGGTTTTTCTATGGCGTCCCCAGGGTTTATAGATCGTGTTATCCACAAAAAGAGATCATTTTACTTCATTTCTAATTTAGGTGCCTGTTACTTCCTTTCCTTGCCTAATTGCTCTGGCTAGAAATCCAGTATTGTGTTGAATGACGTGGTGGGATGGGCATCCTGGTCTTGCTCCTGGTCTCAGAGGAAAGGCTCTCAGCTTCCTGTGAGCAGCATTCGCAGAGGCTTCCTCTCCAGCCTGTTCCATGTGAAGGTGTTTCCTTCTCGTTCTGACGTGCCGCGTGCGTGTCTGTCAATGAGCCCCTCCCTTCGGACACAGCTTTCTGAAGTTGGCCTTGCTCCTGGAAGCGCAGTCCCGCCCAGGAGCTTCTGGACATTCGCTTCAGCTGTGTGGGAAGTGTCAGTATGTGCATGCTCATGAGGAGTGAGTCAGCGCAGTGGCAGTGGGGTGCTTTGATAATCTTTGTTGCCCCAAGTCTGAGACAGGCTTTTTGAGAAAGGAACTGGTGTCACTTGCCCCCCAGGGCTGGCCATGCCTGTTACGGGCAGTGTGCTTCTCCAAGCTTTCTGGGTCTGGACATCCCAGGGCCTCAGAGGCCAACAGGTCAGGAGCAGCACAATCCCCGAACAGTGGTGTCAGCCTGGGGAGCTCTGCCTCGCAGGCCCTAGAAGAAGGGCATCCTCAGCCAAGTCCTGAGAGGAAACCCGCTTGGGGATTCTGTCATAGGGACACACTTCCAGCGGGTGATCCCAGAAGATGGCCTTGCAGCGCAGAATCCAGAAAACGTCAAGAGACTTCTCTTCTGCACTGGCAAGGTGTACTATGACCTCACCAGAGAGCGCAAGGCACGCAGCATGGCAGAGCAGGTGGCCATCACGAGGATCGAGCAGGTGAGGGCAGTTGGAACTACAGCCAGTCCCACACCCCTCCTTGGGCATCAGGGCCCCCCTGGAGCCTTCTCAGAGCTTCTGAGATATCCACTAGGGTCCCCCAGCAGCCAGCCTGGAACACTGCCCCTCAGGCCTTGAGCCCCGCCATTGTGTGGAGCACCCCCTGACGGGAGCCCTTCTCTCTCCCCAGCTGTCACCATTCCCATTCGACCTCCTGCTGCAGGAGGTCCACAAGTACCCCAATGCCGAGCTGGCCTGGTGCCAGGAGGAGCACAAGAACCAAGGCTACTACGACTATGTGAAGCCCAGGCTGCGGACCACCATAAACCGTGCCAAGCCTGTATGGTAAGGCCAGGCACCACAGGTGCACAGCTAGCTGGGGACAGTGCCACGGCCAGGCCCTTTGTGGCCTTTGCCATCACCACTCCCTGTCACCTTCTCAGGTATGCCGGCCGGGACCCAGCAGCGGCTCCAGCCACTGGCAACAAGAAGACTCACCTCACAGAGTTGCAGCGCCTCCTGGACACAGCATTTGACCTGGACGCCTTCAAGAAGTTCTCATAGGCTCTGTGGGCCGCTGCCCCCACTCTATCTCTGCCTCTCGCTTCTCAACTAAAGCATAGAGCCTCAGCGTGCCCACTTCTGCCACTGTACCGCACACCCCCACTCACCTAGGAGTCAGGCTGCCCCCAAAGCCAGGCGCATCCCGGGCCCTGTGACCTCTGTCCAGCTGAGCAGCCTTCCTGGAGACAGTGGGAAGCCCCTGCAGCTGTCTTGGGAGGGAGGCAGTGCCCTGCCCCCAGCTTCACCCCACAGGGTCAGCCTCATGGCTTCCCCAGTGCTAGCAGTCCTTGTCACCCAGCAAGGGGACTCCTGCACTTGGACCAGGGTAGCTTCCTCTTCCCGCTGAGCCCCAGGCCTTAGAGGAGCCGTGGCTGCTGCAAGCTGCATGGGGGCTGGCACTCCGTCAGGGCCCCAGCTGCATGGTGAACTGAGGGGCTGCTTGGGCAGCTGACGGGAGGTAGCCTTGGCCTGACGCGGCACAGAGAGGGCAGGTCCACTCTGCAGTGCTCACTTGCACCCCTCAAGAGAGTCCTGGGCGGCACAGGGTTCACGACCAGGACGCTGGCTGCTGTGGGTCCTGCTGTCTTGCCGGCTCCTGCCTTGTGTCCCTTCACAGTGGAGACTGAAGCCTTCTCTCTGCCATGCCAAAGCAGTCAGAAGGGGAGAGTGGATGGGCAGGCAGCGTGAGGCTGAGGGCCAGCTCCCCTCACCCATCACGGGGACAAATCTGATTTATTTATTTTGGTTAAAAAAAAGAACAAAAAAACTTCGCATTGCATTTGGCTTGACCCATAAACTAAGTTCCCATGGGCCTGTGTGTGCGTCATCCTTTCTGTTCCGCTTCTGCCTGGAGGAAAGGGCTGGCCCAGGCATCTCTGCCTGCCTGGAAAACAGCCCCTCCATGGGCCGGGTGGAGCCAAACCTCTTCCTTCCCACCTGCTGAGTCCTCTGCAGGTTGTATCAGGGGCATTTTGCTTTCTGAGCCTCCCCTGCTGCCCTTCTCCCCACTCCACCTGAAAAAGTGCTCTGTGGTCTGTCTGAGCTAGGAGTCTGATGGGTTCGTCCAAGGGCCTCCTTGGCCTCTTAGTGCACCCTCGAAGCCCAAGCCTTCATTGGACCTAAGGAGGGTGCCCCGGGGGTTCTCTTTCCATCTTGCGACCACACCAGGCCAGCCTTGGCCTCCTAGGGTGTTGACAGGGCCCAGCACCAAGAGACAGCTCAGGAAAAGGCCTGGGTGTGGACATGGGGGTACCCTCCAGTAGCCGGCCCCCTAATGGTCACCCCATCCTCTAGACCACAGCCAGGATCCTTGACCTGGAAGCCTGTCAGAATGTCTTCCTTCCCTGAGTGCCCACACCCTGTGTGCTCCGTGACCAATGTGCCCTGTGTCTGATGGGGTTGGCAGGGTGAACTAGAGCTGAAAGAGGCCAAAAAACTGCCCCAGGTCTTGTGCATTTTATTGTATGTATCTCAATATAAAAATGAAAAATGGAACATCAATAAAGTTGAGAAGCCAAGAAACGAGGCAGAATAGCCCCTCCTTCTGGGAGAGACCCCTGAGCTCTAGCAGGGAGCTGGCCAACGTTGTGGCGCCTTGGCGAGTTGGAGGCCCTGCTCAATGCTGGGGGTGTCCTGTGGCCCTAGAAAGGTCTGGGCCTACTTTTAGGAGCCTTTTTGCACTCAGCCAGCCCCTGCGCACTCCTGAGCTAGTGTGTGCGTGTATACACGAGTTCGCAAGCCTGCAACGCATGTGCTTGAGTGCCTCCTGTGTGAGTTCGAGTCAAGGCACCTAGGTCTGTGCACGTGCGGGGGCGTGTGGGTGGGGCCTGTCGGGGTGCAGAGAGCACGGTGTGAGAAGGCTCTGCTGGCTGGAGAGAGACCAGACCTGTTGGCCTCCGGCGCAGGATGACTGGAGGCCTGGCACACGGTGGGGTTGGGTCAAGTGCCTACCTGCCAGGGTGACACCATCCTTTCCAGGGATATGTCCCAGGTTCCGACGTTCTGCATGCTTTCCAAGCAGAGATCCTCCACTGTGACTGTCCCCGCTTGGGGGCCCTTCTTGTTGAGGTATAATTGACATACAGTGTTGTATTAGCTTCAGGGGTACAACATAGCAGTTCCATACTTGCCCATACTGTGAAGTGACCCCAATAAGTCCAGTTGCCATCCCTCACCACAGTTACAATGTTTTTGTGTTATGAGAACTTGAAATCTATTCTCAGCTACTTTTAAACATGGTGCAGCATGGCTACCTAGCCACCAGGCTACGCAATGCATCCCCCTGACTGACTTTAAAACTGGTAGTTGGTACCTTTTGACCACCTTCACCCAGGGCCTCATCAAGCCTCCCTTTGCCCTCTCCCCTGCATGCCTAGTAGGGGAGGGACTCGGATGGTAGCCTGGCCTCCCACCCTTCCCCTCCCTGCCTCCCATCTGTTGGAGTCAGGTGGGCAGACGCCCTGTCCCCATAAGCAAAGCTGGACCCCAGCTGCATGTTCCACTGTGCTTGGTGGTCCTTGGCCTACACACAGTTCCTAGTGTCCCCTCCCTGCACCTGTTCTGATCCGGCCTCCAGGGATGCCCACGTGGAAAAGTCTGCTGAGTGCCTCTGGCCCTCTGGCAATTTTCTTTGCTCTAAAGTCTACTTTATCTGGTAATAATGCAGCCACTCCTGCTGTTCTTGTATTAATATTTCCATATGTGTGTATATATATATATATATCTTTGTATGTCTTTTCTCCATTTAGTTTCAGCCTGCCTATAAATTATTTTTTAAGTGAGTGTCTTGTAGACAGCATATGGTTGAGTCATGTATTTTTTAATCCACTCTTCTAATCTTTGTCTTTTAGTTGTTATATTTAGACCATGTACTTTTAATGTAGTTGTGGCCATGTTAGGGCTTAAGGAATGCCATTTTATTTTATTTTTGCTTGTTCACTACATTTTCAATTTCTGTCTTTTTTTCCTCTGCCTTCCTGTGGGTTACACATTTTTTAATTCCATTTTTATTTATCTATGGTGTTTTGACCATTGGTGTTTATCTTTGGTATAGTTTTTTAATAATTGGTTTAGGTATGACATTATATATACATAACTTATCACAATCTACTGGTATTATTTTACCAGTTCAAGTAAAGTGTAGAAAATGTGCCCTCATTGCATCCCTTTACACTTTCCATTTAAAATACAATTGCCTTGCTACAGCAATCAGAAAACACAAGAGATAAAAGGCATCCAAATTTGTAAGGGAGAAGTTAAATTCTCACTATTAGCAGATGACATGATAGTATACACAGAAAACCCTAAATAATTCACCAAAATACTACTAGAATTAACTGAATTCAGCAAAGTTGCAGGATACAAAATTAGTACACAAAAATCTGTTGCATTCCTATATACTAACAATGAACTAGCAGAAAGAGAAATCAGGAAAACAACTCCATTTACAATTACATCAAAAAGAATAAAATACCTAGGAATAAACCTACCAAGGAGGTAAAAGACCTATACTCTGAGAACTAAAAAACACTTCAGAGAAATTAAAGAAGACACCAAGAAATGGAAATCTATCCTGTGCTCATGGATAAGAAGAACTTGGTATTGTCAAATTGGCCGTCCTGCCTAAAGCAATCTACAGATTCAATGCAATCCCTATCAAAATACCAACAGCATTCTTCAATGAACTAGAACAAACAGTTCTAAAATTCAGGTGGAACCACAAAGACCCCAAATACTCAAAGCAATCCAGAGAAGGAAGAATAAAGCTGGGGGATTATGCTCCCTGATTTCAAGCTCTACTACAAAGCCACAGTAATCAAACAATTTGGTACCGGTACAAGAACAGACCCATAGACCAATGTAACAGACTAGAGAGCCCAGATGTAAACCCATACATATATGGCCAATTATATGATAAGGGAGCCATGGATATACAAGGGGAAAAGACAACCAGCTTCTTCAACAAATGGTGTTGACAAAACTGGACAGCTACATATAAGAGAATGAAACTGGATTGTTGTCTAACTCCAAACGCAAAAGTAAACTCAAAATGGATCAAAGACCTGAATGTAAAACATAAAACCATTGAACTCTTAGAAAAAAACAGGTAAAAATCTCGAACATAAACACGAGTAACTTCTGCATGAACATATATCCCTGGGCAAGGGAAACAAAACCAAAAATGAACAAGTAGGACTACATCAAATTAAAAGGCTTCTGTACAGGAAAGGACACCGGCAGCAGAACAATAAGGCACCATACAGTATGGGAGAATATTTTCATAAATGACTCATCTGATAAGAGGTTAACATCCAAAATATATAAAGAACTCATATGCCTCAACCAAAAAAGTAATAATAACCTGATCAAAAAATGGGCAGAGCACCTGAACAAACACTTCTCCAAAGAAGAAATACAAATGGCACATGAAAAGATGCTCCACATCGCTAATCATCAGGGAAATGCAACTTAAAACCACAATGAGATCTCACCTCACACCAGTCAGAATGGCCACCATCCAAAAGACAACAAAAAGCAAATGCTAGCAAAGATGGGGAGAAATAGGAACCCTCCTACACTGTTGGGAAGAATGTAAATTGGTTCAACAGTTGTGGAGAACAATATGGAGGATCCTCAAAAAACTAAAAATAGAAATACCATTTGACCCTGTAATTCACTCCTCGTGATTTACCCAAAGAAAACAAGATCCCTGATTTGAAAAGATAAATGCACCCTTATGTTTATTTCTGCACTATTTACAACAGCCAAGATAATGGAAGCAACCTGATTGTCCATCAATAGATGAATGGATAAAGATGAATAGATGAATGGTACAGGGAGGATAGGGTTATGGTTGGAGTTAGGGTCAAGGTTTAATGTGAGGGCGAGAACGAGACTGAGGTTTAGGGTTATGGTGAGGTGTGGGTGACATTGAGGTGGCAGTGAGGGGTTAGGTTCAGGGACCATACATATACACAGTGGAATATTATTTAGCCATAAAAAGAAAAGACTTCCTGCCATTTGCAACAACATGGATGGAGCTTATTGCTCACTGAAATAAGTCAGTTGGAGAAAGATAAATACCATATGATATAAAAACAAAGCAAAACAGAAGGAACAAAATGGCATTAGACTCAGAGACACTGAGAAGTGACTAGTGGACACCAAGGGGTTGCAGAGTGGGCTGGACAGTGGGGGGACTGTTGAACCACTGTGATGTACATTGGGTAATAAATAATGATAATAATAAACAGTGAGCTAGCAGAAAGAGAAATCAGGAAAACAATTCCATTCACAATTGCATCCAAAAGAATAAAATACCTAGGAATAAACCTAACCAAGGAAGTGAAAGACTTATTCTCAGAAAACTACAAGACACTCCTGCGACAAATTAAAGAAGATACCAATAAATGGAAACACACCCTGTGCTCATGGATAGGAAGAATTAATATTGTCAAAATGGCCATCCTGAGTGTCGGGAACAGTCTCGGCTTGCATGTGCACGTTGCGACCCTTACCCTGCATTGCAATCTGCTTCAACATGGAATTCCACTCCGCACAGCAAGCCGTACTGCAGCTCCTCGGAACCGTGGCTCTGGCAGACCTACCAGAGCTGCTCCAGTGGACATGAACTACGATACTGGAGGTCATAGCCACAGCAATCAGACAACACAAAGAAATAAAAGGCATCCAGACCAGCAAGGAAGAACTCAAACTGTCCTTGCTTGCAGATGGCATGATATTGTACATAACAAAACCTTAAAAAGAATCCACTCCAAAACTATTAATTCAAATATCTGAATTCAGCAAAGTTGTGGAATACAAAATTAATACACAGAAATCTGTTGCATTCCTATACACTAATGATGAACTAGCAGAATGAAAAATCAGGGAAACAATTCCATTCAAAATTGCATCCAAAAGAATAAAATACCTAGGAATAAACCTAACCAAGGAAGTGAAAGACCTATACACTGAAAAATGCAAGACACTCTTAAGAGAAATTAAAGAGGACACTAATAAATGGAAATTCATCCCATGCTGTTGGCTATGAAGAATTAATATTTTCAAAATGGCCATCCTGCCTAAAGCAATCTACAGATTCAATGCAATCCCTATCAAATTATCAACAGCATTTTTCAATAAACTAGAGAAAACAGTTCTAAAATTCATATGGAACCACAAAAGATCCAGAATAGCCAAAGCAATCCTGAGAAGGAAGAATAAAGCAAGGGGGGATTACGCTCCTTGACTTCAAGCTCTACTACAAAGCCATGGTAATCAAGACAATTTGTTACTGGCACAAGAACAGACCCACAGACCAGTGGAACAGAATAGAGAGCCCAGATATAAACCTAAGATTATATGGTCAATTAATATACGATAAAGGAGCCATGTATATACAATGGGGAATGATAGCCTCTTCAACAGCTGATGTGGCAAAACTGGACAGCTACATGTAAGAGAATGAAACTGGATTACTGTCTAACCCCATATACCAAAGTAAACTCAAAATGGATCAAAGACCTGAAAGTAAGTCATGAAACCATAAATCTTTTAGAAAAAAATATAGGCAAAAATCTCTTATACATAAACATGAACAACTTCTTCATGAACATGTCTCCCCAGGCAAGGGAAACAAAAGCAAAAATGAATGAATGGGACTATATCAAATTTAAAAGCTTCTGTACAGCAAGGGATACCATCAGTGGAACAAAAAGACTTCCTACAGTATGGGAGAACATATTCATAAATGACATATACGATAAGGGGTTGACATCCAAATTATATAAAGAGCTCACGCACCTCAACAAACAAAAAGCAAATAAGCCAATTAAAAAAATGGGTAGAGGAGCTGAACAGACACTTCTCCAAAGAAGAAATTCAGATGGCCAACAGACACATGAAAAGATGCTCCACATCACTAGTCATCAGAGAAATGCAAACTAAAACCACAATGAGATATCACCTCACACCAGTTAGGATGGCCGCCATCCAAAAGACAAACAACAAATGTTGGGGAGGATGTGGAGAAAGGGGAACCCTCGTACACTGCTGGTGGGAATGTAAATTAGTACAACCATTGTGGAAAGCAGTATGGAGGTTCCTCAAAAAACTCAAAATAGAAATACCATTTGCCCCAGGAATTCCACTCCTAGGAATTTACCCTAAGAACGCAGCAGACCCGTTTGAAAAAGATATATGCACCCCTATGTTTATTGCATCACTATTTACAATAGCCAAGAAATGGAAGCAACGTAAGTGTCCATCAGTTGATGAATGGATAAGGAAGAAATGGTATATATATGCAATGGAATATTATTCAGCCATAAGAAGAAAACAAATTCTACCATTTGCAACAACATGGATGGAGCTAGAGGGTATTATGCTCCGTGAAATAAGCCAGGCGGAGAAAGACAAGTACCAAATGATTTCACTCATCTGTGGCGTACAAGAACAAAGAAAAACTGAAGGAACAAAACAGCAGCAGACTCACAGAACCCAAGAATGGACTAACAGTTACCAAAGGGAAAGAAACTGGAGCAGATGGGTGGGAAGAGAGGGATAAGGGGGAAAAAGGGCTATTACAATTAGCACACATAATGTAATGGGCATGGGGGTGGGGTGGGGCAATACGGGGAAGGCAGTATAGCACAGAGAAGACAAGTAGTGATTCTATAACATCCTTCCACGCTGATGGACAGTGACTGCAATGGGGTATGTGGTGGGGACTTGATAATGGGAGTCTAGTAACAATAATTTTGCTCATATAATTGTATATTAATAATAGCAATAAAAAATAAAATGGCCATCCTGCCTTAAGTAATCCACAGATTCAATGCAATCCCTATCAAAATACCAACAGCATTCTTCAATGAACTAGAGCAAATAGTTCTAAAATTCATATGGAACCACAAAAGACCACGAATAGCCAAAGCAATCCTGAGAAGGAAGAATAAAGTGGGGGGAATTACGCTCCCTGACTTCAAGCTCTACTACAAAGCCACAGTAATGAAGACAGTTTTGTACTGGCACAAGAACCAACCCATAGACCAATGGAACAGACTAGTGAGCCCAGATATAAACTTAAGCATATATGGTCAATTAATATATGATAAAGGAGTCATCGATATACAATGGGGAAATGACAGCTTCTTCAACAGCTGGTGTTGGCAAAACTGGACAGCTATATGCAAGAGAATGAAACTGGATTATTATCTAACCCCATACACAAAAGTAAACTCAAAATGGATCAAAGACCTGAATGTAAGTCATGAAACCATAAAAATTAGAAAAAAACATAGCCAAAAATCTCTTGGACATAAATATGAGCAACTTTTTCATGAACATATCTCTTTGGGCAAGGGAAACAAAAGCAAAAATGAACAAGTGGGACTATATCAAACTAAAAAGCTTCTGTACAGCAAAGGACACCATCAGTAGAACAAAAAGACATCCTACAGTATGGGAGAATATATTCATAAATGACATATACGATAAGGGGTTGATATCCAAATTATATAAAGAGCTCATGCACTTCAACAAACAAAAAGCAAATAAGCCAATTAAAAAATGGGCAGAGGAGCTGAACAGACACTTCTCCAAAGAAGAAATTCAGATGGCCAACAGGCACATGAAAAGATGCTCCACATCACTAGTCATCTGAGAACTGCAAATTAAAACCACAATGAGCTATCACCTCACACCAGTAAGGATGGCCAACATCCAAAACACAAACAACAACAAATGTTGGCAAGGATGTGGAGAAAGGGGAACCCTCGTACACTGCTGGTGGGATTGTAAATAAGTTCAACCATTGTGGAAAGCAGTATGGAGGTTCCTCAAAAAACTCAAAATAGAAATACCATTTGACCCAGGAATCCCACTCCTAGGAATTTACCCTAAGAATGCAGCAGCCCAGTTTGAAAAAGACAGATGCACCCCTATGTTTATTGCAGCACTATTTACAATAGCCAAGAAATGGAAGCAACGTAAGTGTCCATCAGTTGATGAATGGATAAGGAAGAAATAGTATATATACACAATGGAATATTATTCAGCCATAAGAAGAAAACAAATTCTACCATTTGCAACAACATGGATGGAGCTAGAGGGTATTATGCTCCGTGAAATAAGCCAGGCGGAGAAAGACAAGTACCAAATGATTTCACTCACCTGCGGAGTATAAGAACAAAGAAAAAACTGAAGGAACAAAACAGCAGCAGACTCACAGAATACAAGAATGGACTAACAGTTATCAAAGGGAAAGGGACTGGGGAAGATGGGTGGGAAGGGAGGGATAAGAGGGAAAAAGGGGTATTACGATTGCAACACATAATATAGTGGGGGTGGAGGGATATGGGGAAGGCAGTATAACAGAGAAGACAAGTAGTGATTCTATAGCATCTTACTATGCTGATGGACAGTGACTGTAATGGGGTATGTGGTGAGGACTTGGTAGTGGGGGGAGTCTAGTAACCATAATTTTGCTCATGTAATTGTACATTAATAATAGCAAAATAAAAAAAACAAAAAAAGCAATATGAAAAAATATATAATGATAATAATAATAAAACTGCCTTAACTATTTCCTCTACATGCATTTGGAACCACATCTGATAGTGTTTTAAGTTTTGCTTCGATCACCAAACATAATTTAGAAGACTCATGAGAAGAAAGAAATTATATTTTGTTTAACAACACTTTTTGTGTTATTTTTTCTTTTCCTTTCAGGTGGTCTAAGATGCCTTCTTTCACCATGTCCTTTCTTTTTAGAGAACTTCTTTTGGTTCTTTTAGGGTAGGTTTGCTGGTGACACATTCTCTTAGTTTTCCTGCACCTGAGAATGTATTAACTACCTTTTAATTCCTGAAGGACATTTTTGTTGGTTATAGGATTCTAGTATGACAGTTCTTGTCTTTCAGAACTTGAGAAATGCTGTACCATTTCCTTCTGACCTCCATAGTTTCTGATGAGAAATCCTTTTTCATATTAGTTGTCCTGCTTCTTTGAACAATTGTTACTTGTTTCTAGTTTTAAGAAGTTTGCTTATGATGTGTCTTGGCATTAACTCCTTTTGAGTTTATCCACTTTAGGAGTTACCTTCTTGAATCTGTACAGTTATGTCTTTTGTTATATTTGGGGTGTTTTTAGCCTTTAAGTAGTTTTCCAGCAGCCCTCTTTCTCCTCTCCTTTCAGCCCTCTAATGACCATGAATATTAGAGCTTTTGTTATAATCCCACAAGTCCCTGAGTCTCTGGTTTTGGGGGGGGAGTTTCAGTCAATATTCTCTCTGTTGTTCAGATTGGGTCATTTCTATTGTTCTTCCTTCCAGCCTCCTGATCCTCTGTCGTCTCCATTTTGCTGTCAAACATATCCATTGAGTTTTTGAATTTCAGTTGTTGTATTTTTTACTTCTAAATTTTCCGTTTGGTTCTTCTTTATATTTTCTATTTCTATATTGAGGCTTTCTGTTTTTTTTTATTTTTTCAAGAGTGTTCATAATTGCTTGTTGAAGCATTTTTACAATGGTTGCCTTAAAATCCTTGTCAGATAATTCTAACACCTCTGTCATCTTGGTGTTAGCATCCATTGATTGCCTTCTTAAATTTAGTTTGATATCTTCCGAAGTCTTGGTATGAAAAGTGATTTTTATTGAAAACTAGACATTTTGAATATTATATTATGAGATTTTAGATCTATTTAAATCTTTTTTATTTTAAATTTTTTCTTACATCACGTCATAGGAAATGAGAGAGCACCTCCTCATTACTGCCAAGTAGGCGTTCCCCACTTGTCCCCACTGACACCCTACAGGGGAGGTCTTCCTCCTGCTGGGAGCGGTGGGAATTCTTGTTCCCCACTAGACGTCCACTTTTACGTCCCTGGCTGGGAGAGATATGAGCATCTTACTCTTATACTCAGGTGGTCTCCACTGCTATTTTCATTACACTGATAGGGGTAAAAGCCCTCTGACACCACCCCAGTGGGGGTGGATTGAAGCTTTCACATTAAAGCCAGCTAAGGGTGGAGGTCTAGGCTCCCCACTCTGCCTTGGCTTGGGCGAGTGGCAGTGGTGCCACAGTGTTTTCCATGGTGTTGGCTGAGGTAGGGCTGTTATTGTCTAAAAATTTTCTGTCTTGTTAAGCTGCCACTTTCTTGGTGCTCCGGCCAGAGAGGGCCAGCTTTTCTTGGAGCTCTCCTGGTCTGCACCTGTTGCAATTTTGGGGTTGCCAACATCTCCAGCACCCAGTTTGGGAGATAGGAGGAAAAATAAAACTCAGGGAATTTACTGCTAGGTTTTTCCTTGAGTCCTGAGGTCTCTGGTCAGTCTGCCTTCTTTCTTCCTCTTTTCAGAGTCTTCTTAAGTTATATATATATATAATATTTAGGATTTTAGTTGTACTTAGCAGGATTAATAGCAGAAAAGTGCATCTACCATCTTCCTGGAAGCAGAAGTCTCCAACTGTAATTCTTAAGAGTACAAAGTTGTCCTGAGACCAAAAATATGGGAACTGCTGATCCAAAGGAAATAAGGGAATAAGCCACATATAAATCTAGGAAAGGAGTAACACAGGGAAAGTTACAGGAAGTGGAAAGACAAGGAGTTGGAGAGGTTTGGGAATGAGCCAGTGTGGGTAGATCACAGTAAGCAAGGAGAATAATAGGAAATGAAGGTAGGGATATCGCTAGGCCATTATATGCAGGCCCACTTAAGGACTTAGATTTCATCTTGCCATGAGTGCAGTGGGAAATCAAGATGGACTCTGAGGAGTGTCACATGCTGATTTGTGCTTTAAAAGGCTCAGTCTGCTATTTTATTTGAGATCAGGGCAGAAACAGGGAGACCAGTCACCAGGTCGTTGCCTAGTCCAAATGAGGGCATCACTCACCACTTATATTCAACACTGTGCTGGAGGTGCTAGCCGGGCAATTAAGTGAGAAAATAAATAAAAGACATCCAGATTGCAAAGGAAGAAATAAAACGATCTCCATTTGCAGGTAACATGATCCTTATATATAGAAATCTTAAGGAATCCATTTTAAAAACTATTAGAATTAGTAAGTGAAGTCAGCCAGTTTGCAGTATACAAGATTAGTATACAAGAATCGAATTGATTACTATACAATACCAATGAATAAACTGAAAATGAAATTGAGAACAATTCCATTTACCATAGCATCAGAAGTAATAAAATGCTTAGGAATAAGGTTAACAAAAAAAGTGTTAACATACTCTGAACATAACAAAACATACTCTGAACTATAAACTCTTATTGGAAAAAACACCTAAATAAATGGAAAGGTATACCATGTTCATGGATCAGAAGACTTAATATCATTAAGATGGCATCACTATCCAAATTGATCTATAGATTCAATATAATCCCTATCAAAATCCCATATTTTTTTGTGAAAATAGACAAGTTGGTCCTAAAATTCATACAGAAATTTAAGGGACCGAGAATATCCAAAACAATCTTGTAAAAGAAAACAGATTTGGAGTATTCACCCTTTCCAATTTCAGAACTTATTACAAAGCTTCAGTAATCAAGTCAGTGAGGTGTTGGTATAAGGACAGACTGATCAATAGAATAAAAGCGACAATCTAGATGTAAACCTTCAATATATGGTCAAGTGATTTTCTACAAGGGTGTCAAGGATGTTCAAAGAGGAAAGAATAGCTTTTTCAACAAATGGTGCTGGGACAACTGGATATCCATATGTTAAAGAATGAAGTTTGACTCATACAAACTTACATTATATATACAAAAAGTAACATATTGTATCAAAGATACAAAATGTAAGAGTTAAAATTATAAAACTGTTGGAAGAAAATGTAAGTATCCCTGGATTAGGCATTGTTTTCTTATATATGACAGAAAAGCATAAGTAACAAACAGAAATGTAAGACAAATTAAGCTTCATGAAAATTTAAAATTTTGTGCGTCAAAAGACTTCAAGAAAGTAAAATAGCAACACAAAGAATGAGAGAAAATATTTTTAAGTCATATATCTAATAAGTGACTTGGATCTAGAATATATAAAGAGAAAACAAATCCTACCATTTGCAACAACATGGATGGAGCTGGAGGGTATTATGCTCAGTGAAATAAGCCAGGCCGAAAAAGACAAGTATCAAATGATTTCACTCATATGTGGAGTATGAGAACAAAGAAAAAAAAAAACTGAAGGAACAAAACAGCAGCAGACTCACAGAACCCAAGAACGGACTAATAGTTACCAAAGGGAAATGGACTGGGGAAGAAGGGTGGGAAGGGAGGAACAAGGGGGAAAAAGGGGCATTACGATTAGTAGAATATATAAAGAATTCCTACAGCTCAGTAATAAAAACATAACCCAACTGAAGTATACAAATAGCTAATATGCATATGAAAGGATGCTCAACACCATTAGTCATCAGGAAAACGCAAGTCAAAACCATGAGATAGTACTTCACATTCACTAGCATGAATATAATAAAAAAGACTTAGGATGTGGAAAAATTGGACTCCTTGTACACTGTTGGTGGGAATGTAAAATAGTGCAGCTGCTGTAGGAAACAGTCTGGCAATTCCTCAAATGTTAAACATGGAATTATCATATGACCCAGCAATTCTGCTTTTGGGTCTATACCCAGAGAAGTGAACACATATGTCCACACAGGAACTTGTACAAGAATGTTCACAGCAGCATTATTCGTAATAGCCAAGAAGTGGAAACAACCCAAATGTCCACCAACTGATGAATGGGTAAAAAGGGTGTGGTCTAGCCAGAGAATGGAATATCATTCAGCCACAAAAGCGGAATGAAGTACTGACACACAGTACAACACGGATGAACCTGGGAGATTCAGTGAGGGCAGCTAGATTCCAAAGACCACAGAGTGTATGATTTCACGTATAGGACATGTCCAGAAGAGCCAAACCCACAGAGACAGAAAAGGATGACTGGTTGCCAGGGGCCAGGGGCGGGGGTGCAGAGCGATGGAATGCTGTCAGTTTGGCTGTGATGGTTGCACAACTCTGAATGAATATAATACATTTAACTTGATGTGGGTGACTTGTATGGATGTGAATTGCATCTCGATTAAGAAGTTATGAAGAACAAAGAGAGAGAGCTGGCAGGGCTAAGGCCAGTGTGGTGGCCAGCAAAGGGTGGTAAGAGTGTGGATCCGGGTCACAATAGGTGGGAGAGGAGGGCGGCAGGGGAGCTGTCCAGCAGGCTGAGGGCTCCTCCTGCCACTCTCAGGGCTCCCTGTATAACCCTCTCACATTCCTCAACTAAGGCACGCTGTGTGCCTTATGAGATAACATTCACATTCTCTGGGGACTTGGATGTGGACATATCTTTGGAGGCCACCATTCAGCCCACTTGATGAGGCCCCTGCTGGCCGGGCAGCAGCAAGATGGCTGAGTGCCTGGGCACAGGTGCTTCTTGGACAGGAACGTGGGTCGTATTACCTATAACTTACATTTTCCCAGCAAAATCAGGAGTAAGGTCACTGTAGAGTGAGGTGGGTGGGTGGGGGGCAATGGCCAATGACTAGAAGAGCAAGGCAAGCTGACCAGAGAGGGGTGCTGCTATGATGTGCCTGGTGTAGACTGAGAGCAGGTGGCAGGGTGATGCCGGGCTGCTATCTGCAGAGGGTCTGGATGGCTGGGAGCAGACGCTGAGGAACGGTGTGGACGTTAGTACAAGCAGGCAAAGGTGTCACTGGTGGCTCCGCCTGGGTGGGCATGCACCTATGTGTGACAAGTGTTTTGGGACTAAGCAAGTACTGCCCTTTTGCTTCCCACAGCCTGCCTACACCCACGGAGTCTGGCTCCTGGAAGCACCGAGCTGGGAAGTGTGGTCCTGTGACCTTGTGTGCATGGGAGGGGAGCCCCGGGGCCAGCAGGGGACAGTCCTTCTGTGATGGGCAGCAGGCTCTGAATTTTCTCCAAACCTTACCTGAACCTGAGGCTCAGAGGCTCTGGAATCATCTGGAGATCTGGGCCACGGTGGGGGTCCTGCTGGTCATGGGCAGCATGTGGAGGGGTCCCCACGAGATTGCGCCAGTCAGGCCAGCTGATGGAGCAGCCATTTGGAGCCCCCCCTGAGAAAGCTTGGAGGGTTGAGGGAGGTGGGGGCAGGTGACTCCAGGGGACCCCAGGGGGCGGCAAGAGCGGGGACCCAAGGTGACCCAAGAGGCCAGACAGTGCTGATCAGCTCTGTCGGTGCACAGGCGCAGGCAGAGAGGCCTTGCTGTGCAGTGAGTACACATAATACTGAAAGACCTACACCAAATACAGTTCTTTCTTGTAGGTGAGATTGCAGTGTATTTTATTTGCTTATTTTTATATTTTTACATTAATATATATATTGTGAAAAATAAAAAAACAATTAAAAGTTATTTTTAAAAACTAATACAGTTTGCTAAGCCTGGGGTAGAGCCTCACTCAGGCAGCAACAGTGTCTAGCAAATAGTAGAAGCTCAACAAAAATATAGCTTTTATCTAAATTTTCAATATCATAAATAATGCCACAGCAAATGTTTTTATGTATAAATCTTTGCAGCATTTATTTTAGGAGGATCACAGATGATGTTTATAAGAAAGGAAGTGTTTATGTTAATAGAGTGAAAAAACAAGGATGCAAAATAACATATGTGCTATAATCTCCAAGCCATAAAGATATGTGCAGAGAACCATCTGGGAGAAAATAGACTAAAAAATTAAGGGATTATCTCTGAACATTTGGATGGCGGTTGGTTTTGATTTAGTATGAAAATTTATCTGCATTTTCTACCATTAGAGTATATTACCTGTATACAAAGTGAGAGTTTTCCTTTTTAAAGTTAGCTTTGTAAATCTAAAATAAGTAAAACTATGTGTGCTTAATAGCCATTCACAATAACTGAGCGTCCTGGTTAAAATCCAGATTCAGGTCTAAGCCATGTTAACTACAGCAGAGCAGACTCACAGAAGCCCCCAAACGCCTAGGCCGCATACAGAGCACTGGGCCTGCGTCTGGGCGTCACATTCAGAGGGTTTTGTCCAACTGCACCTGGAGGACAGTGGCCGAGGGACGGGTGTTTCTTCCCATATTTCTCATACTTGAAAAGCTGACAAATACCAAAGTGAGGGTTCTCATTTTATGTAGTTATAGAAGGTTTTAGGAAGGCAGTAAATAAGGAGGACTTTTCTAATAATCCATGTGGTCAAACATGACAACACTGCCTGGAAGGGAGTGGATTCCAACAGCATCCTTCTGGGGCACATGAGAGAGCGGCCTGTTAGACTCACCTGGTGCCCCACTTCTGGCCTGTAACCCCCCCCAAACTCACTGCCTCCTAAATCAGAAGAGAGTCCCAGAGAAGCCTTCCCCACCCTCTGGTCTTACTTTTTTCTTCTTCTTAACTCTCACTGGTGGACATATTGCTACCTCGTGAGTCATCTCATTCCTTTTGCCCCCTCTGTCTGGAGTAGAGGAAACTTACTGTCATGGTCACTGAGAACAGACCAGTGTTTAGAGCCCAGACCAGTGCCTGGCACACAGCAGGGCCACCATATTTGTTCAGTGAACCGTGGTTCTCAAAAGAAACACAGGGTTCAGGCTGCCTTAAGGGAAGAAATGTCAGCAATATAAAAATTGATTGTACAACTCAGCACCAAAAAAAATAACAATCTGATTTAAAAATGGGCAGAGGACTTGAATAGACATTTTTTCAAAAAAGAAATAGAGATGACAACAGACACATGAAAAGAGGCTCCGCATTGCTAATCAGGGACACGAAATCAGAGTCACAATGAGGTACCACCTTACCCCAGTCAAAATGGCCACTATCCAAAAGACAAGAAATAACAAGTGCTGGTGAGGATGTGGAGAAAGGTAACTTTCCTACACTGTTGTTGGGAATATAAATTGGTGCAGCCACTGTGGAAAGCAGTATGGAGGTTCCCCAAGAAACTAAAATTAGAAATAGCATAGGACCCAGCGATTCCAATTCTGGGAATTTAAGAAAATAAAATCAGTAATCTGAAAAGATATCTGCACTCCTATGTTCACTGCAGCAATATTTACAATAGGATATGGAAGCAACCCAAATGCCCATCGATAGATGAATGGATAAAGAGGTGGTACATATATACCATGGAATATTATTCAGCCATAAAAAGAATGAAATCTTGTCATTTGTGACAGCATGGATGGACCTTGAGGGTATTACGCTAAGTGAATTAAGTCAGAGAAATACAAATACCACATGATTTCACTTATATGTGGGATCTAAAAAAAAAAAAATGAACAAAGAAAACTGAAATAGACTCATGAACCAGAGAACAGACTGTTGATTGTCTCTGTGGTGGGGAAAGTAGGTGAAGAAGAAAATATCTTGGTGTGGCCGTGGGGACAGGGGTGTGTGCACATGTCAAAATGCATCCAGCTGTACTCTAAGATTCGTGCATTTTAGTGTATGTACCTCAATACAGAATAACTGGGGCTCCATGGACAGATGACCGCATAAGAGAAAAGCGGCCCATCCACACAGTGGAGTGTCCTCCGCCTTGAAATCGTAACATCTGCAGCGCGGGTGCTCCTGGAGCCATCCGCCGGCAAGAGGGCTGCCGCTCACATGGGTGGGCGCGCGCCAGGGCCTTCCAGCCTGAGACGCGGCTCGTGCGCGATCAGAGAAAAGGAGACCGCGAACCGCCCAAACACGAACAATGGGCGCAGGGCACTCTTCCTGGGGACACCCGGAAGGCCTCAGGCCCCGCCCCCGGCCGCAGGGCCCGCCCCCATTCGCTCCCAGACCCAGTCCTGGCGGAGACCGAGCAGGAAGCGCGGGAGGCCCCCCGGACGCCGCTTCAGAAAGGTGTGGCGAACGCGGGGACACAGGTATTCGTCCCCGGCCTCTGGCTTGCGCCCCCCGGCCGCCGCCCGCCCCTCGCAGGCCGCAGCCGCCCTCCCCAGCTCCTGCTCGGGGCTCCACTGCTCTGGCCTGGGGGCGGGGCCGGCGCGCGGCGTCATGCATATGCATGAGCGGCACGGCGGCTCCATTGTGCCCTCGGAGCGGGCGGCGGCGGTCCCGGGGTGGCGGGCGGCGCGCCGGACAGGCTGAGCGCATGGAGCGGCGCGCGCCGAGGGCCGCGGCGGCGAGGGGCCGGGCCGGGCCGCACGGAGGTCAGCGGGCTGACGGGCAGGTGGGCGGCGGGGCGCAGGTGCGCAAGTGCGCGCGCGGCAGGTGCGGCGCCCAGCCCGGCGTTGCAGCGCTTCTGGGCCCGGAGGCGGACCGGCCGGCCGCCCACCCGCCGCACCAGCCGCGCGCGACGTGGTCCCGGGCCTACGGCCCGTGTGCGCCGCGACCCTCATCTGAACCTTTGTTGGGCTGTCCGGAAACCGTGTGCGAAAAGCTGGGGGCGGCCCGGGCCCGCTCAGGTCCGTCCCACCCCTCTCCTGACGGGACACACTGCCGCTCGGGCAGGGGGTTGTCCTGTCCCCTGCGTGTCCTGCTCTAGCTCTCTTCTGCCCCGCTTCCCCATCCCCCTCTTCCTCCCCGCCTTGGCCCCTGACCTGCACCCCAGCACCCCCTTCGCTCTCCCCGTCTGCTCCTCGCCTGCTCTGCTCCCCTTACTCCCACCCCCGCTCCCCTTTCCGCCGTTGACCTGCTTCCCCTGCCTCTATCCTTACCTCCATCCAGCTCCCCTTCCCCGCCCCCGTCATGCCCTCTTCCCCGAGTGCAGAACATCCGCGGTTATGTCTCTAAGTCATGTGTACTATCTCAGAAGACTTTGCGGGGACATGCACAGAACACGTGATCATCTGTAGATGAAATGGACACCGGTAGGATGGAGACCCTCACCCACCAAATCCTGGCATGCTAGAGCCAGAGGGCCTCCCCCGAAGGAGCTTGAGTGAGGTAGCGGGATAGGAGAGGGGATTTTATCCTCCTCACCCGTGGGTACTACCGTGGGCGCTTGGGCCGCGCGGGGTGGTTACAGGCTGGAACTAGAAAGCAGGAAGCAGGAAGGCGTGATGATCAGCGGCTCCCCCGTCTCCTGAGGGACAGGCAGGGTGTGCCTGGGGCGACTCCTTATGACCAGGATGCTCTCCTAGGGCAGCCTGCCTGCCTGTGGAGTGTCCCCCAGCACCTGCTGGTGTCCCCCAGGTGGGAAGCCAGGGCTAATGATGAACCACGTGTCCTTCCCTCTCCTCAGTCCTAGGGTGGCCACCATGTACCCATATTGTAAACTGAGACGTAGAGTAGCAAATCCCTTCAGCCATTTTCTGAGAAGTCCTACACCTGGACTGCCCGTGAATGCTGGTTCCTGGGCATTGTGGGTGGGCTCCGCATACCCCCATCAGTGTTGTGGCCTTGCAGGTAAAGGGGCAGGACTTACAGCCATCTGCACGTGGGAGCCTCCACCTCTGTGTCCTCCCATCCTACTCCAGCCATCATTTCTCTCTTCTCTGAGCCCGTTTGACTCCAGTGTCCCTCTGGGTGGGGCCTGTCCCTGGAACTGTGTGGGCTCTCTGCTGCCGTTGGAGATAGCGGGTCCCTGCTCTGCAGCCTTGGAGCGGGCTGCCTTCCTGGGGTCAGGTGGCTTGTCGTGCTGCTCCTGGGTGACCAGGCAGGAGTCAGAGTGGAGGTGGAAGAGGGTTGACCCACATTAACATCTGCCTTTGGTGGGCACACTGGAGCCTGGGGTGCACTTGCTCACGGTCCTAGGAAAGAAGGGTCCGGGAAGTAGTCGGTGGCTCTTTTTCTAGAGGAAGATGTGACTGACTCCCAGAAAGCCTTGTGGCCTTCTAGACAAACCTTGTGCTAGGACATTTCTGCTGAGGGGTCCTGGCTGTACAGGGAGAGCCCCTGGCAGGAACCCTGCACCCTCCCAGGCTCCTTCCCAGATCTGCCTTTGAGGCCAGGAGGTGGGAGGAGGGTCTGCACCCACAGCATGCCTCTCCTTTTGTTAGGAGCAGAGGGTCACAGGGCACTTGACCTGGCAAGTGTGGGTCTTCTCAGGGAGGAGACCACTTAGTTCGAGCACTCAGCAGGAAGTCACCACCCTGTGCAGTGAACTCGGGGAACTGGAAGTGTCTGTGGTCTTGTCCACAGCAGAAAGCCCAGCGGGGGTGGAATTCCCCAGCCCACGTGACCTAGGAGGTTGCCCTAGGCCCCAGGCCAGCAGCCTCCACAGGGGCCCCCGCCCTGCCTCCTCCTGGCTAGCTCTTCGAGGCTCTCCCTCTGTGGTCTCAGTTAGAATGCAATTCTTAGGACCCACCCCTTCCTCCTGACTCCGGGGGTGGATTTGGGCAGCCGTGTCCCCAGCTAGGCCTCCGGGTGATTCTGGCAGCTCTCTGAGAGATTCTGGTGCTGGAGTCGGAGAAGCTGCAGTTCTGAACGGCCTTGGGGCAGCAGGCTCCTCTTCTTCTTGCTTCTCCTGCCCTTTGCTGGGGCGGGAAAGGACAGCGTGGGCATCTGTGTGGAGAGACAGGGCTGAGGGTTGTGTTTTATAATTGAAGTAACGTCACCCCAGTATCCCACATGGGCACAGCAGATCCAGGTGTTTCCTTCCTAAGTTCACACCCGCTTGCCTCCTCCCCACCCGGAAACCACTAGTCTGTTCTCTGTTTCTATAATTTCATCATTTCAAGAATGTTACGTAAAGGGAATTGTACTATGTAACCTTTGGGGACTGGCTTTTTCCACACCGTGTGCTTCTCTGGGGCTCTCTGCTGTCGGTTCCTGCATCCACAGCTGCCTTTTCAGGCCTTCAGGCTCTGGGTGCAGCACAGTTTGTGGACTTCTCCCCACTGAAGGGCATCTGAGTTTCCCTTCTTCGGCTGTTGGTAACAAAGCTGCTATAAACAGTCCGTAGAGATTTCTGTGTGAGCAGAGTTTACATTTCTCTGAGGGCAGTGAGCAGTTGCGTGCCTGGTTTCACAGGAAGCTGCCACCCCTTCCCAGAGTGGCTGTACTTTCCATTCCCACCAGCCGTGTGCAGAGAGACCCTGTTCCTCCCCACCTGCCTTTGGCGGTGCCCCGGTTTCATTCTGATAAGTATGGTTTGAACTTTATTTCCCGGTGGCTGGTGATCCTGCGCACTCACTCTTCCTGGGCTCGTTGCCCCCTGTGTGTCCTTTTCTGTGAAACATCACTTGTGCCTACTTTCTAATTGGACTGTTTTTTCCCTTTTGCGTTTTGAGAAGTCTTTATATGTCCCAGGTAATAGCCCTTTGCAGAGCCGGGCTCGCCCACCAGGGCTGCCACCAGGTAGAGGTCTGCAGCGCGCCCTCGTAGGGTGGGGGCGCTTTTGGTGTGGGTCTGAGAACTCTCTCCTCAAGGCTGGATCCTGAGGGTCCTCCTGTGTGTTTTGTGTTGTGCATTTAAACCTATGGCCCATGTTGAAGTAGTTTTTGTCAAGACATCAAGTTTAGGTCTTTTTTTTTTTGCCCTGGGGTGTCCAGCTACGCCAGTACCACGTGTTGAAAACGCTGTTCTTCCTCCAGTGCTTGGTTTTGCACCTTTGTCAAAAATCGGTTGGGTGGATTTGTGTGGGTCTGTTTTGGGTTCTCTGTTCTGTTCCATTGACCTGTGTGTCTGTCCCCTACCAACACCATGGTCTGGATTAGCCCACTACTAATCTTAAGTCTGGAAAACTTGCATGTGGTTCCAGGCCCAACACAACTAGTCTGAGGAGTTTGGCTGCTGGCAGATTCCCACCCCAGTGTCACTCTCCTGGAGTTGGGCTGTGGGGACTGGGAATGCCAGCCTTCCCTTGTCTGGCTGGGTGATCCTGGCTCCCAGGCCTACCTCTGCCCAGGGGTCCAGGTGCCCAGAGCCTTCTAAAACCACTGGCCCTGCTTTTGCTGGTCTCTGCATTCTGGATGGGACCTGGTCTGGGGGAGGCGGGAGAGCACCTGAGGCCTGCCTCCTCTGGGAAGGGCACCAAGAAGGGGCGCAGGACCAGGTGTGAGGTGGGCAGTCACGCATTGCCTCCCCCTGCCCCTCCCCACTCCACTTCCTTCATCTGCCCCTGCTCTGCTGGGACTCTGGGACCTGCTGACCTCAGGGCCCGGTCCAGAGCCACCCATGGGAGACCTCACTGCACCCCTTACCTGCTCTGGGGCCCTAGTGATGGATTCACCCCCCTGCATGTCTCCAGGACTGCATTTGCAGTCAAGATGATTACCCTTGCTCCCTTGGGCTTCCCTGGTCCCCACTGAGGAATGTGAGCATTGGACGCCCCAGGGCCTCAGAAGGCTCTCTGACTGCAGGCAGGGATCTGAACCAGCAGAGCCTAGATGCCTGGGGAGCCATCTGTGTGTGATGGTGCGAGCTCCAGAATGGGACTTTCCACCCAGGCCTCCCGGAGGGCCATAGCCAGCCTGCCTCTGTGGTTGGGCCAGGCAGAGGTGGGCATGGAAGTAGGGCCCCCAGGGTGCCACAAGGACCCTAGGCTATTCAGTGAAGAGCTGCTTATGAGGGTGTTTGAGGACACTGGCAGCCTGGAGGAGCAACCAGCCCCTGCCTCAAGCCAAGTGGGAAGAGTGTATCTTGCTGGATGGGGGGAAGCCCCCAGCACTGGAATGAGGGTTCCATGCGTGTTTGCTGGCCGCTGCTGTCATGTCCCCATCGGCCCTGTGCCTCATTGGCTTCCTATTGTGAGCATGTCCCTGCCCAGCTCTGCAGATGTCACTGTGGCCTCTGGAGGTGAGGTCTACTCGCCTGGTCCCTGGGCCGGCATCAGTCCCAGGAGACGCCTTGGCCTGCACCCTAATCCCAGGCCGGGCTGGAGGGGAGCTGATCTTGCCAGCCCCTGGCCTCCAGTACCCCTCCCCAGAGTGGGCATGCTCGATACCCTGGCATGTGGTGCCCCCAGCTGGCCCTCCGTCCTCTGCTGGCTCTGGCTTCAGTGTCCTTCTGGGGGGATCTGGCAACTGGGTCCTGGCATTTCTGGGCATCCAGGCCTTTATGTGAAGAGTAGTGTGGACAGTATTTGGTATCAGAACGCTCGCTTCCACAGCCCTCCAGGGTTCCAGGTGCAGGGCCTGGCCTGGCATCCTGGCTGGGCTCGGTAGGGAGCGCGGAGGTTTGCCAGGGCGGGGTGGGCAGGGCCGATGAGAGAGTGCCCTGTGCCCTGCGTACAGGGTCTCCCGGCCACATCTCTACTGGTACCCTCTTCCACCTCTCCCTGCAGCCAGAGCAGCTGAGTTGCTCATGAGCACTGCTGAAGGCTGCCTCCTGCCCCCTGGGCACCTGGCCTCCAGGCTGCTTCAAGGCCCATGAACCCCATGAACCCCATGAAATCGCGCGGGTGAGTGGGGGCTCCTACCACCCTCTGAGGCCTGGGTGGGGCAGCGGAGCAGGACCCTCTGCTCCCAGCCTTCAGCTCTAACCAGCTCCGCCCCGTGCAGTGATGGTCTGTTCGCGTATGAGGCGGTGCCTTGGCAGCAGAGGGCCACTCAGCCCGCGGGATCGCTGTCGGTGGTCACGACCGTGTGGGGTGTGGGCAGCACGGCACAGAGCCAGGTGAGCCGCCTTGTGTCTTGAGCAGGCAGAACCAGGCCTCCCGTGCCTCCCAGGTACGTGGGCGCTAGTTCCCCACAAGTGGCCTGGGGTCCCTCCTCCTGTCTTCATGGGGCCTCTGGTGCCCTGTGCTCCTCCCTGCCTTTCCCTGTTGCCTCTGCCCCGACCCGCTCATCTTGCAGGCCTGGAGAGCCATGTGGGAATCAAGCTATTTGTGTGGTTTCCTTTGGTGATCCTCACTCCCTCGCAGGTATTGGGGAACCCCCTGGGCCCTACAGGGAGCCCCCCCGGAAGCTCCATGATGCCCGGTGTGGCAGGCGGCAGCCCCGCCCTCAGTTCTCCGCAGTGCCTCGGACAGCAGGCATTTGGTGAGGGTGGCGCTGGCAAGAGCTTCATGCAGCAAGGGGTGTACAGCCGTGGGGGCTACCCCGGGGGCCCTGGCTTCACCACTGGGTAAGCAGGGCCTCCCCACTGGCAGGGACGATTCCAGCTCGGCGGGCGCCCAGGGTGATGTTGAACGCCCATGGCCCCTGCTGCCCCCAGCTGATGAGGGGCATCGGGGTGACCGGCTGAGAGATGCTTCTGAGCTGAACCGTGTCTCTTGCAGGTGTGCAGGTGGCCCAGGGGGGCCAGGGGGTCTGGGCCTCCCCTCACATGCCACACGGCCCTCCACGGACTTCACTCAGGCAGCGGCAGCCGCAGCTGTGGCTGCAGCTGCTGCCACGGCCACAGCCACAGCCACAGCAACGGTGGCCGCCCTGCAGGAGAAGCAGAGCCAGGAGCTGAGCCAGTGTGGAGCGGTGAGGCCAGCAGCTCCCGCCCGCGGGCCCCATGTGCTCATCTGAGAGGCAGGGAGCCGTCAGGAGCCGGGGCCAGGGCCGGCGTGAGCATGCGCTGGGCTGGGGAAGGCGAGGCCAGCGGAGATTGTGGGAGGGCGTGAGGACAGTGGCGGCGAGGGCCTGGATAGCTCTTCTCTTCTCTCCCCAGATGGGGGCCGCGCAGGCTTTTAACAGCCAGTTCCTGCAGCACGGAAGTCCTCGGGGGCCCAGTCTCCCCAGCACCATGAACCCTGCCAGCCTGGGAGGGCTGACGGGGCCCATGGGCATGAACCCCACCCGGGCTGCAGGCATGGCATCCTTGTACACAGGGCAGCGCCTGCCCCAGCAGGGGTACCCCGGGCCCCCTCAGGCCCAGCCGCTACCACGACAGGGGGTCAAGAGAGCCTACTCCAGTGAGGTGAGTGTCCGGGCCTCCCTCGTCTTGAGCGCCATCTGGAGCCATAAGAGGCTGGGTGTCTGAGAGAAATGGCTGTGCCTGCCAGGGTGGAGGCTGCTGTCCCTGCAGGGAACCGGAATCCCCGGCACCGCCCTTCCCCCTGCGCTTGCCTCGTTCCTCCTGCAGGTGTACCCGGGGCAGCAGTACCTTCCAGGAGGCCAGTATGTGCCCAACACCACCCAGTATGCACCTGGCACAGGGCAGCCCTCCAGCTCCTCCTCCTACCCTGGGCACAGGCTGCCCCTGCAGCAGGGCCTGGGCCCAGCCCTGCCTACCTCTGGCCCTGTGGGGCTGCACTACAAGGTAGGGCCAGTCTCCCAGGCTGCTGCAGTGGTGTCGGGCCTGTGCTGGGGGGTACAGATGGGCCCAAGGCAGTCCACGCTGGCTGGGGAGTGGGCCAGCATGGCTGCAGGGTGACCAGGCAGCCAGGGGCTTCCCAGGGGTCCTGATCAGTACAGGGCAGCTCCCAGAGTAGGGTTCCAGTCCCTAAAGGGCCCTGTGTGAGATACGCCCATCAGTGGAAGCTCTGACTGGGGAGCAGGCATTCAGGCCACCAGAATGCCCTTTCCTGGGTCCCCATTCCCTCTGCTCGTGGAAAAGCCAGGTGAGGGGACAGGCCTGTCTCTGTGTGTGTAGGAGAGGAGCCTAGGTGCCAGGAGAGGAGGTGGTGTTTGCGCCTGTGCCCTTTCAGCCCCTTGAGCAAATGGGGTCTCCTGTTCACGTGATGGCAACTCTTTAAATTCTGAAATCGGTACCTGCTCCCTGTAGAGCACTAGAAAACCCAAAAAGCATACAAAGAAGAGAATAAAAGCCAGCATCCATGTGTGGGGTGGGTGCCCTATCCCTACCTCTGCTGGGGTCCAGGCACCTGTTTCTCTCCCGCAGCCCTCAGAGCAGTTCCATGGGCAGGGTACCAGCTTCAATGGGACCGCCAGCTACAGCCAGCCTGGCCTGAGTGGGGTACGGTCGCTGGGCGCTCTGGTGGGGGCTCCCAGGGTGGGCAGGTAGGGGTCAGGACCCTGGGCTGCCCTCACCCATTTCTGTTCCGACCCTTCCCAGAGGGTGTTCCAAGGACAGGCCGCATTCCACCACTCCACCTTGACTGTTTGCTCGACCCCACAGCCTGCCCGGTCTATCCCTGGCTACCCTAGCTCTCCAGTGTCGGAGAGCCCCACGCCTCCCATGACCCCCAGCGGCGGTGTCCCCTACATGTCCAACAGCCAGGACGTCAAGTCTGCCTTCCTGCCTGAGCTCAAGCCCAGCGCTGGCTCCTTGCACCTGGCACCTCCTGGTGAGTGCCCTCTGCTCAGGAGTGGACGGCGGGGGCTGGGGTTGGACTTCACTTTCATCTCCGTTCCCCGCTGCATTTGCAAATACGCTCGAAGTGCAGTGTCTTCTCTCTGGAAAATACCCATGTGCACAAAGTGTTGTGTCTGGTTGCTGTGGACCTCTGAGCCCCTCAAAGGCCACTCCTAGTGAACCCCTGCTTTTGGGGAGACAAACAGCAGAACTTGGGATCTGAAAACCCTGGCTGGAGCACTAGGAGGACCGCAGGCGGCCTATCCAACCTCTTTGACCTCACCTCCGAAGGCACCACAAGTGCCTTCTTTCTGGGTTGCATGCATATTCCCCAGTAGTAATTTAGGGAGCCCTGAGCCAGGCAATGGAGGCAGGATACAGCTGTGGGACGCCACAGTCCTGGTACCTTTGGGGGTGGTGGCTGGCCCGGAGCTGCAGGAGAGAGGCCGCCCAAACCCAGGCCTGTGGGTCTCACTCGCCTTGGCACCACCCCTGTAGTGGGGCGGGGCAGGCCACTCCCGGGCCACCGGGCCACCTGCCCTGGTGCTTCTCACTATGCGGCCTGCCTGCAGGCAGCAGCCCCTGTGATGAGCTGCGGCTGACCTTCCCTGTGCGGGATGGGGTGGTCCTGGAGCCGTTCCGCCTGCAGCACAATCTGGCTGTTAGCAACCATGCTTTCCAGCTCCGTGACTCTGTCTACAAGACCCTGATGCTGAGGTGAGCAGGCTGCTGCCTGGCACTGGATGCCAGCCCTGCACTCAGCACCCAGCCCCTGCGCCCATCCCCACGCTTGGCGCCCATCCCCACATTCAGCACCCGCCTCCCACAGGCCTGACCTGGAGCTGCAGTTCAAGTGCTACCACCATGAGGACCGGCAGATGAACACCAACTGGCCGGCCTCGGTGCAGGTCAGCGTCAATGCCACCCCGCTCGCCATTGAGCGCGGTGACAACAAGACCTCCCACAAGCCGCTGTGCCTGAAGCATGTGTGCCAGCCGGGCCGCAACACCATCCAGATCACTGTCACGGCCTGCTGTTGTGTGAGTGCCCTCACAGGCCGGCCCTGGGCAGAGGGGAAGGCGCGCTCCACTCGTCCCACCGGCAGTCTCTGTGTAGTCTGTTCCCCAGCGCCTGGGGAAGCGACCAACTCCACACGCCCTCGCTACTCTCTCGTTGGCCCAGTTAGCCAGCCAGAAACCCAGCCAGCCTACGTCTTCAGGGAGGAGGCTCACCGGGGATGTGCCTGGTACCCTGCAAGGCTGGGACATGGAGGCCATGCACAACCAGCAGCACCCACCAGTGGGAAGCAGGGGCCACTGCAGCCCCTGGCGGCCTGCAACGTGGGAGGTCTTCCCTCAGACCAGCACGGGTGGGGGAGGCTGGTGGCGCGCCCATGGCGCTTTGCAGAGAGGTGGTGAAACAACTTGCTTGGGCTGTGTAGCAAGCTCTGCACATGGTGGGGGTGGGGGCGGGGGCTGGCACTGCCCTGTCCACATGCCGATAGCTGCCTCCCATTGCAGTCACACCTCTTCGTGCTGCAGCTGGTGCACCGGCCAGCTGTCCACTCGGTGCTTCAGGGCCTCCTCAAGAAGCGCCTCCTGCCTGCTGAGCACTGTGTCACCAAGAGTGAGTGGCCCTGGGGCAGCCAGCCAGCCTCCGCTCAGCTTGTCCCCATGTCGTGGGCTCTGTTCTGGGGGCAGTGGTCCACTACAGATGCCTGTGGAGCTGTGGGGCCAGCAGCCACGGGTCCCAATTAGCCACCCTTTTCTCAAGTCCTTTTCCTCCAATGCCAGTCAAGCGGAACTTCAGCAGTGGTACCATTCCTGGCACCTCTGGGCCTAACGGAGAGGACGGGGTGGAGCAGACGGCCATCAAGGTGTCCCTGAAGTGCCCCATCACCTTCCGCAGGATCCAGCTGCCTGCCCGAGGCCACGACTGTCGCCACATACAGGTGAGTGGCCATTGCAATGTTTCACGTAGCAGAAGTGGGCTTTGAGCACCTTGGCCAGCAGGTGACAGGAGAGTTGGCCAGTGGGCAGGTGGCTCGTTCCCCTAGTCACTCCCCTCAGGCAAGGTGTCCATGTCCTCGCAGTGACCACTTTCTTGTGGTCTCAGCATCACCAGTGCAGGGTGCTGGCTCCTCCTGGCCATGCCCCATGTCCCCATGTCACAGCTTGGAGACAAGTGTGCCCCGTCTCGGTGCATGAGTGGCTCTCACTGCTCTCTGCCATGGCACTGTGTCCTAGAAGTGTTTCCTCTGCTCGTGGCCACCTGATTCTGGCTTCAGCCACAGGGCTGCATGGGGGACCCCAGGTTGCTCCATTGGGTGGTGCTGGGGAGGAGACCCAGCACCTGTGGCTTCTTACATGTGCGAGTACTTAAGTCATCTGCTCCTGAATGCCAGGCCTGGACCTCGAGGTGTGGCCAGACTGCCCCTGGCCACAGTGTGCAAGTCTCTCTCCTCCCTGCAGTGCTTTGACCTGGAGTCGTACCTACAGCTCAACTGTGAGCGGGGGACCTGGAGGTGCCCCGTGTGCAAGTGAGTGTCTCAGAGAGGGCCTCCTGGCACCAGCTGGCAGCAGGGTGGCACTGCCTCAGAGGCTATCTGGGAGCCTCCTTCCAACAGCACTGAGAAATGCCCGAGCCAGGTGTGGGGGTCCCAGTACAGACAGGGTGGTCAGCATAGGGCACAGACCTTATACAGGGTGGTCTTCTACAGTCTCCGCACCCAGGGTCCCCATGCGCATGGCTGAGCCGGGAAGTGACACCCCTGTGCCCAGGGCATGGTTGGGCCAGGCCTCTGAGCCCCCTTGGTTTTCTGCAGCAAGACGGCGTTGCTGGAAGGCCTGGAGGTGGACCAGTACATGCTGGGCATCCTCATTTACATTCAGAAGTGAGTCTCCTGCCATTCAGGCAACACAGTGCAGCCCTGGGCTAGGGAGCCCCTGCTCTCCGCATGCAGTGGCTTCGTTCCAGACCACGGCCCAGTCCTTGTCTCCCAGGGAATGTGCAGTGTCTGGGTGGCCAGGGGGCCCCCCAAGTGCCGGAGCATAAGCTTCACCCAGAGACGTCCCAGGGCCAAGAGGGTTGGTAGGACCGTGGTGACCAGCCCACACATCCCATCCAGCTCCGACCATGAGGAGATCACCATCGACCCCACGTGCAGCTGGAAACCAGTGCCCATGAAACCCGACGTGCCCATCAAGGAGGAGCTGGATGGACCGGTACTGAAGCGCTGCCGCACCGTGAGCCCCACGCATGTGCTTTTGCCCAGCGTGGTAGAGCTGGTGGCCGCCCTAGGCCCTGGCACCACTCCCGGCAACCACGCCAGCCATGGTGAGTGGGCACCTAGCCCGGGCACACAGCATCCTCTCCATGCCTGCCACCCGTGAGGGTGTTGCAGTGTTACTTGAGGGGGTGGCCAGCTGGGAACATGGCAGGGCAGTGCGGCCTCAGCCTCACCCATGGGGCCAGCGGCAGAGCCCCTGGTGCATCTGGACCCACCTTCCCCAGCATGTTGGGACAGGCTGTTGCCTGTCCCTCCCAGGGACGGCTGCACCCACGCTCAGTGTGGGTATGTGGGTCCCGCTTCTGCCCCTCGAGGCTCCCTGGCAGTGAGCCCGGCAGTGGCAGGAAGTGCCCTTCCAGTAGGCACGGGGCTAAAGCCAAGCGTCTCTGGGTGAGCACGGCCAGCCCTCTGCCCTCACCAGGACCTGTGTCCCCTCAGGTTCCAGCTTCCCAGGACCTGGGGCCTTCCCGGACCCCTTCTCGCCTGCTACACCCAGCACCCCAACCCTCCCCGAGTTTACCCCAGGGCCACCCACCACCTCCTACCAGTCCGACATTCCCAGTAGCATCCTGACAGCGGAGAAGCCTGCCCCCTGCCTCCCAGGCCAGGTCAGTCTGAGCTGAGGGGTGGAGGGGCCACTGCCAGGGAGCCCCTGGGCTTTTGTACCAGATTCTTCTCTCTTTCAGATGGGACCAGCAGGTCACCTGGACCCGGCCCACAACCCTGGGCCCCCAGGGTTGAATGCCACCACCCTTGGAGGACCCCCTGGGCCCCCACTGCATCCAAACCCTCCCCCAGCATCCCGGCAGCCCCTGGGCCCAGTGAGCATGGCTCCCGTTGGCGAGGTGACCTTTGGTGCTACCACAGGCGTGATGGGGCCCCCCGTGTCTGGGGCAGGGGAGGCCCCAGAACCAGCCCTGGATGTGAGTATGGGGCCCCATACTGGGGAGCACATGGGAGCCAGGGTCCGGGGCAGTCATCTGCCATCCCCAGGGTCTACATGCCTCCTAGGAGGGGGCCTCTGGCCCCTCAGTGGCTTCCAGGTGAAGGGAGTGTGATCAGGTGCCATGAGTTCTTGATGAGTAGTCGTAGGGCGGCCAAGCCCTGGGCTCTAGGGACCTGGATACCGTGGTGGCACCTGCAGTCCTTGCGAAGGTTGGTGTGGAGCTAGTGACACCTGCTTGAGGGTCTGGTTTGACCTGTCTGACTCAGGTGGTATGACCCCAGGTCAGGGTGTGGAAGGCAGGTGGCCGTCCTCAACCACGATGAAAGGGACTCGTTGAAGTTTAACATGAAAACAATCAGAGCAGCTCATGCAGAAAGTCCTGGGGACCAGGTGCCCCCACACTTGCCTTGTTCCCACTGGGCCCTCTGTCCTAGCAGCGCTGGGAGCAGCTTGGCCATCTGGGGCAGGCACTGCAGGTCCCATGTTGACCTTAGACAACTTGCCTTGAGCACCTCCTGGTCCCAGAGCCACTTTTGGCAGGCTCCCCGAGACGGGCTCAGGCACCAGGCCGCTGTGCAGGGGTGGGCAGAGTGTGGGCAGAGCACTGACGGGTGGTCTTGTCCTCAGCTGCTCCCGGAACTGACCAACCCTGACGAGCTGCTGACCTACCTGGGCCCACCCGGCCTCCCCACAAGTAACAACGACGACTTGCTCTCTCTGTTTGAGAGCAGCTGAATCCGTACTGGAGACCCCACCCAGCTGGCAGGGCAGGCCCACAGCTGCCACCTCACGGCCCCTGCAGCGTAGCCCACCTGACAGCCGGTCCTCTCCCGCCACCCCAGCCCCTGGAGCCCTCCTGCCCCTGAAGCAGGAGGCAGCCCCACGGCATCCCTACCTCCTACCCCGCAGACTGCCCATCGGCTGGCTGTGATGAGATGCCCAGCCCTACACCCATCCACATCCCACCCCCCACTGAGCCCAGCCTCTCCCCTTGCCCGGTCTACACACCACCACCCATGACTTCCAGGCCTCGCCCTGGTCCATCCAGCCTGCATCTTGTCGGGCATTGACGGTTCTGTTTTTACGGCCCCTAGGCCGGCAGAGCCAGTGAGTAGCAGGGCTGTTCAGTCCCAGGGCCTGAGCTCGCCAGCCTGCTGTGGGCATTCCTCTTCCACCTGAAGGTCTGGCTGAGGCGGCAGGGCAGAGCTCTAAAGCACAACAATGTACATAGTGTGGAGACCCTGCGCCTCCCCATGCTCCCTGTACCCTGTGCAGACGGTGCCAGGAGGGACGGGGGCAGCAAGCTGTGGCTCTGCCTACACGCCCTTCAGTGGGCTCCCGCGCCCTCCACCCTGTTCCTGTCTCAGTGGAAGTGAAGGATCAGTCCCAGTGTTCTTAACACCACCTCTCCCATGTCCCCCTGGGGCCACGCCAGGCTGGGGAGGAGCCGCTGCGTCTGCAGGCCCTGTCCCCTGTGTGTCCATCTCTATTAAAGGACTCCCTCTTGGTGCGTCTGGCAAGTCCTTCTCTGTGCCCCCCCCACGCCCCCCCACTTGGGTGGTGCTGTTTCAAGCCAAGACCCAGCTATTGCCATCCTGCGGTAAATTTCCTTGTCCCTGGAATTTTCCAAGTTGGCTTCAGCTGGAGAGCTATTTGTGAAATGTTGCCAAGGCCAGCAGACATCTGCCACCATGTCACCTTGCATGGGTGGGTCTGGAGCAGGGAGTCAGCTGTTGGCCTGGAGCCTTGGGAGGGGCTGGGACTGAAGGCCTGGCAGACTGGGGACACCCGCCCCTGGAGGCTGTGGAGGACAGCTCTGGGCTACCTTTCCTTGCTACACCTGTCCTCTGCATGCTGGCTGCCCGAGTGGCCTCCTCTTCATGGCCCTGAGGTCTTCCCATCCAGCAGGAGGGTGGGAAGTATCTAGTATGGGCAGCTCTGAACTGCCTATTGACCTTCTGGGGGGTAGGCCTTCTCATCTCTCTGCAGCCGGTGTCTCCAGCTGTTCTTGAGTGACAGCATATGCCTGGCACCACAGGCAGGGAGGCCTCAGGGTTGGCCTGGACGCCCAGTGCAGGCATGCATGAGCTGGCTGTGCCAGGAGACAGGCCCCCAGAGTGCTGTCCTCACCCACAGCCCGCCCCCTCCCTGTGTAACGGGTGCTGGCCCCTGGTGTGGTCTCCCGGGGCATCCGTGCATCAGCCTGTTCGTCCTGGGGGCTCCAGGGTGGAGTGGAGAAATAGGAGATGGGCAAAGGCTGTGAGCCACTCAAATGCCCACTTACAGAAGGATGGGTAGGCCTGAGGGGTGGGGTAGGAGCCACAGCCCTGATGCCCCCACAGGCTCCTCTCCCAACAACTGGGACAGCAGAGGAGGCACAGGTTCATGCAACACAAGCCGTTTCTACGAAGCGCAGCACTGAACATCTATTTCTCTTGGAAGTCGGGTGGGTTTTTCATGTGCGGATCACAGAGGAAAGTGTGGGAATCAATGAAGTGGCCGTGAGGCCTCCCTGTGAGGCTTTCCCAGGACTGCACTTGGGGCAGGGGAGCTGTTCACATTATTATGCTTCATATGTCAGATACTCTCATGCATGTGCCAGACATGGAGCTTGAATAAAAGGCCGCCTAGACCTGATGGATGTGGAAAGCACGCCTCCGCACACAGCGGAACACACACATTCTCTAACTCAAAGGGACATTCTCCAGGAGAAGCCATGTGCAAGGCCACAAAAGTCTCAGAAAGATTGAAATGATACAAAGTACCTTCTCTGGCTACAGTGGAATGAAGCTAGATCTCTATAGCAGAAGGGAAACTGGAAAGTCCACAAGTACATGGAAAGTACCACTCCAACAGCTGAAGAGGCAGGAAATCACGGGTGAGGTTACAAGACACTGAGAGCAAAAAACCCAGCAGACCCAAGTATGAGATGCAGTGAAAGCAGCGCTGAAGTAGATTTCTAGGTGTAAATACTTAAAGAGAAGAGAGGTCTCAACCCAACTCTGCTCCTGAAGGAAGTAAAAGGGCAGGCGGCCCCGAGCCAGCAGAAGGAAGGGAGCACATGAGGAAGAGTCGTTCTTTGAAAGGTAGGCAGAAGGAACAAGCCGTGTGTTAGACTAAGACACGGGACATGAGAGACTGAGATCAGGAATGAAACAGGAAATTGGAACCGATGGAAGCTACCGAGAGGGCTGTGACCCAGGCCAAGTGAACCAACTCCCAGGAGCACACGTGACTGACACCCAAGGAGAAACGGGCTCTGAACAGACCTACAGGGAGTAAGGGGACTGACGCGCTAGTCAAACCCCTGGCAGAAAAGCCCAGGACCAGACGGCCTCATGGAGACTCCCACCAGACGGTTCAGGAGCCGCCCTGTGCTTGGGAAGGCCTCTGACCGCCTGGGGGGCAGCTCCGCCTGCCACCGCGCCCCCGGCCTGCGGGAGGGCCCCCCTCGGCCCCTGGCCTCCCCACCACCTTTCTGGTTGGGGTGCCCACCTGCCTAGGCGGCCCCAGACCCAGGCACCTGAGGAAGGAAGAGGCAGAGGGGGTGTCGATGGGGTCAGGGAAGTGTTTAATCACCCGGGGACTGTTGGTGCCTTTTCTTACTTTTTCTAGTTTTAAGGTTTACCTTTAGTGTCTGGACACATTAGCCACTTGCTTGATCCATTTTCTTAAGTTGGCATGTGGTGATCAGAGATGCTAGGTGCAGTGAGGACCTAGGTCAGTCCTCCACTGGCCCCGCCCGGGGCCACCCTGCTTGGCCTTCGTCACAGAGGTCAATGTGGTGCAGCCTTGAACCTCACCTAAGTGGGACCGGGGGTCTTCACCCCTTGTTAACTATAACATTGGCATTTATTCATCCTCAGCAACTCCCTCCCCAGCCTCTATCCGCAGCGCTTCTGTGTCCGGGCCCCTCTGCTCAAACCCTGTCCGGGGGCATCAGCCATGGCTTAAGTTACAATTGACCCATTCAGGAGGTCACTCAGAAGGGCCACCGAGGGCCTCAGGGACAGCTGGGCTGGGGAGGCGTGACTCCGGGTGGCTTTCCCCTCTGAGAGATTCGCTCCCAGACCAGCTCTTCTGCAGAATGAGGCCCATGTCTGGAACAACGTTCTCACTGGCACACGGCAAAAAGGCCCTGACCATCCGTGCCTTTCCATCCAAGCTGAAATTCCCAAACTGGCTCTGGCTGGCTCACCTAGGGGAGCCCCCACTACCAGAATGAGGGTCTCCTCTCGAAAGGGGGTGCAGGTGACCCCCCAGGGCCCTGGGATAAAGTCCACATTCCTGACCCAGCCTTCCTCCAGCCCAGCGCCCCACCTGGCTGGGGGTCCCAGGTTTATTGGTGTTATGGCCTAGCGGGGGCCTTGGCTGACCTGCCTCTTTCCCAGGGAGCCCCCTACCTCCAGAGTAAGGTGGGGCCTTCTGCTGCGGCCAGGCACCCTGTGAGCCGCCTTACCCATCCCCATTGTAGTCAATCAACACAGACAATTACTTTGTGGTGTGATCATTTCCAAATTTCTGTTAAAAAATAGGACAGTGGACACCTTTCCACCTTTGGGTGCAGGTGGGCTTCCCCCTCTCCCTCATGGTGTGAGCGCTCCCCTCCTCCTGACCTGTGCACGCTCGCCCTCCTCCCAACCTGTGCACACTCACCTCCCCATCCTGTGCACACTTGCCCTCCTCCAAAACTGCACACTTGCTCTCCCAACCTTTACACACTCCCCCTCCTCCCAACCTGTGCACGCTCACCTCCTCCCCGTCCTGTGCACGCTCACCTCCTCCCCATCCTGTGCACACTCACCTCCTCCCCGTCCTGTGCACACTCACCCTCCTCCCCGTCCAGTACACTCCCCCTCCTCCCAACCTGTGCACGCTCATCTCCTCCCCATCCTGTGCACACTCCCCCTCCTCCCAATCTGTGCACGCTCACCTCCTCCCCGTCCAGTACACTCCCCCTCCTCCCAACCTGTGCACGCTCATCTCCTCCCCGTCCAGTACACTCCCCCTCCTCCCAACCTGTGCACGCTCACCTCCTCCCCGGCCAGTACACTCCTCCTCCTCCCAACCTGTGCACGCTCATCTCCTCCCCGTCCAGTACACTCCCCCTCCTCCCAACCTGTGCACGCTCATCTCCTCCCCATCCTGTGCACACTCCCCCTCCTCCCAACCTGTGCACGCTCACCTCCTCCCCGTCCTGTGAATGCTCACCACCTCCCCGTCCTGTGCACACTCATGTCCTCAGTCTCCCTGCAGGCTGGTTTTCATCTTCCCTCAGCTTGCAGCTATCCTGGTGAAGAAACTGTGTTCTGTGGGCCACTGAAGGATGGCGGCAGTGTGACCCGACACCCTAGGTCCCTCCTGTGTGCGACATGAGTGGGCTGCCTGCAAGAGGGCCAGTTAGTCCTTGTACTACTTTCCTGCTTGCCATGGCTGGTGTGGCTGTGGGGTCAGGACAGAGGCGTGGCAGCCAGGGAGCCAGCAGCCTCTGCTGGGTGAGGAGCCCTGGGGCTGCCTCCCTCCCAGCCACCCTTGCTCCTGTGAAGACTGTGCCCACAGCTCGAGCCAGTGTGTGTGGCATCTTCTGTCTCCCAGCCAAGGTGTAACCTGAAGGTCCCTGCACAGGACCAGAGCCCAAGGCCTCCGCTTCCAGCCTTCCACCCACCTGCTATGGGCACGCTGCACCACCATGTTCATGACAGTCCACCCAGCCATGCAACCTAGGCAGGAAATACTGCCTCTCACGGTAAAGCTAAAGCCAAAAACAAAAGCAACAGGATTTCTCACTCACTGCTGCTGGGAATTTGGGATGGCACAGCCCCTCTGGAAGGCAGCTGAGGTTTCTTGCAAAACTGAACACGTTTTTACCATAGGATCCAGCAGTCCCGCTCCATGGTGTTTACCCAGAGGAGCAAAGCCTGCACACACATGTTTCGGCAGCAGTATTCATAGTTGTCAAAGCTTGGAAGCAGCCCCTATGGTAGGGGATGGGTAAGTACCCTGTGGTCCATCCAGACAAGGGAATAGTATTCAGCATTAACAAGAAATGAGCCCTCAAGCCACAGATAGTCATGGTGGGACCTCAAGTGCACATCACTAAGCGAAGGAGCCAACCTGAGAAGCGACTCTTTCTCCTGATACGATTCCAACTCGGTGCCATCCTGGAAGAAGCAACACTGTGGAGACAGTACAAAGGTCAAGTTGCCAGGAGACAGGGCAGGGGGGGTGGACCCATGGGGCATGGGGGATTTCATGGTAGTGAAACGACCCCGGAGGATCCTAGAGGGGTAAATATATGACATTATGTATTTGTCCAAGGCCAGAGAATGAACAACCAAGAGTGACCTTAGTGTTGACTGTGGACTGGGTGATGGTGACGTGTCCATGTGGGTTCACTGATCATAACAGATATGCCCTCTGCTGGGGGATGTTTAGGGGGGAATCTGGGGACAGGGGCAGGGCTATACAGGAACTCTATGTTTCCCTCAGTTTGGCTGTGAACCTAAAATGGCTCAAAAACATAAGGCTATTTTTTAAAAACCTGTTAAACAGTTGACATCACATACTATTTGTAAACATCAAATACAATTCTTAGCTATTGCTATTAACTTTTAAACAAACAGAACGGCCTGAACAGGTGGCAAGTGGAAGGACCCTGCCTGTCCTTCAGGAACTCTGTCCACATGTAAGTTCAGACAGACATTTGCTGCTTCTAAGGCCCCTCAGAGTCTGGACCCCTGCCCACGTGAGGATCCCTAGGGTGAGGACTGGGATTCACACTTCCCACGACAGCAGCCACAAGCAGGCAGAGCTGTCCAGGCAGGGTGCTGTCCAGGGAAGGCCAGTTGGCGGTGAAGAGTGGTGGTCTTCCAGTTTTGGCCATGGCAGAAGAGCTGGTGTTGAACTGGCCCTACTCTGATCCCATCATCACAAGGACATAGAGAGCAACAGCTGTGAGCTGCGGACAGCCCAGGGCTGAGATCCCTGGGAGGAGCGAGGGCACCCCGGTGAGCCCACATTCCCTCCAGCACTGGCCAAGGGGTGCACGGAGAGCACAGGCCTATGGCCCAGGACAGGCCCTCAGGCAGAGAGACTCTGGGGCAGGGCCCAGAGCAGGGAAGCTCGGAGAAGCCCAGGATCCAAGGCCATGCCCCTCGGGTCCCACCCACACCCTTCTGCAGTGTCGGGTGGCTTCAGGGCCGGCAGCCCTCCAAGTCACACAAGGCTTTTGCTCAGAAGGGCCCAAGCTCTGGTCAATACCCAGTGTCACTGTCCTGAAATTCTTCATAATTTTTTAACAAGAGGTCCCACATTTTCATTTTGCACTGAGCCCCAAAATTCATGTAGCCAGTGGGAGAAGAGGGGGCTGAGTCCTAGAAGGGAGCAGATGCAAGCTGACTTCAGAGGTGGTGCGGGCGGGGCTGGGAGGTTGTTCTCCCACCTAGGGGAATGCCCAGAAAGGTGAGGGGCCCCATCCCAGCGTTTTCAGGAAAAGCTCTGAGGAGGTCCACGTGGAAGCCCAACCTGAACCAAAGCCACCATTTTTGCTGGCCGGAGCTGAGTGGCTGTCCACTGAAAGGCAATTGGCTCCACGCAGAACCATATCTGGGCGGAGGTGGCATGGGAGTCTCTAGAAGGGACTAGGGTGCTGTTAGCTAGCCTGGTGGAGGTGCAGGTATCTGCCACCCACAAAATGCCACAACTCTGCTCCTCCCCACCCCCCAGGCCTTCACCACCCCTGGTGCTCCACAGAGGCTGGGACTCGGAGAGTCAGAACCCTCTGTCTCAGCCCACCTGCCCGGGGCTTGGAAAGGTGGACCCGAACCTACGAAGATCTGAGCCTTCTCCCTCACCACACACCTCCACCCGCCTGGCCCAGCTACCTGCCCATCTGCCCGCCCAGACTGAAGCTTCATAGTCAGCTGGGAGTCGGGGGGGCTTGTTTCCCCAACAGTCTTGATTTTCAAACAGAGGTGTATGTGGGGTTTGGATTCACCTCTGTGAGAGCTCTGGTGTCCCTGCTGGGGGTCCCAGCAGGCAGGGTACCATCTGGGGAGGGCCTGCTAGGGAGCACTCCCCACACCCTGCAGGTTCTGATGGGGGCCTGGCTTGACAGGGCAGGTGGCCAGGGCCCCAGCCCCAGGGAGGAGGACAGGACCACCACTGGCTGGCTGTGAGGCTGTCTCAGGGAGAAGGAGGGCGGAGGCACCAGCACACGGCACACAGAAGCGAGCCTCAGCCAGGCAGTAGGGCCGGCGGGCAGGGAGGGACTGGAGGCCCAGGCGGCCCCCTGCCTGGACCCCGCCTTCAGGAGAGCTGGGCCCAGAGGCCAGCCCAGCACCAGGGTCTCATGGTGGGTATGGGCCCCATGGAGTTCCAATCAGATGCAGTCAGGGTTCTTGGTTCTAGGTCAGGTGTCACTGGCTGCTCAGACGCCCATGCCCAGTCACCCACCGAGTCAGCATGCTGGCCCGGGGACAGCAGCTGCCATCTAAGGGCCATGTCAACTGTAGGCCTACAAGCCCCCTTGACTTTCTGAGCCCTCAAAAGGCCACTGCCAGGCGCTGGTCGCCTCCCGGAGCCAAAAAGGCTCCTTCCTGAGGGGAGGCTTCCAGTCTCCAAGCCACTTTCCAGGCTTGGCTTGTTTTATTACTGCGATGATAACATGGTACAACATTAACCATTTTCAGTCCAACGCAGGGGCACTGACACATCCATGGGGTGTCACCATGAGCGCCGTCTGCCCCTGGAGCATCTCTGCTTTCTGCCACCAAGAACAGGGTGTCCACCTGGCCCACAGCACCGGTAGCACCCATCCTGCTCTCTGTCTCCAAAGTGGCCTGTCAGGCTGCTCCACAGGAGCGGACTCTTACAGCATCTGTCCTGTGCCTGGCTGTCACTTGGCATGCTGTCCCCAGGGTGCATCCCTATGGAAGTTTCACATCAAACTCTGGTTCCTTTTTCAGCTGAACAGTATTTCACTGTGTGCAGGTGCCATGTGGTGCCTATGCAGTCACTGGGCCAGGGACACTGGGGCAGCCCCCATGTTTCAGCTGTTGTGAGCCATGCTGCTGTGACGTGCTGCTGCTTTGAGGCCCTGGTTTCCATTGTTTTGGGTAGGCACCCAGATGTGGGGTGGCTGGATCCTAGGATAGTTGTATGCTTCTCTTACTTGGGGAACCTCCACGCTGTTTCCACAGCTCTGCACCATTTCACCTTCCCACCAACTGTGCACAGGGCTCCAGTTTGTCCACATCTTCTCTAACTCTTGGTTTCAGTTTTTGTGTCTTTAATTACAGCCATCCTGAAGCCTAGAGTGAAGTGCTATCTCATTGTGGGTCTGATTAGCATTCCCCTAACAATGGTATTGAGCTTCTTTTCATGTGTTTTTGGCTGTTTGTATGTCTTCATTGGGCAAATGCCTATTTACCAAACTTAACTTTTGAAGTTTCCAGCTGTGGTCAGGTGAAAGCTCCTGTGCTCACTCTGGGCTGCACAGTGGCTGTGGATGGGACATGCTCCACCTCACCAAAAGCCAGAGAAATGCAGGGGAGTATGACATTCAAGTGCTACACTTGGTAAATCAGCAAAAGGAGAAAAAAATTGTCATCCCTAATGAAAGTGGGCTGTGCCTGCCACTGTTCCAGCAGCAATGCTTAGGCATCCTTACATGTTCCAGATGGAAAATACTTTGGTATTCTACTCATGAATCTCAATTCTATAAATTTATCCAAAATAGGATAAACATCATATGCAGAGACCCCACCATGTACTGATATTTTTAATATTCTCATCTCCCCCACGTTGTATTTTGAGTTCATGGCCCAGAAAAGTTGAAATAGCAGTTCCACATCATGCACACCTCTCCACCTGGATTTACCGTTTGCTAACATATCTGGCACTTGCTTTTTCTCTCTCCCTGTGTGCCTTTTTCTGAGCCATTTGAAAAGTAAGCTGCAGGTATTACATCACTTAACTCCTAAGTACTTAACATGTGTCTCTCAGGACACAGACGTATTTCAAACAACCACCTCCAATTTGTTTTACCCACAAGCATTAATGCTTATACACATATATTGTCTGATATGTAGCCCATATTTAAGTGTCTTCTATCGTTCCAGAAACATCCTTTACTAAGACAATCAATGGTTGCCTTTGAGTGTCATGTCTGTTCAGTGTCCTCTAATCTAAAGTGTTCTCCCTGAGTTTTTCTTTCTTTTGCCTTAGTAACATTGGCATTTTTGAAGAGTACAGACCCAGTGTCCTGTAGAATGTCCCAGCCTCAGGATTCACCTGACTATGTCCTCCTGGTGGGGTGAAACATTTCTGTCCACACCTGCCCAGGTGTGTACATCTCACTGCATGGTAGGGCAGCTCCTCCCATCGCTGAACATATGCAGGTGCTGCTGGGCCTGGCAGAGCCCCACAGACCCTCTGTGGTGCAGCGAGGGTCCTTGACTGTGTCTGGTATGCTGCAAACTGACTTTCCTTCCCCATGTACTCCTGGAACTCTGGGAAAGAGAACTGCCCTCATAACACATTTGTTACTCAGAATGACTATGAACTTGGATCTGTTTCTGCCTGGCATGTTATAATTGTGTTCTGTTGTTATTCTTTTCTCGATATTTGAGTCATCCTCCTGTTAGCCTGGTGGTGCCCTGGCCTCTGGCTCCTTGTCTTTGGGGCTTGGCCATCCAGAACTGAACAGCTCTCAGCTCTGGCGCGAGCTGTTCGGCTCACCTTGCCCTTTCCCAGCCTGACCCTGGGTCAGCCATTTCCCCAGGGATCCCTGGTTTTCTTCCATGGGAAAACTACATATTTATAAAGGTGAAAAAGAACTCAGGAGAGAGAAATGCTCAGCAACAAAGGGGCCAAGCAGGTCCTGGAACTTCCACTCCATTCTGGCAAAGACCAGACTGAGAGGTAAGTGCTCACACTTGTTTCCCAGCTCACCAAGTCGAATGCATTAAATATGCCCTTTGATTTGTGGGATAAATCCTCTTTCGCATTTTTAACATGAATTGCTTGTTCATTTTTTTGGTTTTCTCCTGTGGTGTTTATTTTTTTCTAATTAAAATACCACTTCAAATACTAACTTTCTGTCTGTTGTTTGTGCATATCATTTATCCTAACTCATCATCTTTTGCTGGGGTGGTTTTAATTCTGTTGTTAATCTGTTAATGTAGTCCTTTGCAGCTTCTGGCCTCATGCCACACCCCTCTTCCCTAGGATCATACAGTGTTCTCCTTCTAGTTCTTTCTTAATTTAATTTAAAAAATTGGACTCTGCATTTACCATTAGCTTTAGGAAATGTGTCGATTTCCAGCAGTGCTGGACTAAGCAGTCTGGAGCCACCTCCTTGCTAACAGCAAGTAAAAAACTGACTGAAATATTGTAAAATATTCTTAAAAACATCTAAGAGCTAATAAGATAGTATGGCCTTACCAAAATTGAGGAGAAGGCAAGAACCCAGAGAAGTCAAACTAAAATCAGTTGTTTTCCCCTCCAGGCATCTGCTAAACAGGGTGGGTGTTTGCCAGCCTTTGGGGGAACATGTGGAAGCTCAAGGCCCTCCCAAGGTAGGAAATGTGACATCTCATCCCCTCCAGAGGACAGGAAGCTAGGGCCTGGAGGGCTGTTACACCAGATGAAGGAAACCAGCTGACACCAGCACTGTGGGGCCGGGGGCTGCGCCCTGAATGTGCCCCCGCCTGGAGTGCATCTGAAGACAGCAGACCCTTTGGGGGAAGTCACCCTCATCCCAGGTCTCAATTTCTACAGATAAAACTTTAGATACAATTTCAGCACTCATTCAAAGATAACTAGGCACATAAGAACCAACAGAAATAGTGGAAAACGGAAATAGACTTCAAATATTGAAATTATCAGACACATATTCTAAAATAGCCATGTTTATTATGTTTCAAGGATGAGAATCAAGCTTGAAATGTATCTGCAAGAAGCAGGACATTATAAAAGGTAACAGTGCATGTTTGAACGAATAGCCTAATAGAACTTTGGGAACTGAAGAATGTGTAGCTGAAATTTAGACCACGGGCAGGCTTGGCAGCAGAATACAGCGTGTTCATTAGGATTTGTATGCCCCAAAGAACTGGCCTCAAAATATACAGCACAAAGTCGACAGATCTAAAAAGAGAACTAGCCAAGCTGAAGCTCATAGATGCTTTAACATAGTTCTTCCAGTAACTGATAGAAAAATGAGGGCGGAAAAACCTCAGCAAAATATAGACTAAACAGCATGGTTAGTAAATAGGATCTAATGAGAGTGAACTTCGTTTTTAAAGAGACAGTCGCCTCAGTGCCGTTGGCTACGCTGTGCATACTCTCCCATTTGTCTGCTTTTGTCTCTGAGCGCCTTCGAAATGCACTGCTGGCCTCCAAGGTTCTGATGCCAAGGCAGCCTATTCTCACTGGGTTCCTCACTGTCTTTCACACTCTTATTACTTCCAGGGTTCCCTTTTTGTTTTTGGTATCCAAAAATTTGACCATGATGTGCCCAGGTATAGTTCACTTTGTGCTCTGTATGTTCGCTATTAATTCTGCTTTGGGATTTCTGAGCCTCTTAGATCAGTTGACATCTTTCATCAGTTTTAGAAAATTCCTTACCATTATCTATTTAAATTTTTCTTCTGCTCCATTCTGTCTGTCTTGTCCTCCTGGGACTCCAATTACATATATCTCAGGCTGTTCAATATTGTCTCACAAAACCCAATTCTCTGTCTTTTGTTTTATCATCCCCATTCTTTTTTTTAAATACAGTATGATTTATTTATAAATGAGAACAAAATTAACAGTGATGTATATCATACGTCATCCCCATTCTTTTTTATCTTTGTATTCGGGTCAGACCATTTCTATTGACCTGGTGTATTGGTCTGCTTGGGATTCCATAACAAAATATCATAGGTTGAGCAGTATACAAAGAAACCATGAATTTTCTCACAGTTCTGGAGGCTGGAAGTCTAAGACCACGGTTCTAGCTGGCTGGGTATCAGATGAGACTCTCTTCCTGGCTGGCAGATGCCACCTTCTCCCTCACAGGGCCTCTCCTCGGCGTGAACACAAAGACAGAGGGCAAGCAAGCTGTCTGCTGTCTCTGCTAATGAAAACACTCGTTCTGTTGGATCAGGGACCTTCCCTCATGGCCTCATTTAACCTTAATTACTTCTTTAACAGCCCATTCTCCAAAGTCACACTGTGGGAGGGCCTCACGTACCACCTGCCTTTCCTCTACACGACAGTTTGCTGGAAGTCCATAAAAGAAGCCTTCATCAGATCCAAGGTGGCAACAGAGAACTCCTCCCAAAATCACAGATAGTGTGAAAATATAGTTAATACCACTTGCCCTCAAACAGCAACAGGAAAGAAGGCTGCACCAGACTGCATACAGACCTCACGAACAGACCAGACCTTATGAAACAGGGTAATGTACAAAAGCCTTGATCCAGGGGGATCCAAACCCTTCCCCACCTCAGCTCACCAGTGAGAGGAAGAGAAATGGAGTGGGGAGGGGGTGGAAGCTTAAGACTGCTAAACAGCCAGCCCTGGAGGTCTGCTTTTTAGCACAAACCTACATTGTGTGGCGCTCTGGAGGTTGGTGGGGTTGGGGAGCTGGGACAGGCGGAGTGCTGGACAGACTGAGATTCTGCTGTTTATGGAGGACGGGGATCCACACCCGGCCACTCTGGGACAAAGGAAAGGCAGGCGGTCTGAGAGTCTTCCTAGCAGCGACAGGACTGCTGAGGGGGTGGGGTTGGCACGGAGCTTGCTACGCAGAAGGGATAGATAGACAAAGTTGTCTCAATGCACTCTGCCAAGCAGGTTGGGAACTTTGAGGAGCTTCAGGACTCCATCCCCCTGGATGCCTACACAGCTCCAAGGGCTCCCACTGTGACATGCAGCCTGCTGTGCCTTCATCCTGGCCTGCCTGGCACCTACTCACAAATGGGCAGTCACTGCACTGGCATTGGGCCAGCCATAGGGAGGCCCCACCTATAACAGCTAGAGATGCCAAGCACAGAGGCTTACACCTGTGTACTCGGCCCACTGGCTGTGATACTGGAGACAGGCACTGCAGCCGGGAATCAAGAAACAACCCTTTTATCCCCCCAGGCCACAGCGTAGCTCCCCTATGATCCCCAACCTCACTCTAGGGGCTGAGCACCTCCAGAGACTAGAGCTTCTGGGCACTACAGGGCACCACAGAGAATTATGAAACGTCAAAGGAGCCCAGTCCAGACCAAAATCTCACAAACCCCAGAAAAAGGACCAAATGAAACAACGCGTGAATCTTCCTGAAAGAGAGTTTAAAATAAAAATCATAAACATGCTCATGGAGGTACAGAAGAATATTCAAGAACTCAGGAATGAATTTAAGATGGAGATTCAATCATTAAGAAACTCCGTGTCTGAAATGAAACATACAATGGAGGGATTTAAAAGCAGATTAGCTGTAGTAGAAGAGACGATAAATGGAATAGAAATTAGAGAAGAGGAATACAAGGCAGCTGAGGCACAGAGAGAAAAAGGGATCTTTAAGAATGAAAGAATATTGAGATAACTGTGTGATCAATCCAAATGGAACAATATCCACATTATCGGGGTACCAGAAGAAGAAGAGAGAGAGAAAGGGATAGAAAGTGTCTTTGAGGAGGTAATTGCTGAAAACTTCCCCAATATGGGGAAGGAGATAGTCTCTCAAGCCATGGAGGTGCACAGATCTCCCAACACTAGGGACCCAAGAAAGACAACATCAAGACATAATAATTAAATAATAATTAAAATAAATAATAATTAAAAGGGCAAAGATCAAGGATAAAGACAGACTTTTAAAAGCATCTAGAGAGAGAAAAAAGATCACATACAGAGGAAAACTCCATCAGGCTATCATCAGATTTCTCAACAGAAACCTTACAGGCCAGAAGGGAGTGGCATGATATATTTAATGCAATGAAGCAGAAGGTCCTTGAAACAAGAATATTCTACCTAGCAAGGTTATCATTTAAATTTGAAGGAGATATAAAACAATTTTCATATAAGCAAAAGCTGAGAGAATTTACCTCCCACAAACCACCTCTACAGTGCATTTTGGAGGGACTGCCATAGATGCAAGTATTCTTTTTTTTTTTTAAACAATTTATTTTATTTTAGTATCATTAACCTACAATTACATGGGCAATATTGTGATGATTAAACTACCCGCTTCATCAGGTCCCCCCCACCGACCCTATTACAGTCACTGTCCATCAGTGTAGTGAGATGAGAATCACTACTTGTCTTCTCTGAGCTGTACAGTCCCCCCCGGGCCCCCCCACCCTATGTCTGCCAATCGTAATGCCCCTTTTACCCTCTTATCCCTCCCTTCCCACCCATCTCCCCAGTCCCTTTCCCTTTGGTAACTGTTAGTCCATTCTTGGGTTCTGTGAGTTTGCTGTTGTTTTGTTCCTTCATTTTTTTTTTCTTTGTTCTTATACTCCACATATGAGTGAGATCATTTGGTACTTG
>JAQQAC010012171.1:17904594-17918530 GCA_029783875.1 Phataginus tricuspis | reverse complement strand
GATATAAACCCAAGCATATATGGTCAATTAATATATGATAAAGGAGCCATGGATATACAATGGGGAAATGACAGCCTCTTCAACAGCTGGTGTTGCCAAAACTGGACAGCTACATGCCAGAGAATGAAACTGGATTACTGTCTAACCCCATACACAAAAGTAAACTCAAAATGTATCAAAGACCTGAATATAAGCCATGAAACCATAAACTCTTAGAAAAAAACATAGACAAAAATCTCTTGGACATAAACATTAGCAACTTCTTCATGAATATATCTCCGTGGGCAAGGGAAAGAAAAGCAAAAATGAACAAGTGGGACTATATTAAACTATATTAAACAAAGAAAAAACTGAAGGAACACAACAGCAGCAGACTCACAGAACCCAAGAATGTACTAAAAGTTACCAAAAGGAAAGAGACTGGGGAAAATGGGTGGGAAGGGAGGGATAAGGGGGAAAAGGGCTATTACAATTAGCACGTATAATGTAGCAGGTGTGGGGGTGGGGTGGGGGGATATGGGGAAGGCAGTATAACACAAAGAAGAAAAGTAGTGATTCTATAACATCCTTCTACGCTGATGCACAGTGACTGCAATGGGGTATATGGTGGGGACTTGATAATAGGGGGAGTCTAGTAACCATAATGTTGCTCATGTAATTGTATATTAATAATATCAAAAAAAGCACATGATCATCTCAATAGATGTTTAAAGAGCATTTGTCAAAATTCAACATCCATTCATGATAAAAACTAAAAAATGGGTTCAGAGGTTATGTACCTCAGCAAAATAAAAGCCACATATGACAAACCCTGAGCCAACATCATACTTAATAGTGCAAAGTTGAAATCTTCTACTTGAATATCAGAAATAGGACAGGATGTCACTTTTATCACTTCTATTTGACATAGTAAAAAAAAAAAGCTTCTGTACAGCAACGGACATCATCAGTAGAACAAAAAGACATCCTACAGTATGGGAGAATATATTCATAAATGACATATCCCATAAGGGGTTGACATCCAAATTATATAAAGAACTCACACACCTCAACAAACAAATAGCAAATAAGCCAATTAAAATGGGCAGAGGAGCTGAACAGACACTTCTCCAAAGAAGAAATTCAGGTGGCCAACAGGCACATGAAAAGATGCTCCACATCGCTAATCATCAGAGAAATGCAAATTAAAACCACAGTGAGATATCACTTCACACCAGTTAGGATGGCTAACATCCAAAAGACAAACAGCAACAAATGTTGGTGAGGATGTGGATTTTGGGGAACCCTCCTACACTGCTGGTTGGAATGTAAAATAGTTAAACCATTGTGGAAAGCAGTATGGAGGTTCCTCAAAAAACTCAAAATAGAAATACCATTTGACCCAGGAATCCCACTCCTAGGAATTTACCCTAGGAATGCAGCAGCCCCGTTTGAAAAAGACATATGCACCCCTATGTTTATTGCAGCACTATTTACAATAGCCAGGAAATGGAAGCAACCTAAGTGTCCATCAGTAGATGAATGGATAAAGAAGATGTGGTACATATACACAATGGAATATTATTCAGCCATAGAAGAAAACAAATCCTGCCATTTGCAAGAACATGGATGGAGCTAGAGGGTATTATGCTCAGTGGAATAAGCCAGGTTGAGAAAGACAAGTATCAAATGATTTCACTCATCTGTGGAGTATAAGAACAAAGAAAAAACTGAAGGAACAAAACAGCAGCAGACTCACAGAACCCAAGAATAGACTAAGTTAGCAAAGGGAAAGGAACTAGGGAGGGTGGGTGGGAAGGGAGGGATAAGGGGGAAAAAGGAGTATTATGATTAGCACACATAATGTAGCTGGTGGGGGGATATGGGGAAGGCAGTATAACACAGAGAAGACAAGTAGTGATTCTATAGCATCTTACTACGTTGATGGACAGTAACTGTAATGGGGTATATGGTGGGGACTTGATAATAGGAGGAGTTTAGTAACCATAATGTTACTCATGTAATTGTCCATTAATGATACCAAAAAAAAAAAAAAGAGAATATTGGGTACGCAGGAGTTGTTTAATAAATAGTTGTTAAGTTAAAAAAAACAACGCCGTATCTGCTAAGTCATTAAAATGAAGTGCAATAAAACAAGATATGCCTATACCTGGAAACACTGGGCTCACACCTGCTAGGAGGCATCTGCAAAGGACGGAGGATTAGGTGTAGTTGTGTGGAGGGAGGAGACCTGGGAGGCAGAGGAGGCCGGGGCAGGAGGAAGCCTGACGAGGTGGAGGCCTGGGATGGGGAGGGGAGGGGAGGTGGCAGAGCTCACTGAGGGGTTCACCCTTGAGGACAGACCCCATAGGAAGGGAAGACCCATCCTGAAGTGAGCTTGGGCTGGAGCTTGGTGTAAGAGTCACCTGAGAATCTGATCCTCAGGAATAGATGTGGGTGACTCAGGAGGTGCATAAGGCACAGGACAAGGTCACACAATAACTGTGACACAGGAAAAATCTGTGAAAGAGTCAAGGGGAAATGGTCAGAGTTGGAGAAAGGAAAGACCAAGGCCAAGGCCATGAGGGAAGCTCTGGAAGCAGGAGGCAGTGAATGGCTGTGCCTGAAGTCACGTCTTGGAAGGAGCCATCTGTGGTTGGTGAAGCCAGAGCCAAGGTGGCACAGGTACCAAGAGAGGCCCTGGCAGGAGGCACAGCAAGGCAAGTTGTTCTCTTCCAAAGTAGTCTGTTTTTGTAATTTTGGATAACCTGATTTTTCTCCCTATTAGGTTCTGTCTTGCTGAGAGACATTTCTGAGGTGAGCAATTGTCTATAACACACTACAGGAACAAGAGCTCTGTTGGCTGGTATGGAACACCTCCTGCTAGCTGGATCATGCACTGGAGTTCAGTTGATTTGCTTTTGGTCTGACTCATCCACATATGGCACATTCCTGAGGTTATATGCCTGCTGTTTTACTCAGGAAGTCCAGCTCAACAGATATGCTAGGAAAGGATCCCCTTGAAGGTTGGCTTCCCTCGGAACAAACAAAACACATGCACATTTTTCTTAAATGTCCACTCTTATGCCTGTGTGGACAAAGGCCTTGCTGTGACAATGGTGATGGTGATGAGAGGGCAGGACCTCAGTGTGTGAGGGACGTCACAAAGGATGGTTTTATTCTTCATTCATGCATTCACTCACCTGTTTCTCAGGAGGGGTTCCTAACTGCTCCAGGGCTCAGAGAGGAGGAGTCAGAAGTAAGGTCGTTTATGCCTGAGAGCCCCTGTCAGTTTTTTCAGTCACATGAGGATGCTTAGCTTCCTCAAGGTCACAGAGGACCAGGTGATGTGGAATGAGCAACAGAGACAGTGCCAGTCCTGGCTTTGCTGACACTAGTAAGTCAGGTGCCCTGACAAACTAGTGAACATCTGTAAATGAGAACTGGGTACCGTGAGAACCAACCAGGGTGTGTAGGCTCATGATGCCATCACCAGTACCCCCACAGATGCCGGGCGCTGGACTTCTCATTCGCTTCTCACAGCCCTATCCTGATTTTGCAAATGAGGATACTTGAGTGTAGAGATATGATATTCTGAATATTGCAGTTAAGGGGCCGATGAGAATACATAAATTTCCTTGTCCATGTTTTCTAAACAAGTCATACAAGTGCATTTAGCACTAGTGATGGAAGTGTCAAATGCCTGAGGGGTTTCACTTTTACCCTGTTGCTTTGTCGTTCATCCAGAAGTCGGAGGGCAGGACTGCCTCTGAGTGGGGCAGAGACAGTAAAAGATGGTAAAAGGACAAAAGCGAGCAAGGCTTTGCAGGTAGAGGCTGCGCAGCCACTTCCTCAGCCTCCTGGAGAAATTCAAGCAGACGCTGCAAGGTATTTTAGGAAAGTAGGGCATTTTGCAAGCATTTCAAACGCTCCAGGACGGGGGCAGCGGTGTCCGTCCTGTAGGGTGAGAAAGCTTCTGTAGGGTGAGAAAGCGGATGGCCAGGACGGCGGTCCCCCAGGTCGCGGTGGGCAACCTTGGGGGTCAGCGCGACCTTGAAGCATGCGCTCGCCTCAGTTGCCCCCCTCTGCGCAATGGGGCGGCGCCCTGGCGCTTGGTCCGCGCCCCTCGGCTTCCCTGCCCGCCCCGCGCCGCGGCCCTGTCGTGCCTCATCCCGACCCCGGTCCTATCCCCAGTTCCCCTAGTCGTCCCTTTCCGGCCCAGGGACCCCGCCCTGCCCGGCCTGGTCCGCGGCTCCACGCCGCAACGCCGCGACGGTGCCCGCGGGCGGGAACCCGCCTGCGCCGCCAGTGCGCACGCGCGCACCGTCCCGCCCTCTTCGGCGTCGTCCCCGACCACAGGCCAGCCGCACCGTCACTCCGACCTGCTCACGTTCTCGATTGGCTAGAGCGACGCGCGCGACAGGCCACGGGCGGAGCCGGGCCGGCTATAAAAGGGGAGGCGGTGGGGCTCGTGCCGCTTTGCAGACGCCGCCGCTCGGGAGCTGTCAGTGTCACGCAGCCATGGTCAACCCCACCGTCTTCTTCGACATCGCCGTCGACGGCGAGCCCTTGGGTCGCGTCTCCTTCGAGGTGGGCGGGCGGCGCCCTGCGGGGCTTGGGTGGCCGGGGTCGGGGCCGCGGGCTTCTCGCCGAGGAGCGCGGGCCGCGCGGCGCCATTTCCTGTGCGGGGCCATTTTGGGAGGCCGGGGGCGCGGACAAAGCGGTTGGCGGGGGGGGGGGTGGGGGCGGGGCGGCCGCGCCCTTCCGGCGCGCACGTGCTCGGCCACTCCCGGGCTGCGGCGGGCTCCGGGGCCGCGCGCTGGACGGGCCGGGGGCTGTCCTACCGCTTGGGAGCCGCGAAACGGGGTGTCTGCCTGGTTCCGGGAGAGCTTCTCTCGTGCGGGCCGGCAGCCCTCCGTGCGGCCTGCTGCGCCCCAAGCCGTCGGCCGGGTTTCGTGATCGTCCACGCAGTTTGGCGGGCGTAGCCGGGGAGCTCCGGCGGCGCGGCCCAGGCCTGCGGGCAGCCCTTGCGGAAGGGCTTTCGTGGTGCTGAAGCGCCTTTAGCCAGCGCTTCGCCACGCGGGAAGGTGCGGAGGGAGCAGGGGCCCGGCGCGCCGCTTGCCGTGGCCTATTCGTTCTCGGGGACTTGCCCCTGGTCGGTCGGGGGGGGGCCTAGTGGTCACTACTGAGCATCTCGTCCTTAGGCTGCAGCTGAGGTGGGGGAGGTGCTCCTCACTCAGACGCCAGGCACGTGCCGCTGGAGAGAGGCGATGTTCTCTCGCAGCCTCGCACTAAGTCACGACTGGCTCTGGGTTTTTGGCGTATCTTTGGGGCTCGTGTTGCTAAAACCAACCCTACAGAAGCAGTTGTTACCTAGGATTCAGTGTAATTACAGAAGAAACATTCTTTTCTAGTGAGAAAATGAATCTACGCGACCCCTAAAATAGGTGGATACTAGACAACAAAATATGTAAGCAGCGATTAACTGTCATTTCTTTTACAGTTGTTTGCAGACAAAGTCCCAAAGACAGCAGGTTAGTCTTGCCCCTCATACGTTTAATTAAAGATACTACGGTTTTAACGGGGGTGTGTGTACATACATATTTATTTTTTCTCAACAGAAAACTTTCGTGCTCTGAGCACTGGGGAGAAAGGATTTGGTTATAAAGGCTCCTGCTTTCACAGAATTATTCCAGGATTTATGTGTCAGGTATGAAATTCGTTCTGATTTGCGTGGTTCTGTTTGGGTTTGAGCCAGATGTTTTCAGGATTGCCTATGTGAGCTGTTAGTTCCACCACTGTGGTTCCTCCTAACCGGTCTAGTCAGTTTAAACTTGAGTTTTAAGGTTTGAACCTTACAGGCTTGGCATATTTTCTGATTATGTTGTCAGAAGTGACAAGTTCTCTCCTTCCACAGGGTGGTGACTTTACGCGCCATAATGGCACTGGTGGCAAGTCCATTTATGGGGAGAAATTTGATGATGAGAATTTCATCCTGAAGCACACGGGTCCTGGCATTTTGTCCATGGCAAACGCGGGGCCCAACACAAACGGTTCCCAGTTCTTCATCTGCACTGCCAAGACTGAGTGGTAAGGGCAGAGCTGCGCGGCCAGGCGCTGTTTGCTTTCCTGCTGTCCCACCTCGGAACCCGGAAGGGCGTGAATACCTACAAGGGTAGTGTGTATGGAAAGCAAGATACTGAAAGGGGAGCAGAGCCCTTATCTGAGTTGGCCAGTTAGGTGGACTGTCAGTCTGATTAGCATGTGATTTTGTTAGGGGTCCATTCTAAACTTAATATTCTTGACAGTTGGAGAATATATGTCACCTTTGTGAGACTGTTATGGTAATTATAGTGTTGCCATGTCTTCACAATAGGGTGAAATAATGTTTCTGCTATTCTGTCGGCATCCACTACTGAAGGCTCGAGCCCCCTTCCGCGTTCTGCTGGGTGTGCTGTGTTGGCGTGTCACCCCTAATGTGCTTCACAGGCTGCTGATCTGTGTCTGGTCACTAGTGACTGTTCTCTGTTTCCAGGTTGGATGGCAAGCATGTGGTCTTTGGCAAGGTGAAAGAGGGCATGAATATTGTGGAAGCCATGGAACGCTTTGGGTCCAGGAATGGGAAGACTAGCAAGAAGATCACCATTGCTGACTGTGGACAGATCTAACACATCTGATTTGGGTTTTATCTTAACCACCAGACCATTCCTTCTGTAGCCAGGAGAGCACCCCTCACCCTATCTGCTCGGAATACCCTGTATCTTTGCTCTCGCTACAGTCCTGGGTTCCATATTTTCCTTATCCCTCTCCAAGTCTAGCTGGAATGCAGAGATAAGTTTATGATTGTGAAATAAAAACCAAACAATTGTCCGTCTGGGTTAGGGTGTTGATGGAGGTTTCACTTTGAGCAGCAGTAGGTGATTGTGAAGACAGTACTTCCTATGTTTGCATAATTCCATGGAATATTTTTTTGCTTCCCTGACCCAGGAACTAAAATATCACTGGTGTAGGAACCCCAGGGTAAGCTGAGTGGGGTACTAAAGAGGTGTAGAGGGCAAAATGACCTGGAGCTTCAAGATTGGGACCAGTTGGGCTCATGTTTCTGTAAAGGTAGCAGGGAATCCCACTTTGAACACATCAAGAGGTATCTGTCAGAATTGCAAAAAACTGAAAACCAGTGGTGTATTTCATTACCTGTGAATGGCACTGCTTGCCAGAACGTTGGGTCTTAACAGGTCTCTGAACCATGTTTTTGGAACATGTTTATCAAGCTGTTTTGAAAATAAGACAAAAGGTTTCATGATAAGCCTCAAATAATTACATGAGATTCTTGACAAAGTTCAATGGGAGGTCAGCAGGCAAGCTGTACTCCTTGCAAAGGGCATCTATCCCACATGAATGGCTGGGTGCCTCCTTGCAAGGGGAGGTTTCCAAGGTCAGTGTGAGGTCTTTCTGGCCTGGTCCAAAGGTGGGAATTATACTGGAAGCCCTTTACAGTGAGGTGTGTAAATGTGATAAGAATTTGATGTGTGTATGGTGGGTGACCAGCCAAGAACCATTCACTTGTGCATGTGTTCTGGGCTCTTGTCTCAACAACCACTCCTGTCCTCATGTAGTTGATGTATGACTACCTGTCCTGCAGCACTTGACAGGCTACTGGCTGGTTCTGTAGTCAGTGCTGGGCTTCCCTGGCTGTGAGTTTTAGTCCCTGTGTCTTCATGTTCTCTGAGTGACAGGACAGGTGGTGTCCATGAAGGATGGTGCCCAGGCAGGTGTAGATGTCTTCTGCCAGTGTATTTACTTGCTTCCCCTGACCACACACCCTGGATTGCTTTTATTTTCCCAAAAAGCATCACTGACATCACTGCCTTTTGCTGGATGTTAGGGAAGGGTAGTTGTCATGGGAGAGGTTGCTGCCCTGCAGGTTTTATAAGGGGAGGCAGGTGAGATGCCAAGAGCTGGGAACCTGTTTAGATAACGGTGTCTGTGCAGTAGGATGGCCTAACTGAAGAGTGACCCAGGTGAAGACATTCAGGGGAAGGGCTTTTCTCAACAACCTGGCAGCTGGATTCATGACAGCACGTGTTCCTGAAGGCAGAATCCAGCAAGACAGGAGTCAGTCTTAACCTAGTCATAGAAAAGGTGTCCCTTCACTTCTGCTCTGTTACCAGGTCCAGCCCATGCTCAAAGGGAGGGCGTCAAGGCATGCATGCCAGGCTGTGGGATCTTCAGGGGCCACCTTAAGTTACATGCCACAAGCACCCAAGATGTGTGAAATCTGGGAGTAGAAGCACCACCACCCTCCTGGGAATGCTTCGCAGTTGCTTATGCTCCTCTCAGGAGGTAACCGTGACTGGCTGTGTCCATCAGTCTATGATATATGTGTGTCTGAAAATATACTATGTTTAGTTTAGAGAAGGCCAGAAGGTTGCCCAAACCTAGCTACAGAGAGGGCAAATGGCTGCGGGATTACGAAGGCCCCTGGGAGAAAGTAAGATGGGCAGTATGGCTTAGCATCTCTGAGGGCACAGGTCAGTGGCAGGCCCCAGAAAGTCAGGTTCACCCACTACCTTCATGGCCTGGGAAGATGAGCAAATCCACATACTCTAGGGCATCCAGTCCATACTGGGATTTTCCCACTGTCCTAGAGGAGGTTTTCATAATCAGTTATGTTAAGGTATAGCTTATGTACATCTAGAAAGCTATGATTCCCTCTCCCCACTCCCACCTCTAGGGTCTAACCTAGGCTCCTCTGCTGCATTTGGCTGGTAGGTGTCTTTAGGCCCTTTTAATCTAGAAGAGTCTTTCCACTTTTTTTTTTAACCTACTATAAGTTGGCTTAAAAACTTAATTGAGATGGTAAATTATATACCATAGAATTCACCCATTTAAGGGTACCATCATAGAGAACAGCCATTCTCACTTCCGCCCCCAGCAACTATACAAGTCTGCCTTCCGTCCCTATAGGGAAACCTTTGCTGGGCATTTCCTACAAGTTGAATTCTATATTTATGTGGGTTTTGGCTTTTTTTAAATGACACTGACTTGACTCTTAGTAATCCAGGGTTCTGGAGCTACCCAGTGTCTCCTCTTCAGGCCACATGCTCGTTCCTCAGGCTCTTCTGTTTATTTTGTGTAAACTGGAAATAAAGCTGAGAAGCTTGACTGGACTCAAGTTCGCCATTTGTAGAAAGATGAGGTGATGCTGCGTGCGCTTAATCCTGTCTGTCGTCAGGTGGCAGGCAATTTCAGGCTCCACAGGGAGGCGGGGCTGCTTGCCAGCTGCTCCACCCGGGATGCACTTTGTCCTCTTTCTGGTGAGTAGGTAATCCATAGGGTGATACTTTGCTGTATGGGAAGAGCCTGTTCCCAGATCTTTAATTGTTTTGGCATCAATTAATGATCTTTGCCTGAATCAGTTATTGTGTAGTTGCAAAAAGAGTAATCCTCTCTCCTTATCTTTTCTGGTCACTATGCACTCATGGACGTTTGTTGAGTGTGTTTCAATTACACTCCTGATATTTGATGCTTAGGTCATCCCAAATCCGACTTAATACAGGCACCTCTATACTGACCTGTCTTTTTTGACATGATTCTTCCTCTTTTCATTATTGTAGTTTTAACTGGGTTAAAACCTTATATAAATACTCATTTATAATTTCTCAGTTTGTGTCCACATTTTCATTAGCTGTTCAGCTTGGTTCATGTGAAGTACAGGTACTTGAAGAGACTACCTGCTTTTCCATTTCTGTGTCTTGTACACAATCTTATTTCATCTATTCCGCCTCCCCAACCGGTCCCCTGTTCCCCAACTGCACTGTTTTGTAACAAATTCCAGGCGTATCATATTCACAAATACTTAAGAGTATATAGTTTGTCTTTAAAAGATATGAACTCACACTTTTAACATAACCAAAATACCACTATTTGCATCTAAAGATGATTACTTAACATAGCTATCCAATCACTCAAATTTTGTTAACTCTCATGGTCGTCCCTCCCCACAAGTTTTTTTATTTGAGTTTGGATCCAAAGAAGATATATATACCTACAGGAACTGAGCAGAGCGCAGGAGGCACTGTGGGCTTGGAGCTGCGTCTCATCCCCGCATGGGGGTGGGGCTCAGCCCAGTGTCGTGATGGTCCAGGTGGTGGAAATAAAGTACCTTTGCTTTAATGTCAGTATTACTTTTTAAATGCACGAGGAAATGAGACTGGTTATTTTTATGACATTGAACACTGCAGTATTACCTATTTCTAGCCCATGTTTAGGTTTTCCTTGCCTTGTTTGAATCTGGCTCTGTATGAAGGCGGTTTTAGGGAGCTAATGCAAATAAACAGCATTTAAAAGCTGGACTCAGTGTAAATGGCCGTCACAGGGGCCTAGTTAACCAAATTACAGTAACTTATTAGGTTACAGCTGGCCCTTCAGATCCAGTGCCCCCTCTACCAGCCTGAACTCATACCTATAACTTTCTTACATACATACTTTCAGAAATCAGTAGTGTCCTAACTGAACAAAAAAAAGAGAAAGGAAAGGAAATCACTGATAATGAAGTGATGCATTTCACTCTTAAGTGCTTGGGTCCAAAAGACCACTCATGAGGATCACAGTGAGGGATTGGGGGCACCCTGTTAACCACACACGAGCTCAGAGGTGGACTCTGGGCATCTCCAGAATCGTGGGCAACATCACGATTTTCAGAAACGATGCACAACTCACGGCAAAGTCCTTGCTTCCTGCCAATTCTATGGCGGTCGCAGGCATGGGGAATGCAGGAAGTTGAAATTGTTAATGACCAAGCCCAAACCCTTTGTGAACTGGAGTTCTAGACAGATAATTGTACATGAGCATTTCATGCACAGGAGTGGGTGGACGATTGGAGTCGGTGGTCAGTCTCCCATGGCAAGATGGCCAGCACTGCCCAGCTGCTGTCAGGCTCACGGATTTCCAAAATGCTTCCCGCTGAAAGTCACTGACATGAGATAGGGGGTAGCTGTTAGAAAGAACAGGTACACATCTCCAAAATAGCCTCAGATAGACTTAAGACAGAAAAGAAAATTCAGAGCATACCACACACCACAGCTTGGTAGAAAGCAGAACGTGTTTTCATGCGTGTTTGTGCCTCAGCGTCGAGAGAAGAGGACCTGTTTCTACCGCATGACCCTTTACCTTTATGGCACATTAAAAATCTCAAAAACACATGACCTAAAATAAATCAGTATTTGGCTCACTTCAAATGCTTAATACAAAGGTGGTGCTTGAAAAAGACTTTTGTGGTCCTTATTACTTTCACTCAAAATCAGGCAGTTTTCTGAAACGAGTTAGAAATTATTTCTGATGATACACTTAAAACGAGACGATTTGTCATCCATTTACCTTCTTCGCGCTAAATAACCTTTCAATTAGACGCGGTCTGTCTGTAGAGGGCGACGGTCAGCTCTTATGCAGCAGCGCTCTCCTGGCAGTCGGGCTCCTGTGGTGAATTGAAACAACCTCGACACATACATCTTACTGCTTTGAAGAGAGCCTCCGGTTTGGCCGCTGAGTTCATGTGAGGCCACGTTTCCTTGTGTCCAGGGCACCTTTCATGATGCAGAGCCCTGTGAGCTTCTAGTTCCTTCCCCCACGTCTTTTACAGCTGCTTCTGCAACACATTTCTTAAAAAGGAATGTGTCTCTACTCTTTTCAAACCTACTTTTCTTAGAAATGTGTTTTCCTGCATTTGCTTCTTAATAGATATGCGTAATTGTTAACTGGATTACATATAGTAGTTATGATTCGCATAAGCAGACCTGGGGGAAACGTGTTGATCTGTGGTAAACACACGAGGGAGCAGAATGGTGCTCATGAACCAAGTATGAGTTTAACTGACAGCCCTGGAAAGAAGCCTATTTTACATCTGTACATAGAACTGAAACCATGAAGCTACACGCCAAATACACTGCTCCGTGAGATTTTCTGTTCTGTGTCCTAAAGAACAATGCTGGTGGCAGCCCTGTGGCCTGCAGCTAGGGACCCCTATTTGGCTCCACGTCCTCTGGGCCATCAGCAGCTGTGTCACACGTGAATGGGAAGTGGGCTCTGAGCTTTATCAATCTGCCTGAAATTTGCCATGAAAAACACGACTATTTCCTGAGCTTCAGTATGTCTCAGGAAATACTTTAGGGAAACGGTAACTGTTGTACATCCCAAAGTGTAGACATTTGGAGTTTCTTGAAACGTTTACAATGACATAAAATTTGCAGGTTAATCCCTCTCCCTGTTGCCCAGCCCCAGCCAGCCCAGCCCTGGCTCAGGGGCTCAGGGGCTCAGGGGCTCGGCTTCGGGCCCTTGCCACCCGCATTCTGCAGACTGGATTAGAGTCCTTGCTGCCATTCCCCCGGGGGGGGGGGGGCTGGGGCTCTGGCACGTTCAGCCTGTTGCCTCATCTGAAGAAGGGCTGTAGTTGTAGGGCCTCTTCCTTGAGCACTGCCTGTTTTCAGTCATTGTTTCTGTGTTGAAAGCACACTTGGGTATCTAATGGTCGATTTTTTCCCTTTCCATGTAGCATACATATTTTTCCCCACACCTAAAGATTTTATCTGGCCTAATAAGCAGTTTGACTCTCAGCAGAGATGTCTTCGTGCACAGGTGATGCCGTTCTTGACTCTCTTGAGGGAGGCAAAATCAACCGCTCCCTCTGGCTCCCAGGCCTGGGTTACAAAGCAGTTAGAGCATCGACATGTGAGGCCTGGGATTGTGATTCGGCTTCCATCTTTTTATCTCAGCACCTCCCAGAGTGCCTGGCACTTGGTGGACCTTAGTACTTCTTCCAGGGAGGGAAGGGGGTGGGGGATGGGCGAGGAGGGGCAAAGGGGAAGGGAGGATGGATGAAGGGAGGAGGGGGAGGCGCTGGTGAGGAATCTGTGTGTGGGGGCCAGAGAGGAACAAAGCCACGGGAACAAAAGGGGTGCAGTGGGTGGAGGGAGGACATGAGGGCTCTGCCTTCACCCCTGTGCTGCCCTGGCCCTGACTCCTGCTTCCGACTGGAACGCGCTGGGCGCCTGCTGCTATCCCCCATGAAGTATCCTAGGCTGCTTTGGGTTGTGAGATTCTCCATCTTGGGTCCCCGAAGTCACATAGGAGCCAGCACACAGGATGTTAGGAGGCCCCCTCAACCTCAGCCTATCTGCAGGTTCCCCACCTGTTGTGTGAGGGTAGGGAAATTGTGCCAGCACTGCCAACTATATAAAACAATGCATTTTGGCCTCCGAGCAGCCAGGTCCTCAGCCTAGTCTTGTACTCCAGTGTCCTGGGATGGGGGCAGAACTCTTCAGAGCCGTCATCCAGGGCCTTCCCAAGCCCTGCCCCTGCCCTCGCCCCTGTTGACCCTGCAGTGGTCCCTCCTCTATTCACACCCTGATTTCACATGCACATCATGAAACACATCAAGATGAAGAAGTGACGCACGCTCACGAGTCACATGGCTAGCCAGGTTACATACCCAAATCCACTGTTTTATGTTCAAGTTCAGAGCTTTGAAAGGAAGAACCACTGTTCGCCACCAGGAGGGCTGGCTGAAAGAGCCCCAGGTGGTGGAGGAGGCAGATGGCCCCAGAGGCGGCTCTCCTGCTCTCTGTCCAGGCGGGCCAGGAGGGTCCTGATAAACAGCTTCAAAGACTGGTGCAAAGGAGTCCATTTGATCCTTTCTTTCAAAACTTGCTCACCTGGATGACTTTTTTTGAGGGGGGGGATGTTAAAAGGGTTTACACCCAGCTTTATTCTCACGGTGGCAGGCTGAGCTCTAGAATCACATCCACATCTGACAAGTCTGCAATCTGTCACCTGGATGACTTTTTAAAAATTGCAATAAAAAAAAGGAGTGGGAACGTAGGTTAGCCTATTATTCGTAGTTTGCAACCATGGATCACAAAATTAAGACTGCCATCCCTATTTTGTCAGCATCTTTTTTTGT
>JAQQAC010012171.1:17892906-17904584 GCA_029783875.1 Phataginus tricuspis | reverse complement strand
AATTATCATGAAGTTGTCACTTCTATGTGGAGATCCTTTCATACACAATGAAGGCTGAATTTGGTGATTTTGTTGTAAATTGAAGGGAAATTAACTTTTGTATAAAACCATTCTTTGTTCCAACTTCTGATTTCTGATTCCTTACATATATATATACAGTATTAGTTAAGCCACTGATTTAAAATTTTTTGATTCGGCCTTTCTTCTTTAGCTAAGCTCAAATCTCCGTCACCTACGAGTATTTGAAATGGACATAGATGACGAATGGAGGCTCACTGAGTCTTCAGATGAAGAGGATGAGGCCACTAATAAGCCTTGCGATTCTGAGATGTCTATAGCTGCAACATTTCTTTGTATGGCATGGTGCCTCCTAAAGGCTCTAACTCTCAAGTGAGCTTTTTTGTTGTTCAATATTATGCTTTGGAGATTTGCCCATGTTGATACACAGAACTGTAGTTCTTGTCAGGAAAGAGAGGGAGGGAGGGGGTGGGGAGGGAGTGGGAGGGAGAACTTGCCAACATATTTTAATATTATGTGTTCTTATTTGTTCACAAGTATGTTCACAGTATTGTTCACAAGTATCTCCCCGTGTGGATAAATAGAACCTCTCACCCTGAGAGGGGTCACTGGGCCACTCCTCCAATAAAGGCACAAATTCAGGAGCTGACCGGGAGGGGATTGGTCAGGACGGGTCAGGGCCCCTGTGAGGTCGTCAGGGACCCCGTGCAAAGGTGGATAAATGTGAGAGCTCATCTCGGGCTGGGCTGGAGAATCGGGAAGTTTTATTTCCTTCTCCTGCTCCGAAAGATGTCAGAGTTCAGGAACTGATTGGCGTTTATCCCTGAGCAACTTGTGGGTTTGGAGCGAGTGGCTCGCCCTCTGGCACCAGCATTTTCAGCTACGCCCTGATCCCTCGGGCGCAGCGCTCCCTGCTTCGAGACAGGCTTCCACTGCTATCTCCTCCTCAAGGTCGTCCCCCGGCCTCCCCCGGCCGTGAGGACCCCGCTGACCAGAATCCAGTAGTCTCCGACAACCTCCAGGCAAGGTCCAGTTATCCCGGCGGCCACCACACTGTCTTCGCACCGGGCCACGCCCTGGCCGCCGGGGTCAGAGGCTGAGGAGCTAACCTGTGGGGTTCAGCCTCCAGCTTCCGGGGCTCCCGGGCCAGCTGCACGGCTCGCGTCCGCCTTCAGCCCGCGCGCCACCGCCTCCGCCCCGCCCCGGCCAAGTAACGCCCCACAACCCGCCCCGCCCCGTTCCCACCTCCCGCCCGGCCACGCCTCCCGCCGCGCATCGGAGCCCTCAGGACTCCGCGGGGTTTCTCTCTGGACCATTGCGAAAACTAGCAACTTGCTTGTCTTCTGAACCTTCTACAAGCCGCAGTAGGTGTCGCCCGAGCGAACCGTGTGCGGACCGTGGGAAGGGCGGTCGCGCCCGGCGGGAGGAGGTAGGGCCTGTGCGGCCGGGCCGGCGATCCCGCTGTGGGCGCCTCTCCGGGCTGGCGGACCTAGGGGAGCCGGGCGGCCGCCGAGCGCCCCTCCTCGCTCGGCAGCCACCGCTTCTGGCCTGCGGAGGCCGCGCGGCTCGGATAACGCGCCGGCCGGCCAGGCCCAGCAGAACCGACGCTCCGGGGACGCGCGGGCCTCAGAGGGACAGCGTGGTGGCCGCCGCCAACCCCGCGCCCGCCCGCAGCCTGCGGCCGGCAGGGACCCCGGCACTCAGGCTGACTGTGCTGCCAGCGGTCGGACGTGTCCGAGCATGAATTTGTACTCCCGCAGCGAAGTCTGGTGGTTTATTTCCCAGTTATTCGGGGAATTGCATGAGTTACATCCACAGGGAACAATTCTAAGACTTGGAGCTAAACTGATCGGATTCTCAGCTCTGCCCCATTTAGGACATGTGCCCCTAGGACTGGACTGACCTCCTGCCCCAGGAGGAATGGAGAGCGGGTCGGGGTCGGCCCGGTGCCGCCACCCACTTCTTCACAGTTCTTAAGGCGGAAGTGGATCTTCCAGGGTGTGTGCCGCCCAGCTGGCCTCTGCGCAGTATGTATTTCATTCCATTATATAAGATATAATTGCATAAAAGATCAAATCAAGGCCGCATGTCCACGGAAATAATCATACCGATTAATGCTCAGCCGCTCTGTTTTATTATTGTGCTAGCCTTTCATTTTCTGCGGATAAGCAATACAGGGAAAATTAAAGAAAAACTTAAAACTGATAAGACAATCAACTGGCTTGCTTTTTCTGTTTGGGAAAAGACAATTTTACTCAATTTCATTATGTAACTCACTCCTCCAGGTAATGAGTCATCATGAAGAAATAGTTTGGGAGCCACTGCCGTAGCCTACCGTGACCTTATCTGTTTGTAAAGAATTATTTCTATTCCACTGGGATGCAGCGCATGAAGTTACAAAGGAATACAATTCAAGCAGCAAAAGGTTTAACTACGGAAAGAGTTTGAAAAGAACTACGGCTTTTGTTTCCGCAAATGAGCCTGATGTCCCGTTTGCCTTTCCGGGTAACAGTGCTCCTAGCTCCCCAGTCGACCCCGATTTGCAGAGCCAGCTCCTGCGGGTGCTCGCTGGCAGGCGGAAGGGAAGGGAGGTCCTCTTGGTGAAGGAGGGCTGGGCGAGGAGTTCGGGTCAAACTGGGCTTCCATGAAGAATCTGGACCAGACTGTGTAATGGAGTCTCCATAAAAACCCAAAAGGATGGGGTTTGGAGAGCTTCCAGGCTGTTGAACCAGGGCATATCCATGGGCGGGGCCCAAACTAGCTCCAGTTCTGCACCCAGTTCAATGTGTGGGAGTTCTGCCACCACCAAGCAACAGTCTGACACTAGCCAGGTGTCTTACAGTTCCACTCCGTTGTGACACTTACCCACCCGGAAACAACACAGACCCCATGGGTTAAGGGCTCAGGGCCACGAGGCCGTGCTCACTTCAAATGCCAACCTCAAGCCCAGGTTGTCACCTGGGCTTCTGACTGATATACATCAGTGGTTCCCACCATCCTTCCTTGGGTTCAGTTAATTTGCTAGACCAGCTCACAGAACTCAGAAAACCAGTTTACTCACTAGATGATCGGTTTATTACAAAGGACATGTGTCAAGCCAGGTGAAAGACATACACAGGACAAGGTCCCCAACCGAGGAGGTTGGAGGTTTGGGCCCCGCCCATGGATATGCCCTGGTTCAACAGCTTGGAAGCTCTCCAAACCCCGTCCTTTTGGGTTTTTATGGAGACCTCATCACATAGACATGATTGGTTGAATCATTGGCCGCTGGTGATCAATTAAGCTCCAGACCCTCTGCCCTCCCTGAGGTCAGGGGTGGGACAGGACTGAGAAATCCACCCCCATAATCATGGTGGTGTTCCCCTGAGCACAGCCCCATCCTGAGGAGCTTTCCAAAGGTCACCTCATTAACATAAGCCCAGGCGTGATAGAGAGGGACTGGTTATAAATAACAAGGCACCTGTTTCACCTTTGTGGCTCAGGAGTATCTTCAGGAATTGAGGACAGGAGACCAAATATTTTAACATAAGATGCTGCCATTGCTCTTATCGCTCAGAAATTCCAAGGATTTGGGGAGCTGTGAGCCTAGAACCAGGGACAAAGACCAAAATATACATTTATTATAAATGAGATTTTAGCTGCCCAGTGGCTGTACAATTTCAGTTTACTTACAGAATTAGAATTTTTTTTTCTAATCTAGAAGAACTTTTGTGTAATTATTAACCAGAGATAATATTCACAGATTCTGATAAAAATTTGACTCTCCAACTAATGTGCCTGGGTCTGCAGGAAAACAGTTGCGCAGCCAGAGACTGCCAGTTCTGTGCAGTTGCAGCCATGGCATTCCTGGGCCTGGTGTCAAGTAGAAAGTACAGTAGATTTTTGGCATGCCAAGGTTTCTTGGTTTTCGTTTCACTCATTTTCCTGTATCTATTCAAAGGTCCAGGACACACATAGTCATTTACAGTTTTCAAGGGGCATTGCTTGAATCTTGGATGCTTGCAGCACAAAGACAAGACCAAGTTGGACCAACTGCAGGTCCCTCCTGTTTTGGAAAGAAAATAGAAAGCAAAACAGCTGTTTTCTGGTAGCTGGAATACTTCATGCTCTGCACCATGGTGGCACTGCCAGTCTGGGGTAAACAGGCGTTGGGACATCTCTGCAGAGCCTACTGGGCCCTGATCAATGTCCTGACGGATTCTCAGATCATCATCAGGGCTGACTGCTGGCATGGCCCTCACACCATCACGTCCTGTACGAGGCCAGTCTGGGGTCATCTAATTGCCCACACGAGCCTCCAGCGACAAGGCTCTGACTGAACACTAGGGGATGCCGTGCTTTGGGGCTCTGGGCTCTGCACCTGGGGAGCGCCCTCTCAGGCTGTGTGGGTGAGGAGGTGGGGGAGGCACAGTCACCTCCTCCAGGGGACAGGGGAGGCCACACACACAGCGACCACCTAGCAAAGTGAGCCTGCCTCCAGAGCTGGTAGGCCGAGCTCTCCTGGAGAATGGCAAGACCCACTTCCTGCTCCCCCCTGTGACAGGTCACCACTCCCCACCTGTCAGGGCCTGAAGCCTGCCAGCCTTGTGTGTATTACTGTTTGTTTTCATTTGCTGCTATAGCACGTCACTGCAAACTTGGTGGCTTTAAACAACAGTTCCTGTAGGCAGAAGTCTACTGAGGCACTGTGGACCTTAAGCTCCAGAGCGTGGATAAATTGTGTGCTGACTGGGCTGCAGTTCTCATGTGTGCCTCCAGGGCCCCTTCTAGGATCCCTGGCTGTTGGCAGAATTTATCTCCTTCTCACTCTTCCTGTGGCCTTCTCTGCCTTCAAGCCAGCAATGGCACCTCAGGTCCTTGGAATCTGCCTTTAGCTGCTGCTTCTGTTTTTAAGAGCTCACATGACTACATGGGACACACCAAAATAATATCCCGATTTTAGAAACCTGAGTTACACCTGCTAAGTCCCTTTTGCCCTGCATTGTAACCTATTCTCAGGCAGACACCAGGGGATGGAAGGTCCGAAGGACATGGAGGTCAGAATTCTGCCTCTTAGGATCTCATGTATCTACAGAACACCTAGCAAAATGCCCTTCCCCCCAAATATGCTCCACATACTCTGCCAGGTGTCCAACCGGTTACAGCACTTAGACCACGTCACCCCAGCATGAATTAACTCTATGTTGTATATTATGTAGTTAGGTAACTGGTAGGTTGTGGGGTGTGGGGGTCTTTAGCTTTGACACATTTCAGGGTTTCTCCCTCACTTGGGTCTTCCTTACAAGACAAAGCCACAAGTGGGTGCTGAGTACCCCCTTCCACACCCATGTCCTCACCTGTTCCAGGGTCAGGACATCCCCTCAAAAGGCCACATGAACAGAACCTGTGTGGAAGGTGCTTTGAAATTACTTCTAATCAAAGGTCTGCCTAAGCAGATCAGGAATCTTACTTAAAATCCAGCCATGTATTGGGAAGTGAATGTGCTCATTTAGCATGTTCAGTCCTTGATTTGACTTAGCACATGTCCCAGGAGGTCTTGTTTCACTAGTTCGTTGAAACCTCTCAATCATCTAATATGACATGAGCTGGGTTAAGGTTAGAGAATAAAAACAGCAGGCAAATAAAGGTGATCGTATAGATGAATAATTATGTGATGAATAGAGTAAAACATTAATTGTAGAATCTAGAAACATTAATTAGAGGTATAAGAATTAAAAAAAAATAATTATACTTGACTTCCGGGAAGATGGAGGCGTAAGCAGGGTGGAAGAAATCTCCTCCCAACACTATATATATCTATGAAAATACAGCAAATACAACTATTCCTAAAAGAGAGACCAGAATACACAGGAAACCACACAGCATGCAGCTACACCTGAGAGGACTCGGCACCCCGCGAAGCAGGTAAGATATGGAGCTGCGACCCGGCGGGACCCGAGCACTCCCCAACCCCAGTGAACCGGTGGGAGGACAGGACTCAGAGCCGGGAGGGAGTGGAAGTACAGGCCCGTGAAATAACCAGCCCCAGTGATCTGCGCAGGGAGCACTCACACACATCTCGTAGTGTAGCGGAGATTGGAGACACAGAGGGAGCAGGATCAGAGCAGGGAACACGCCAGGGTGCTTGCAGCCGGCTCCAGGTAGGAAAAAAAAAAGAAGAAAAGCGCGCGCTTTTTTCAGCGGTCTTAAAGAGACAGGAGAACAGCGGACAAACTGGATCCCCACGGCACACTCAGCCCAGCAGGCTCGGAGTCCTGGGGAGTTTCGGACCCCTTAGCTGGCGACTGGTAAAGGGTGGCCCCACTTAGACTTGCCACAGAAATCAACAGCCTCCCATTCGTTCCCACCCTGGCCAGAGCTATACAGGGCCCTGCGGAGTGGCGTGGCTCTGGTATAGTGGAGCAACAGCGCCACCTACAGCATCCCCACAGAATTCACTACCGGTGGTTGTTTTATTTCTTTTTGTTTTTTTTTCTCTTTCTTTTTTCTTTCCTTTTCTTCTATTTTTATTTTTCTTTCTTTTTTTTCTCCTTTTTTTTTCTTTTTAAAGTCTTAAAGAGCCCAGCTGACATACATGGTAACTAACAGCAACCACTTCTATAACCATGAAAAGACAGAGGAATATGATCCAGACTAAGATCAACCAGACAACCACAGAAAAGGAGCCTGAAGGGATGAAAATGCACAGTCTTCCTGAAAAAGAATTCAGAATAAAAGTCATAAAAATGCTAACGGATCTACAGAGAAATGTGCAAGAGCTGAGGGAGGAAGTGAGGGAAGTGAGGAAAGACAATGCAGAAATCAGACAAGCGATCAACAGGCTTAACAGCAGATTGGATGAGATGCAAGAGACTGTTAATGGAATAGAAATCAGAGAACAGGAATATAGAGAAGCTGAGGCAGAGAGAGATAAAAGGAACTCTAGGAATGAAAGAATATTAAGAGAACTGTGTGACCAATCCAAACGGAACAATATTCGCATTCTAGGAGTACCAGAGGAAGAAGACAGAGAAAAAGGGATAGAAAGTGTCTTTGAAGAAATAATTGCTGAAAACGTTCCCATGCAGGGGAAGGAAATACTCTCAGAGTCCACGGAAGCCCACAGATCTCCGAACACAAGGGACCCAAGGAAGACAACACCAAGATACATAATAACTAAAGGGCAAAGATCAAAGATAAAGACAGAGTATTAAAGGCAGCTAGAGAGAGAAAAAAGATCACCCAAAGGAAAACCCATCAGACTACCATCAGACTTCTCAACAGAAACCTTACAGGCCAGAAGAGAATGGCATGATATATTTAACGTAATGAAACAGAAGGGCCTCGAATGAAGAATATTCTATCCAGCACGATTATCATTTAAATATGACAGAGGGATTAAACAATTTCAAGACAAAAGAAAGTTGAGAGAGTTTGCCTCTTATAAACCACCACTACAGGATATCTTAAATGGACTGCTCCAGAGGGAAGCACCCGTAAGGCTAAAAAGATGTCACCAGAGAAAATAAAATCATAGCAAAGAAAGCAGACCATCCAAATACTAACTAAAGGCAAAGAATACAACACCTAATATATAAAGAATGGAGGAGGAAGAATAGGAAGGGAGAGATAAAGAAACATCAGACGGTGTTCACAATAACTTAACAAGAAAGTTAAGTTAGATTGTTAGATAGTAGAGAAGCAACCCTTGAACCCTGGGTAACCATGAATCTAAAGCCAGCAATGGCAATAAGTACATATCTATCAATAATCACCCTAAAAGTAAATGGAATGAATGCACCAATCAAAAGACACAGAGTAACAGAATGGATAAAAAAGCAAGGCCCATCTATATGTTGCTTAGAAGAGACTCATCTCAAACCCAAAGATATACACAGACTAAAAATGAAGGGATAGAAAAAGATATTTCATGCAAACAACAAAGAGAAAAAAGCAGGTGTTGCAGTACATGTATCAGACAAAATAGACTTCAAAACGAAGAAAGTAGCAAGAGATAAAGAAGGACATTACATAATGATAAAGGAGTCAGTCCATCAAGAAGCTATAACCATTATAAATATATATGCACCCAACACAGGAGCATCAGCATATGTGTAACAAATACTAACAGAATTAAAGGAGGAAATAGCAACGCATTCATTTTAGGAGACTTCAACACGCCACTCACTCCAAAGGATAGATCAACCAGACAGAGAATAAGTAAAGACATAGAGGCACTGAACAACACAGTAGAACAGATGGACCTAACAGACATCTAAAGAAATCTGCACCCAAAAGCAGCAGGATACACATTCTTCTCAAGTGAACATGGAACATTTTCCAGAATAGACCACATACTAGGCCACAAAAAGAACCTCAGTAAATTCAAAAATATTGAAATCCTACCAACCAAGTTCTCAGATTACAAAGGTATAAAACTAGAAATAAATTTTAGAAAGATATCAAAAAGGCACACAAATACATGGAGACTTAACAACATTCTCCTAATTAATCAATGAGTTAATGACCAAATCAAAACAGAAATAAAAAAATATATGGAGACTAATGACAACAACACAAAGCCACAACTTCTGTGGGACGCAGCAAAGGCAGTTCTAAGAGGAAAGTATATTGCAATCCAGGCCTATTTAAAGAAGGAAGAACATTCCCAAATGAACAGTCTGAAGACACAATTACTGAAATTGGAAAAACAAGAACAAATGAGGCCCAAAGTCACCAGAAGGAGGGACATAATAAAGATCAGAAGAAATAAATAAAATTGAGAAGAATAAAACAATAGAAAAAATCAATGAAACCAAGAGCTGGTTCTTTGAAAAAATAAACAAAATAGATAAACCCCTAGCCAGACTCATTAAGAGAAAAAGAGAATCTACACACATAAACAGAATCAGAAATGAGAAAGGAAAAATAATAACAAACCCCACAGAAATACGAAGAATTATAAGAGAATATTATGAGAATCTATATGCTAACAAGCTGAAAAACCTAGAAGAAATGGACAACTTCTTAGAAAAATACAACCTTACAAGACTGACCAAACAAGAAACAGAAAAACGAAACAGACCAATCACCAGCAACGAAATTGAAGCGGTAATCAAAAAACTACCCGAGAACAAAACCCCCGGACCAGATGGATTCACCTCTGAATTCTACCAGACATATAGAGAAGAAATAACACCCATGCTCCTTAAACTTTTCCAAAAAATAGAAGAGGAGGGAATACTTCCAAACTCTTTCTATGAAGCCAGGATCACTCTAATACCAAAACCCGGCAAAGACCTCACCAAAAAGAAAGTTACAGACCAATATCCCTGATGAACGTAGATGCAAAAATACTCAACAAAATATTGGCAAACCGAATTCAAAAATACATCAAGATGATCATACACCATGATCAAGTGGGATTCATCCCAGGGATGCAAGGATGGTACAACATTCAAAAATCCATCAACATCATCCACCACATCAACAGAAAGAAGAACAAAAACCACATGATCATCTCCATAGATGCTGAAAAAGCATTTGACAAAATTCAGCATCCATTCATGATTAAAACTCTCAAGAAAATGGGCATAGATGGCAAGTACTGCAACATCATAGAGGCCATATATGACAAACCCACAGCTAACATCATACTTCATAGTGAGAAGCTGAAAGCTTTTCATCTAAGATTGGGAACAAGACAGGGGTGCCCACTCTCTCCACTGTTATTCAACATAGTACTGGAGGTCCTAGCCACGGCAATCAGACAAAACAAAGACATACAAGGCATCCAGATTGGTAAAGAAGAAGTCAAATTGTCACTATTTTCAGATGACATGATACTGTACATAAAAAACCCTAAAGACTCCACTCCAAAACTACTAGAACTAATATCTGAATTCAGCAAAGTTGCAGGATATAAAATTAACACACAGAAATGTTGCTTTCCTATACACTAATGATGAGCTAACAGAAAGAGAAATCAGGAATACAATTCCATTCACAATTGCATGAAAAAGAATACAATACCTAGGAATAAACCTAACAAAGGAAGTGAAAGACCTGTACTCTGAAAACTACAAGACACTCCCAAGAGAAATTAAAGAGGACACTAACAAATGGAAATGCATCCCATGCTCTTGGCTAGGAAGAATAAATATTGTCAAAATGGCTATACTACCTAAAGCAATCTACAGATTCAACGCAATCCCTATCAAACTACCAACAGCTTTCTTCAATGAACTGGAAGAAATAATTCTAAAATTCATATGGAACCACAAAGTCCCCGAATAGCCAAAGCAATTCTGAGAAGGAGCAATAAAACAGTGGGAATTATGCTCCATGACTTCAAGCTCTACTACAAAGCCACAGTAGTAAAGACAATTTGGTATTGGCACAAAAACAGACCCACAGACCAGTGGAACAGAATAGAAAATCCAAACATTAACCCAAACATATATAGTCTATTAATATTTGATAAAGGAGCCTTGGATATACAATGGGGAGATGACAGCCTCTTCAGCAGCTGGTTTTGGAATAACTGGACAGCTACATGTAAGAGAATGAAACTGGACTACACTCTAGCCCCATATACAAAGGTAAACTCAAGGTGGATCAAAGACCTGAATGTAAGTCATGAAACCATAAAACTCTTAGAAAAAAACATAGGCAAAAATCTCCTGGACATAAATATGTGCTACTTCTTCATGAACATATCTCCCTGGGCAAGCAAGACAAAAGCAAACATGAAGAAGTGGGAGTATATCAAGCTGAAAACTTCTGTACAGCAAAGGACACCATCAGTAGAACAAAAAGACATCCTACAGTATGGGAGAATATATTCATAAATGACGTATCTCATAAGGGGTTGACATCCAAAATATATAAAGAACTCACGCACCTTAACAAACAAAAAGCAAATAATCCAATTAAGAAATGGGCAGAGGACATGAATAGACACTTCTGTAAAGAAGAAATTCAGATGGCCAACAGGCACATGAAAAGATGCTCCACATCGCTAAACATCAGAGAAATGCAGATTAAAACCACAATGAGATATCACCTCACACCAGTGAGGATGGCCAACATTCAAAACACAAACAACAACAAATGTTGATGAGGATGTGGAGAAAGGGAACCCTCCTACACTGCTGGTGGGAATGCAAATTAGTTCAGCCATTGTGGAAAGCAGTATGGAGGTTCCTCAAAAACTCAAAATAGAAATAACATTTGACCCAGGAATCCCACTCCTAGGAATTTACCCTAAGAATGCAGTAGCCCAGTTTGAAAAAGACATATGCATCCCTATATTTATCGCAGCACTATTTAGTATAGCCAAGAAATGGAAGCAACCTAAGTGTCCATCAGTAGATGAATGGATAAAGAAGATGTGGTACATATACACAATGGAATATTATTCAGCCATATGAAGAAAACAAATCTTACCATATGCAACAACATGGATGGAGCTAGAGGGTATTATGCTCAGTGAAATAAGCCAAGCCGAAAAAGACAAGTATGAAATGATTTCACTCATATGTGGAGTATAAGAACAAAGAAAAAAAAACTGAAGGAACAAAACAGCAGCAGACTTACAGAACCCAAGAACGGACTAGTAGTTACCAAAGGGATAGGGACTGGGGAAGATGGGTGGGAAGGGAGGGATAAGAGGGTAAAAG
>JAQQAC010012171.1:17878687-17892806 GCA_029783875.1 Phataginus tricuspis | reverse complement strand
TGATGAAGGGGGGTAGTTTAATCACCATAATATTGCACATGTAATTGTAGATTAATGATACCAAAATTAATTATTTAAAAAAATACACATTAAAAAAAAAAACAGCAGCAGACTCACAGAACCCAAGAACGGACTAGTAGTTATCAAAGGGAAAGGGACTGGGGAAGATGGGTGGGAAGGGAGGGATAAGAGGGAAAAAGGGGCATTACGAGTAGGAGATGTAATGTTGGGGGGGGCATGGGGAGGGCTGTACAACTCAGAGAAGACAAGTAGTGATTCTATAGCATCTCACTACGCTGAGACAGTGAGTGTAATGGGGTTGGTGGAGGGGACCTGATGAAGGGGGTAGTTTAATCACCATAATATTGCACATGTAATTGTAGATTAATGATACCAAAATAAATTATTAAAATAAATAAATAAGCTGGAAAAAAATTTATACTTATTAAGTCCTCTTCATGTTAAGCCATTTTCATAATAAAATGTCAAAAAAGAACTATTGTACTGATAGGGAAATATTTGCAAGTACAGCAGTTTAGTCCAGGTGTCTCCCTTCTCTTCTCTAGTTAATAGACAGCAGAAATTCCTGTTTTTTCCCCCTCCCCTTCACTCCCCACTCTGCCAGGCACTTACTCCCTAAAGTCACTCCCTAACCTTACTACCTAAACTCACTCCCCCTTGCTTGTTCACTTGCAGTGCACGTAGGAATGTTACAGATACAGAAGCAGAAAGATATATATTGCTCCTTTTGCCTTTGTTCGGGGCTCAGACCTTGGGAGATTACTCCCCTCTGAGCCCGCCGGGGTGAAATAAAGCCTCAACACTCCAAGACCTCTGAGGCCCACTTGGTTCTTCCGTCAGTGATCCAGTGCAGGTTTTCAAGTAATTTCTATTACATTTGGTTCCCTGACCGGGAACCCAGTTTGGGGCAACGGTGGGGCAGTGATGGAACAGGAGATCGCAATGGAGAAGGCGCGCCCTGCCTGATCTTTTGGCAGTCTCCCACCCAGTCGCCCTGGGCCAGCCCTGCTCTGCTGTTCCCGCTGGACTCAAGGAGGATTGGCAGGTGAAGACCTGGTTCCGACATCGAATCCGGTTAAGGCCCCGGGACATCTGACCCAGCCAGTCCCATCTGTTGGGGAGGAAGGGGAGCCTGATCACCTCCTGGAGACTTCTTAGAAGTCTCACAGGTAGACATTCCTGGGGGCGGGGGAATGTTTAAACTCTGGTCTGTGTGTGTGAGTGAGTGTGCAGAGCAACTGAAGCCATTCAGTTTGCACTGAATCTGTGATTCCACGGCCTGTGCTACGGACTCTGAGTGGGCCCTTCGCTGTATTCATTGTTGGCTGCCATGACAGAACGGTGACTCAGCTTTGGCTGACTGGGCCCGGGACTTGTATGGATGCACCTTAGTCAAGGCTGATCAAAGGCTCCGCGAGGAGCGCGAACTGGACGGGCATCTGACTGGTCTCCCCTCTAGAGGAGGCACCCCTCCCTTGTCTGTTGTTGCGGCACCATTACACGGACACGTCATGGGGTCAGGGAATAGGAAGCCCACAGTTCTTGATACTATGGTCAAAAATTTCAGGAAAGGATTTTCAGAAGGCCATGGAGTAAAATTAACTCCCAGCAGTTGAAAACCCTGTGTGAATCTGTATTGCCCACCTTCAGTGTAGGGTGGCCTCTGGAAGGGACCCTAGATATCCCAACAGTCCACTGAGTGTGGCGGGTCATCACTGGAGACCCAGGTCATCCTGACCAGTTCCCATACATTGACTCTTGGTTAGGAGTTGCCCAGACTCTGCCCCCTTGGGTGCGATTCGCTTGCAACAGGCAGGGACAGGGTAGGGTCTTAGTCGCCTCAACAAAAAAGCCTGCAAAGAATCAGCAGAAGCTCAGCCTCTGCAAATTCTTGTTGGTGACCCAGGGGAAGAGCTAATACTGCCACCACATTATGTGCCTCAAAGGCCATCAGCACCCAGCTCCCCCCCCCACCAGTCCCAGACACCCGGCCACCGTCAATCTCTCCACCACCTCCAGGACCAGTGGACTCACTCTCCCCTGGACCAGCAGCCAAACTGCACCTTTGGCCAGGAGCAGGTGCCTTTCAGATGCCAGTGCGAGAGACACAGGACCTGAGAGGCATGATGAGGATGGGACCACCCAGTCAGGCCTGTCCATGCTTTACTACCAACCCTTCTACACAACTGACCTCCTCAATTGGAAACACAACACCCCGTCATACTCAGAGAAGCCACAAGCTTTGGTTGATCTAATGGAATCCCTCTTCCAAACCCATCGGCCGACCTGGGAAGACTGCTAACAGCTTCTCCGCACCCTGTTCAACACAGAGGATGGGAGGCGGATTATAAAAGGGGCCCACCAATGTGGGGAACTGCCTTTGAATCTCAGCCTCGCCACGAGGGTGGCTGCTGGGAACTGCCTTTGCATCTCAGCCTCGCCACGAGGGTGGCCGCTGAGAACTGCCTTTGAATCTCAGCCATGCCACAAAGATGGCCACTGAGAACTCAGCCGCGCTGCAGGGGTGGCCTCCGAAAGCCCCCTGAGGTTTAGCTGCGCCCACTCCGGTCCGCTTCTTACGTCAGAGACAGCTGCGCATGTGCACAACTCTATGAGTGATTTGGAAAAGTGAAAGTCACCTTATTAGCATAGGTGACCAAGCAGGAGAGACTTTACCCTATATATCCCATGCCCTGAGCCCCAATAAACGAGTTCTTCCTTCGAGTGAACTTCCTGTCGCGTCTGATTGTCTCCGGCGAAAGGAGCGGCCAGCGGCGAGTGGCCAGCGGCCAGCGGCCAGCGGCGGCGGCAGCAGAGGCTGGAGCGGCTGCAAGCGGCGGCGCCGCTGAGCGCCGGAGGCTGTGGGAACGGGCGGACAGCGGCGCTTACCTCCCTTGCTCTGCCTATCGGGGCGAGCCCCTCTCCCTCCCTTCCTCAGAGGGTTACGGAAAGAGCTTGCAACAGAAAGAGCTTGTAACACAGAGCTGTAGTCCTGACTGAGAGCAGGACCGGTGGGAGAGAGGCTGAAAAAACCCGATACACCAATACCTGGAAGAGCATGCACCAACTGGGGTCCTTGATCAAGGTGCATGGGCTGATACTGCTGTCCCCGAGGACTGCCCCGAGTGGGACTTCACCACCCATAAGGGACAGCACCAGATTCGCCTATATCAAGACGCCCTCCTCCAGGGGATCAAAGGTGGGTCCAAATAACCCATGAACATGATCCAAAGTTTCTTCTGTCACTCAACAACCAGGAGAGTCTCCTGGGGACTATTATGAAAGACCATGTGAAGTTTATCGCATCTATACCCCTTTTGACCCTGAGGGACAAGAGAGGCAACAGATGGTCAACACCTCATTCGTGGCCCAAGCGTTCCCAGACATCAGACGAAAGCTCCAAAAACTCGAGAGCTTCACTGGGGTGACTATCACTCAGCTGACTGAAATTGCCAACAAAGTATACATGAACAGGGAAGTTCAAGCTGACAGGGAGGTTGAAAAAAGAATGAAGAGAAAGGCCAGCCTCCTGGCCACTGCTCCAAAAGAAAGAGATGACCAAAAGGCAGAGAAAAGCTTGCACCCAAGAGGGGGGAAGCCTAGGACGCCCCCCAGCCAGGGACCAGTGTGCTTGCTGTAAAGAGAAGGGACATTGGAAGAATGAATGCCCCAACTGAGGCAAAGCCCCAAAGCCCAGTCGTTACTGGAAGGAGCCTCACAGGGAAAGGCTCATTGGCCTGGCAGGAACAGACTCAGACTGACAAGGACCAGGCTCTCTCACTCTCGGCCCCCATGAGCCCATGGTCAGAATCAAAGTGTGGGGCCAAAACATGACTTTCATTGTTGACACAGGGGCAGAACACTCTGTGGTCACCCTCCCTGTAGCCCCTTTCAGTAAAAGGACTACAACTATTCTTGGAGCCACTGGGACATAAGCAGTCCAGCAACAGTTTTGCCAAGCCCGTCAATGTGAACTTGGAGGCCACAAGGTCCAACATAAGTTTCTCTACCTGCCCGAGTGCCCCGTTCCCCTCCTCGGCTGAGATATACTCTCAAAGCTCAGAGCCCAAATAACTTTTGAACCAACTGGACGCACCAGCCTCAAACTAAACCTAGACCAAGAAGAACCAGAGTCCCTCGTACTGGCAATAACCACACCCAGGGAAGAGGAGTGGAGGCTATTCTGTGCCCAGACCCTCTCAAGTAGCCCACCTGAATTCAGAGCTGCCTTCCCCTCAGTATGGGCTGAAGACAACCCACCTGGACTTGCTCATAACCGAGCCCCTGTCATTGTAGAATTAACTCTGGGGGCCCAGCCACAGAGACAGCAGCAGTACCCCATCTCACAAGAGGCAAGAGCAGGCATCCAGGAACACCTGATCAGACTCAAAGAGACATGCATTTTAATAGAGTGTCAGTTGCCCTGCGACACCCACTTCTACCAGTCAAAAAGCCAGGAGGAAGGAGGGTAATGGCCTGTTCAAGACCTGTGAGCCATTAACAAAGTGACTGTCTCTTTACACCCTGTGGTCCCAAATCCGTACACCCTCCTCAGCCAGATCCCGGGGTCTGCTAAATGGTTCACTTGCCCAGACTTAAAAGATGCCTTTTTCTGCCTCTGGCTGGTCCCCCAGAGCCAGCTCTTGTTTGCCTTTGAATGGACTGAACCGGATATGGGCGGCAGATGCAGTTAACATGGACGCGGTTTCCAGAAGCGTTCAAGAACTCACCCACTCTCTTTGGAGAGGCATTGGCTGCAGACCTTGCCAGCTTTCTGTGGTAAGCCACATGCTGCACCCTCCTCCAGTATGTAGATGACCTCCTCCTTGCCAGTGACACCCAGGAAAATTGTGCAAAAGGCACAAAGGCCCTCCTGCAACTCCTGTCAGACACAGGATACCGAGCCTCATGGAAAAAGGCACAAATCTGCTAGCAGCAAGTCTGGTACTTGGGCTTCCTCCTCACCCAGGGGAAGAAGGCACTAGGGCTGGAGAGGAAAAAGGTCATTACTTCCTTACCCCAGCCCCAGATGAAGAAAGGCCTACAAGAGTTCCTGGGGGCCGCCAGGTTGTGCAGAATCTGGATTCCCAGATTCTCAGCAATGGCAAAACCCCTCTACAATCTCCTGGGGTGGCAAAACCCCTCTACAATCTCCTGTTTAGACAGAAGAGGCAAAAGCCACCTTCCTGGAAATAAAGATTGCTTTAGGACAGGCACCAGCCCTAGGCCTGCCAGATATAGAAAAGCCCCTAAACCTCTTTGTACATGAAAAGGAAAAGGTGGCCTTCGGGGTTCTCACACAGACTGTTGGGCCCTGGTAGCGGCCAGTTGCATACCTGCCAAAGAGACTGGACCTGGTTGCAGCAGGATGGCCACCCTGCCTCAGGGCACTGGCAGCCACAGTTCTACTCATTAAGGAGACAGATAAACTCACCCTGGGACTGGAACCAAATGTCAAGGTTCCCCATGCTGTTGTGTCTCTCATGAACACGCACAGACACTGCGTCCTCTCCAGCTCCTGTCTGGCACAATATCAACGGCTCCTCTGTGAAAACCCATGAATCACTCTAGAAACACTGCAGATACTGAATCCAGCAACTTTCCTCCCCACCGAAGAGGGGAAACTGGATCATAACTGTTCTGAAGTAACTGATGAAGTATACCCAAGTCGTCCAGATTTGCAAGATCAAGCAATACAAAATCCAGAATGCACACTGTTCAGTGATGGCAGCAGTTACCTACAAGAGGGTATCCGAAGAACAGGTCATGCAGTAACTACTGCCACTGAGGTCTTAGAAGCGGAAGCCCTGCCTGCCGGATGGTCAGCACAACGAGCTGAACTGCACGCCTTAATCCGAGCCCTTAATCAGCAAGAGCAAGCAAGTCAACATCTACACAGACTCCCGATATGCCTTTGCCACTGTGCACATACATGGGGCGATCTGCAAGGAAAGAGGTCTCACAGCAGCAGGGAAAGCAATCAAAAGCAAGGAAGAAATACTAAAACTCCCCCGTGCTGTCTGACTCCCAAAGGAAGTAGCAATTCTGCATTGCAAAGGACACCAAAAGGGAAACAACCCTATAACACAGGGGAATCGGCTGGCAGATGAAACTGCCAAAGCAGCAGCCAGTAAGGAGGCAGGGAGAGCTCCTTCCCTCACTATGGCCCTAACACCCCCAGTGGAGGCCCCTCCATCCAAGTACATGGAAAATGAGAAAGACTGGGCCATGGCTGAAGGAGCCACCTTAACTGAAAAAGGATGGTGGATGCTGTCAGACAGATGTATCTTTGTACCAACTGCAACCGGGAGGCATCTAGTCAGCGAATACCATCAGCTTACCCACTTAGGGAAAACTGCACTGGAAGCCCTCCTCAAAAAGCAACACTACATCAGCCAGTTGCCAGCATTATGCCGAGCAGTAAGTGAGCAGTGTGTAACTTGTGCCAGAAATAAGGCTCGATCTGTACCACGACTCCCACCTGGTGCCCAAAGAGCAGGAGTTGCCCCCTTTGAAGACCTTGAGATAGACTTCACAGATGTCCAGCCAAGCAGAGGACTCAGATATCTCCTAGTAATAGTGTGTACACACTCTGGGTGGGTTGAAGCCTTCCCAACCAGGACAGAACAAAGCCAGAGGTAGCCAAAGTCCTCCTGAGAAATTGTGCCCCACTTTGGCCTACCATCTACAATCCACAGTGACAATGGGCCTGCCTTTGTAGCAGATGTAGTACAAATTCTAACTAAATCTCTCAACATTACCTGGAAACTCCACACTGCATACAGGCCACAAAGTTCAGGGAAAGTAGAGCAAATGAATCGCAACCTCAAAGGAACCCTAGCTAAGTTTTGTGAAGAAATTGGCCTCCCCTGGCCAGACCCACTGCCCCTGGCTCTCCTGTGTGTTCACTGCATACCTGGAACTCAAGGTTTTCCCCCTTTTGAATTAGTGTATGGATGCCCTCCCCTGTGTCTAGGAAGCATCCCAGGGAACCTGAGCCAGATAAGAGATAAGGGAGGAAGAGAACAGCTCCAAGCCTTGGGAGCCACCCTAAATAAACTACAATACACCATAGAAAGAGCCCTGATCTCTTTAGGAACCCCAGTACATTCCTTATAGTCTGGGTCAAAGATTGGAAAAGGGACCCCCTCAAACCAGTGGACTGGCCTCCACATCGTTGTTCTAACCATTCCTATTGTCCTCAAAGTTGCAGACATTACTCCGTGGGTCTGTCCATCATTCCAGAGTAAAAAAAGGCCCATCATCCTGACGAAGAAACACATCAGTGGAAGGCCCAGCCAGACCTCAGAATCCTCTCTGCCTCTGTATTCAACAATTACCCTCTGACTAATGAACACCTGTGCCCCGTGGATCCTGGCCCTTGTCGGAGTGATATCTTTCATCCTAGGCATTGGACTCTCTGCTGTTGCCCCCCTGGACTGGACTATTCCTCAAAAACATGCCCTTTCTATTGTCTATTGGGTACTCATAAGTTGTTTTGCTGTGCTTACCTGTTTCTCCTAACTATACTCAAGCCTCAGCTGCATCTCCCAACTACCACTCTGTGATGTTATTTTTATACCTCCTTTCCTTTCCCTTCCTCCCCCTCACTCCCGGGGAACCTCAGTGTGGTTGCATAAAGTCAGACAAGTGGGGGACTTGATTGTGTGCCTATACCTATATGCCTGCTAAATGTTATGATAAAAATAGGGCCACCCTTTGCCTTAAAGATGGGAAAAGGTACTGGACTGGAACAATAACTAAATGGGACTCAGACTGTGCAATTGGGGGAAAAAAGGGATCCACTGTCTGCTGGACCTACCTCACCAACATTGGAATGTCTGATGGTGGGGGGGAGTCCAGGATCAAGCACTAAGGGACAGAGATGAAAAGGTCAAGCAGGGTCTAAAAGCACTAACTACAGAGCCTGTTTAGGGATTCAAGATGGCGGCACGAGAGGTGAGACAGAGAACTCCTCCCAAAACCACAGATAGTGTGAAAATATAGTTAATACAACTAACCCTAAAACAGCAACAGGAAAGAAGGCTGCACCCGGCTTCACACAGACCTCATGAACAGAGCAGACCTCACAAAACAGGGTAACGTACAAAAGCCTTGATCTGGCGGGACCCCAGCCCTTCCCCCACCCCAGCTCAACAGCGGGAAGAAGAGAAATGGGGTGGGGGAGGGGGTGGAAGCCTGGGACTGCTGAACACCTAACCCTGGAGGTCTGCTTTACGAGCAGAAACCTACACTGTGTGGTGCCCTGGAGGATGTGGAGCTGGGATAGGCAGAGTGCTTGAGAGACATTTTCCGGCCGTTTGCGTATGGGATTCATACCCGGCTGCTCTGAGACGAGGGAAAGGCAGGCAGTTTGAGAGGCTTCCTAGCAGTGAGAGGGCTGCTGAAGGCATGGGGTTTACACGGAGCTTGCTGTGTGGGAGAAGGGATAGGGGGACAAGGTTATCTGGGCATGCTCTGCCAGCAGACTGGGAACTTCGGGGACGTTCAGGGGCTCCATCCCCCTGGCAGGCAACTCAGATCTGAGGCCACCCGCTGTGATACACAGCCTGCCGAGCCTTTCTCCTGGCCTGACAGCACCAGCTCACAAACTGGCAGTCACTGCTCTGGCATCACTCCACACAGAGGGAGGCCTCACCTACAACAGATAGAGACACAAAGCACAGAGGCTTACATCTGTGTGCTCGGCCCATGGGCTGTGATACTGGAGACAGGTACTGCAGACAGGAATCAGGAAGTGATACTGGAGACAGGCACTGCAGACGGGAGTCAGGAAACAGATCTTTCTTACCCCAGGCACTAGCTCCGCTCACCTACAACCCTCAACCTCACTCTAGGGGCTGAGCAGCTCCAGAGACTGGAGCTTCTGGGAACTAGAGGGAAGCACACAGAAATATGAAATGTCAAAAGACATGGTACAGACCAAAATCTCACAAACCCCAGAAAAAGGGCCAAATGAAATTGAACTCACCAATCTTCCTGAGAGTCTAAAATAAAAATCATAAACACGCTTATGGAGGTACAGAAAAATATTCAAGAACTCAGGAACGAATTTAAGATGGAGATTCAATCATTAAGAAATTCCATATATGAAATGAAACACAATGGAGGGATGTAAAAACAGATTAGATGTAGTAGAAGAGAAGGTAAATGGAATAGAAATAGAGAAGAGAAACACAAGAAGCTGAGGCATAGGAGAAAAAAGAATCTCTAAGAATGAAAGAATACTGAGAGAACTGTGTGACGAATCCAAACAGAACAATATTTGTATAATATGGGTACCAGAAGAAGAGAGAGAAAAAGGGATAGAAAGTGTCATTGAGGAGGTAATTGCTAAAAAGTTCCCCAATCTGGGGAAGGAGATAGTCTCTCAAGCCAGCGAGATGCACAGATCTCCCAACACAAGGGACCCAAGGAAGACAACACCAAGACATATAGTAATTAAAATGGGAAAGATCAAGGAAAAGGACAAACTATTAAAAGCAGCCAGAGAGAGGGAAGATGGCAGCATGAGCAGGGCGGCGGAAATCTCCTCCCCAAACCATATATATTTATGAAAATACAACAAATAAAACTATTCCTAAAAGAGAGACCAGAAGATACAGGACAACAGCCAGGCTACAGCTACAGCTGTGAGAACTCAGCGGCTCATGAAGCGGGTAAGATACAAAGCCATGACCTGGCGGGACCTGAGGACTCCCCCACCCCAGCGCACTGGCGAAAAGATTCAGTGTGGGGAGGGAGTGGAAGCACAGGCCTGCTAAATAACCAGCCCTGGTGATATGCGCCAGGAGCACTGACACACATCACATGGTATATCAGAGATTAGAGAAATATAAGTGCAGAATCTGAGACGGAGAACACAAGCGGGTCCTCTCAGCCAGCTCCCCGGGACAAAAGAAAAGCAGGTGCTTTTTGAAAAGTCTTAAAGAGACAAGGGCCCAACAGCAGAACAAAACTGTCCCAGTGCACTCAGCCCATCAGGCTGGGAGTCTTGGGGAATTTCAGACCCCTTGGCCAGTGGCCAGGCAAAACAGCCGCGCCGAGGCTTCCCACAGAGATCAGCAGCCTGCCATCGTTCCCTCCATGGCTGGTGCCGCAGACAGAGCTGCCACTGCTGTGGAACAGAGGAGGGGCAGCCTGGCCCGCAGCAACCTCACAGAATCTACTCCCAGTGGGTGCACAGTTAAGTGGGAAGAGCCCCAGAACCAGGTCCAGAAGGCACCAAGGGGACCAGAATGCACCCAGCATAACTGCAAACCCCTGAAGTGCTATAGGCTAGGCTGAGGGTGACCCTGCACACAGGCAGTTCAGGGAATTATTCCAGAGACTGCCTCCTGGTGTGCAGGAAAACAGCTCAGGCCTGGGAGAAAAGCAAGGAGTACAAGTAGGAAGGGACTTTGTTCTCCCAGCTGACACACATGATGCCTACCAAAGACCACTTCTATTGCCATGAAAAGACAGAGGAATATGGTACAGACTAAGATCAGCCAGATAACCCCTGAGAGGGGGCCTGATGGGATGGACATGCACAATCTTCCTGAAAAAGAATTCAGAATAAAAGTCATAACCATACTGATGGATCAACATAGAAATATGCAGGAGCTAAGGGAGGAAGTGAGGGAAGTGAAGAAAGACAAGGCAGAAATGAGACAAGTGATCGACAGGCTTAGCGGCAGACTTGTCGAGATGCAAGAGACTGTTAATGGAAGAGAAATCAGAGAACAGGAATACAGAGAAGCTGACGCAGACAAGAGATAAAAGGATCTCCAGGAATGAAAAAATATTAAGAGAACTGTGGGACCAATCCAAATAGAACAATATTTGCAGAAGTACCAGAAGAAGAGAGAGAAAAAGGGACAGAAAATGTCTTTGAAGAAATAATTGCTGAAAACTTCCCCAAGCTGGGGAAGGAAATAGTCTCTCAGACCATGGAAGCCCACAGATCTTCCAACACAAGGGACCCAAGGAAGACAACACCAAGACACATAATAATCAAAATGGCAAAGATCAAAGATAAGGACAGAGTATTAAACGCAGCTAGAGAGAGAAAAAAGATCACCTACAAAGGAAAACCCATAGACTATCATCAGACTTCTCAACAGAAACCTTACAGGCCAGAAGAGAATGGCATGATATATTTAACGTAATGAAACAGAAGGGCCTCAAACCAAGAATATTCTGTCCAGCAAGATTATCATTTAAATTTTAGGGAGGGATTAAACAATTCCAAGACAAGAGAAAGCTGAGGGAGTTTGCCCCCCATAAACCACCTCTACAGGATATATTAAAGGGACTGCTCTAGAGGGAAGCACTCCTAAGGCTAAAAAGATGTCACCAGAGAAAATAAAATGAGAGCAAAGAAAGCAGACCATCCAAATACTAACTAAAGGTAAAGAATAAAAAACCTAGTATATAAAGAATGGAGGAAGAATAAGAAGGGAGAGAAATAAAGAATCATCAGACTGTGTTTACAATAACTTAACAAGAAAGTTAAGTCAGACTGGTAAGATAGTAAAGAAGCTACCCTTGAAACTTTGGTAACCACAAATCTAAAGCCAGCAATGGCAATAAGTACATATCTATCGATAATCACCCTAAATGTAAATGGTCTGAACGCACCAATCAAAAGACACAGAGTAACAGAATGGATAAAAAAGCAAGGCCCATCTATATGCTGCTTATAAGAGACTCACCTCAAACCCAAAGATATACACAGACTAAAGGTGAAGAGGAGAAAAAAGCAGGTGTTGCAGTACTTGTATCAGAAAAAATAGACTTCAAAACGAAGAAAGTAGCAAGAGATAAAGAAGGACATTACATAATGATAAAGGAGTCAGTCCAACAAGAAGATATAACCATTATAAATATATATGAACCCAACACAGGAGTGCCAACATATGTGAAACAAATTCTAACAGAATTATAGGAGGAAATAGGAAGCAGTGCATTCATTTTAGAAGACTTCAACACACCACTCACTCCAAAGGATAGATCAACCAGACAGAGAATAAGTAAAGACACAGAGGCACTGAACAACACACTAGAACAGATGGACCTAACAGACATCTAAAGAAATCTGCACCCAAAAGCAGCAGGATACACATTCTTCTCAACTGCACATGGAACATTTTCCAGAATAGACCACATACTAGGCCACAAAAAGAACCTCAGTAAATTAAAAAATATTGAAATTCTACCAACAAACTTCTCAGATCACAAAAGTGTAAAACTAGAAATAAACAGTTCAAAGAAAACAAAAAGGCTCACAAATACATGGAGGCATAATAACATGCTCCTAAATAATCAATGGATAAATGACCAAATAAAAACAGAAATCAGACAATATATTCTGGGGAGCCCTGTTTAGTTACTGCTTGACATAAGTGAAGCCATTTTGTTACTTCCTCCATATTGTAGAGGGAACTTGTTTATTCTGCAACTTTTGAACTTACTTGTTCTGCAACTTTTATGCTTGTACAAGTTGTTTTGGAATATGTATGTCTAGAGATAGAGTGACTGTCCTATGACCCTCAGATTATATGAGTCCACCCAGATATAAGTGACGGTGCATGACTGTGCATATTTACCTATTGTAAAAAGCTTAAGTAGGGACCTCCCGTATTCTGCCTGGGTTGCTAAGAGGAACAATCTTTAGATGCTGATTTTTGAGTATTAGTTCTCCATTTTACTGTATAAGAGCTTTTTACCAATAAAGCATTTTGGCATTCTGCACAAGATGGATTGTCCGCCTGTGGTCTTTGTAAATACAATCCTCGCCCCCTTTCAGGAACCTTTCAACTGCTGATGGCTGGCTCCGTCAACATATGGAAACTAATGACAACAAAAACACAAAGCTGCAACTTCTGTGGGATGCAGCAAAGGCAGTTCTAAGAGGAAAGTATATTGCAATCCAGGCCTATTTAAAGAAGGAAGGATATTCACAAATGAGTAGTCTAAAGACACAATTACTGAAATTGGAAAAAGAAGAACAAACAAGGCCCAAAGTCACCAGAAGGAGGGACATAATAAAGATCAGAGAATAAATAAAATTGAGAAGAATAAAACAATACAAAAAAATCAATGAAACCAAGAGTTGGTTCTTTGAAAAAATAAACAAAATAGATAAACCCTTACCCAGACTTATTAAAAGAAAAGGAGGGGGACTTCCGGGAAGATGGCGACGTGAACGGACTGGCAGAAAAATTCCTCCCAACATTATATTTATTCAGGAAAATACAGCAAATACAACTATCCCTAAAAGAGAGACCAGAATACACAGGAAAGTGCACAGCGTACGGGTACACCTGAGAGAACTTGGCAGCTGGGATACGGAATGGTGACCCGGCGGGACCAAGCGCTCCTCCCACCCAGAGCTCCGGCGGTCAGACACTCCGGAGAGAGGACTTGGCAACTGGCGAGGCGGGACGGAGCCGTGACTCAGTGAGACCCGAGCGTTCCTCCACCCCAGCACTCCGGCGGGAGTCCCAGCAAGGCGGTCATAAAGAGCCCAGCGGACATACATGACAACTACCAACAACTAATTCTATAGTCATGAGAAGACAGAAGAATATGATACAGACAAAACTTCAGACAAACACCACCCCAGAGAGAGAATCTTAAGGAATCGACATGCAGTCTTCCAGAAAAAGAATTCAGAATAAAAGTCATAGCCATGCTGACGGATCTACAGAAAAATGTGCAAGAGCTGAGGGAGGAAGTGAGGGAAGTGAGGAAAGACAATGCAGAAATGAGACAAGCCATTGACGGGTTCAACAGCAGATTGAATCAGGTTCAAGACACAATCAAGGAATTGCAAGACAGGGAACAGGAATACAAAGAAGCTGAGGCAGAGAGAGATAAAAGGATCTCTAAGAATGAAAGAATAGTAAGAGAATTATGTGACCAATCCAAACGGAACAATATTCGCATAATAGGAGTACCAGAGGAAGAAGAGAGAGAAAAAGGGATAGAAAGTGTCTTTGAGAAATAATTACTGAAAACTTCCCCACGCTGGGGAAGGAAATAGTCTCACAGTCCACGGAAGCCCACAGATCTCCCAACACAAGGGACCCAA
>JAQQAC010012171.1:17791889-17873687 GCA_029783875.1 Phataginus tricuspis | reverse complement strand
CTAATCATCAGAGAAATGCAGATTAAAACCACAATGAGATATCACCTCACACCAGTGAGGATGGCCAACATCCAAAACACAAACAACAACAAATGTTGGCGAGGATGTGGAGAGAGGGGAACCCTCCTACATTGCTGGTGGGAATGCAAATTAGTTCAACCATTGTGGAAAGCAGTATGGAGGTTCCTCAAAAAACTCAAAATAGAAATACCATTTGACCCAGGAATCCCACTCCTAGGAATTTACCCCAAGAATGCAGCAGCCCAGTTTGAGAAAGACAGATGCACCCCTATGTTTATTGCAGCACTATTTACAATAGCCAAGAAATGGAAGCAACCGAAGTGCCCATCAGTAGATGAATGGATTAAGAAGATGTGGTACATATACAGAATGGAATATTATTCAGCCATAAGAAGAAAACAAATCCTACCATTTGCAACAACATGGATGGAGTTAGAGGGTATTATGCTCAGTGAAATAAGTCAAGCCGAAAAAAACAAATATCAAATGATTTCACTCATATGTGGAGTATAAGAACAAAGAAAAAAACTGAAGGAACAAAACAGCAGCAGACTCACAGAACCCAAGAATGGACTAATAGTTACCAAAGGGAAAGGGACTGGGGAAGATGGGTGGTAAGGGCGGGATAAGAGGGCAAAAGGGGCATTACAATTAGCAGACGTAATGTTGGCGGGGCATGGGGAGGGCTGTACAACTCAGAGAAGACAAGTAGTGATTCTATAGCATCTCACTACGCTGATGGACAGTGACTGTAATGTGGTTGGTGGGGGGGACCTTTTGAAGGGGGTAGTTTAATAAGCATAATAGTGCACATGTAATTGTAGATTAATGATACCAAAATAAATTATTTTAAAAAAAGCCAAAAAAAAAGATATCAACAAAATAGAACACATAGATCCTGATTTAAACAAACCAAGTGTAAAACTGTATTCGGGTGACCCAAATACTGGCTGGGTGTGTATTATAAAGCATGGTGGCCATCTGCAGACAAGGGCTCTGGTCTCCAAAGTGCCCTGTCTGTACACAGACCGCACGCACACAGGCATGAACGTATCTCTGCCTGAAACAGGATTCAAGCCAATCCACCAGGCTGAGGGCTCAGGTGAGGCACAGGTGACAGAACAAACCACAGTATAACCTGAAGTTGCAGGATGACTACGCGGGGCTTCATCACACTATGCTCTTTATTGTTATGTATTTTTGATAATTTCCACAATAAAATAAGTTTTAAAAAATGAGTTTTGATAGTGTTGTTATTATAAAACATTAAAAAAATTTTCTTTTAATGAAGACTTCCAGGCAGAAAAATATAATTTTCTGATGGGTCATGGACTGGTACATTAACTTAAATCTTGCAATAGTTACTTAGAAACTGACAAAGAAATATTTTTTTAAATATTGCACAAATTTCTGAATGTTCTGTATCAATAAAAAACCACCAGAAGCTGCAATTTAAACCCAAAAGCAGAAATCTTTGATATAGCTAACTTCAATTCTAGGTAAAAGTGGAGCTCTGGAATAAACCAAATCTAGGTTGTATCCTAACTCCACCATTTTTTACCTTCTAAGATAGAAACAAGGTGTTTTCTGGCAAACCACTTATCTTCTGTGAGCTGTAGTTTCCACATTTTTAAGTAGGGGTAGTCAAATTTCTTAATCAGTAAAACACTTAATATAGGGCCTGCCATTGTAGTAACCATACTATACACCAGGTCATCAATTGTAAATGCACATTTCCATAGTCTAACATCTCTGAAGTTGGAATGCACTGCACACATGATAACAGGCAGTTTTTCTTTCTTTTAGTGGTATGTGAAATAACGGTGTGTACCACAAATGGGTAGTATTGAAGATTCAATATAACATGTTATCAATCGTGATAAAGCTTATATTCCCATAATTTTCTTTAAGATTATTCTGAATATGTATAACCAATTTGAAATTTAAAAAATTTCTACGTATGAGCAAAAAATTTCAAACATATCATGAACAGAGAGCTTTGAGACAAATTACTTTTGTAAAAAATGGTTTATCAATTCCATTTTTGTATAAAACACATGGGAGAAACCTAGTCAATCAACACACACTGTTCCACATGAAAAGATACTTTTATCACTTTGAGTCTAAGAACGTACAAATGTTTCTTTTACCATGTCTACAGTAACTGTCTATGCTCTTCCATTTAATTGTTTTAAAAACTCCACATATCCCCATTGTTTCTTCTGTCCCAGTTACAGTACACTGACGAGGAGGAAGAAGGTTGATTAAAACAACACTCTAAGCAGTTTTCTGCTGTCCCTTCTTTCCAATTAGAGACTTGTGGATGTGAGGGATCACACCTGGAATGAAATGAAAAGAAACAGTGTCTTAAAAAATTAAGACTGTTGTATACCTTACCTCAACAAAAAAGAGCAATTATACAAAGAATTAAATTTACACAAGTCCTTGTTGACATTCTGATCTTGTTAAAGCATCTCTATAAGGCCTCCCACCACCTTCGAGGTCTGGGAATCCCAATGAACTTTATAATGTAAATTCTATTTTTTTTCTCAATTGTACATGGAATGTTCTCCAGAATAGATCACATACTAGGCCTCAAGAAGAGCCTCAATAAATTAAAAAAGATTGAAATTGTACCAAGCAGCTTCTCAGACCACAATGGTACAAAACTAGAAATTAAACACACACACAAAAAGAGGCTAAATGACATGCTTCTAAATAACCAATGGATCAATGAACAAATTAAAACAGAAATCAAGCAATACATGGAGACAAATAAAACAAAAACACAACAGCACAAAATCTGAGGGACGCAGCAAAGGCAGTTATAAGAGGAAAGTACATAGCAATACTGGCTCACTGCAAGAAATGAGAATAATCACAAATGAACAGTCTAAAATCACAAAGAAACTAGAAAAAGAACAACTTAAACCCAAAGTTAGTAAAAGTAGGGACATAATAAAGATCAGAGCAGAAATAAATAAAATAGAGAAGAATAAACAATAGGAAAAAAATCAAAAACAAGAGCTGGCTCTTTGAGAAAGTGAAAAAATAGATAAACCCCTAGCTAGACTTATCAAGGAAAAAAGTGTACACACGTAAACAGAATCAGAAATGAGAAAGGAAAACTCACCATGGATACCACAGAAATACAAAGAATTATTAGAGAATACTATGAAAAATTATATACCAATAAATTGGACAACTTAGAAGAAATGGACGACTTCCTAGAAAAATACAACCTTCCAAGGCTGACCCAGGAAGAAACAGAAAATCTGAACAGACTCATTACCAGCAATGAAATAGAATTGGTAATCAAAAAACTCCCCAAAACAAAACTCCAGGTCCAGACAGCTTCATAGGTAAATTCTACAAAACATTTAAAGAAGAGGTAGTACCTATCTTGCTTAAAGTATTTCAAAAGTATTCAATGAGGAGGGGACACTTCTAGACTCATTCTATGAGGCCAGATTCATTCTAATACCAAAACCAGACAAAGACACCACAAAATAAAATTATAGACCAATATCCCTGATGAACATAGATGTAAAAATCCTCAAAAAAATATTAGCAAACCAAATCCAAAAATACATCAAAAGATCATCCATCATGATCAAGTGAGATTTAATCCAGGGATGCAAGGATGGTACAATATTCATAAATCAATCAATATCATACATATCAACAGAAAGGATAAAAACCACAAGGTCATCTCAATAGATGTGAAAAAGCATTTGACAAAATTCAACATCCTTTCATGATAAAAACTCTCAACAAAATGGGTATAGAGGGCAAGTACCTCAACATAATAAAGGCCATATAGACAAACCCACAGCCAACATCATACTTCACAGCAAAAAGCTGAAAGCTTTTCTTTTAAGATCAGAAATAAGACAAGAATGCCCACTCTCCCCAGTTTTATTCAACACAGTACTGGAGGTCCTAGGCATGGCAATCAGACAACACAAAGAGATAAAAAGGCATCCAGATTGATAAGGAAGAAGTTCAACTCTGTTTGCAGATGACATGATATTGTACATATAAAACCCTAAAGACTCCACCAAAAAACTACTCGAGTAACTGAATTCAGCAAAGTTGCAGGATACAAAACTAATACACAGAACTCTGTTGCATTCCTATATACTAAAAACTAGCAGAAAGAGAAATCAGGACAACAACTCCATTTACAATTGCATCAAAAAGAATAAAGTACCTAGGTATAAACCTAACCAAGGAGGTGAAAGACCTTTACTCTGAAAATTACAAAACATTCATGAGAGAAACTAAAGAAGACACGAAAAATGGAAATACATCCCGTGCCCATGGATAGTAACAATTAATATTATCTAAATGGCCAACCTACCCAAAAAGCAATTTACAGATTCAATGCAATCCCTGTCAAAATACCAACATTATTCTTCAATGAACTAGAACAAATAATTCTAAAATTCATATGGAACCACAAAAGACCCCGAATAACCAAAGCAATCCTGAGAAAGAAGAACAAAACTGGGAGGATTATGCTCTCTGACTTCAAGCTCTACTATAAAGGCACAGTAATCAAGATAATTTGGTACTGCACAAGAAAAGACCCATAGACCAATGGAACAGAATAGAGAGCCCAGATATAAACCCAAGCATATATGGTCAATTAATATATGATAAAGGAGCCATGGATATGCAAAGGGGAAATGACAGCCTCTTCAACAACTGGTGTTCGCAAAACTGGACAGCTACATGCAAGAGAATGAAACTGGATTATTGTCTAACCCCATACACAAAAGTAAACTCGAAATGGATTAAAGACCTGAATCTAAGTCATGAAAACATAAAACTCTTAGAAGAAAACATACACAAAAATCTCTTGAATATAAACATAAGCAACTTTTTCCTGAACATACCTCCTTGGGCAAAGGAAACAAAATTAAAAATGAACAAGTGGTGCTACATCAAACTAAAAAGCTTCGGTACAGTAAAGGACACTATCAGCAGAACAAAAAGGCATCTCACAATATGAGACAATATATTTATAAACAACTTATCCAATAAGGGGTTAACATCCAAAATACATAAAGAACCCATACACCTCAACACCCCGAAAACAAATAACCCAATCAAAAAATGGGCAGAGGATCTGAACAGACACTTCAAAAAAGAAATTCAGATGGCCAACAGGCACAAAATGCTCCACATTGCTAATCATCAGGGAAATGCAATTTAAAACCACAATGAGATAACACCTCACACCAGTTAGGATGGCCAACATCTAAAAGACAAGAGATAACATGTGTTGGCAAGGGTGTGGAGAAATAGGAAACCTCCTACACTGTTGGTGGGAATGCAAGTTGGTGCAACCACTGTGCAAAGCAGCATGGAGGTTCCTCAGAAAACTAAAAACAGAAATATCATTTGACCCACTAATCCCACTCCTAGGAATTTACCCAAAGAAAACAAATCCGATTCAAAGAGATCTATGTACCATTATGTTTATCATCACACTGTTTGCAATAGCCAAGATATGGAAGAAACCTAAACGTCCATCAATAGATGAATGGATAAAGATGATGTGGTACATTACATAATGGAATATTATTCAGCCATAAAAAAGAAAGAAACCCTACTATTTGGGACATGGAGCTAGGGGGTATTATGCTCAGTGAAATAAGCCAGGTGGATATAGACAAATACCATATGATTTCACTTACATGTGGAATATAAAAACAAAACAAACCAGAAGGAACAAAACAACATCAGACACAGAGACACTGAGAAGTGACTAGTAGTCACCAAGGGGGAGTGGAGTATGTGGGAGTGGGGGGGCGCAAGGTGAAGGGGACTGTTGAACCACTGTGATGTACATTTGATAATTTAACCAAAAAAAAAGTGTTTTGGGAAAGAGTAATAACCAGAGCTTCCAAAAGGTTCTACAAAGGTGATCCAAAAAGGGTTAAGAACAACTTACATCTCACCTTCATGATCCTGACTCATTTGTTATCATGTCTTCTAGTTGGTTATGATTCAAATGCACTGCAACCATCAGTCTGAAGTCTCTGTTAGAAAGGCCAATAACAACCTAGGCTGTAGAGTATTAATACCTACCGCCCCCAGCTATGGTAGCCTTGATAAGAGAATCCAATTCTTCATCTCCACGGATCGCAAGCTGCAAGTGACGTGGAGTGATCCGCTTCACTTTGAGATCCTTGGATGCATTACCTGCCAGCTCCAACACCTACAGCACATCCGTGAGATAGCACATCAAAGGACAAAGCATTTCTAAGAAATCGGCATAGACTCACTCTAGCTAAAAATATCACTATAGCACCTCTCACAACTATAGTTAAAAAGATCACTATAGCACCTGTACACAAAACACACAAGATATAGATAGAAACAACACATTTTTCTTTTTTATATCTTTATACTGCTTTTATAGAACTTTCTTTACTTGATTTGGCCCTTTTATATTCATTCTCTGCAAGAGAGCTAGAAACTACCTTCTATAGAAAGAAATAACGACAAGGGTTAATACTATCCCTAAGCTACGATTCTGAATGTGTACACACAGAAAATATTCAAATAAAATATTAAAACATATTTTAATATATCCATGTAGTCTGTCTTTGCAAAGCCCTTAGTGACTGAATTTATTTCTTAGTACTTGTATAAGTTAAAAAATATAATTAAAATAATTACTTCTATAGAGTTTTTAACATCTTTGGATCCTATAATCTCTAGGCAATAAGGTAGAAGCCCTTTACTCTATAATGAGAATTTTCAACTAGAGGAATTTTGAAGTCCTGGCTAGCCATAAAACTGTTTTTTATTTGTTTTTTGCCCCCTAGACTATATTACCATTATGAAACCTTTGACGGAAGTAGTACAAAAATAACACGGCACCTCTCATATAGAGTGGTAGGAAGCCTTGGTGTGCATCTGAAGCAACTGGCACACTTTAAAAACAACCAGGACCCTCTTACCCCAGGACTCTGACTGGTCGGGGTGATGCTCGGTTCCAGTATTTTCTGAAAGCACCCTAAGTGATCCCAGTGTGAGGCCAAAGCTGAAAAGTGGTAACCCCAACTTTAGATTTCAGTATTTTCTTTACCTGTACTAATGACTAAAACCTCAAACTTAAATACATGGAAAATATGCTTACTGCTTATATGCGTTTACTATCTTACCTTAATCTAAAAAACTGTAATCAAAGTTCCCAAGAATTAAGAAAATGTGAGTTTAGATGGGATTTGAACACTCTGAGTTGGAACAAAATACATGCCTTTCCAAAAAGTTTAAGTAAAAACTGGTGTAAGACTGAGTGGGAGGAAGGGGGAGAAGAGGCTCTCAACTACACATTCTGGCAAAACCAAACCCCTGACTCTTGACATAAGGAAGCTGAAGCTGTCCATCATTCAGTGTCAAGTCTCCAACTGGACACACACGACTTAATGAGGCTAAGGAAATGACAGCAATGATAATTAACACACAGGTTAGACACAAATCTCTCCGCCTAGCTCTCAACCACATCTTCTCTAGTAAGAACCTCCCCTGTTTCTGCGAGGATGGCTATTTCTGCCACTTGACTTGGTTACTCAAGTTACTTCCCTGGCTTGGAATGTAGCTGAAGGAGTTTCATGGCTTCCCATTTGCTGTCCTTAGGAGTGGCTGGGATGGAGAAAGTGGTGGTCCACGACCCTTGAATTAACAACTCCTGCCCAATTAACTTATTTTTCTGAAATGTCATACTGAGCAAGATACAGCATTTTATGCATACAACCCCACACAGAACCAGACTGATCGACTAGGTCTTTTACCAAATTTATCATCATGATATATTTTAAATTTCTAAAATGTATCATCACATTAGCAAACCTGTTCCCCACCCCAAATCTTCGTTTACTAAGAGGCTGTGCTGGAGCTTCACAAATATCACATATTGATTAGATACATGCTTCAGAGCTCTCCTAATTAGCAGTACAGTATTTAAATGTTACTTAGAAATACAATTGTTGACCCTTGCTTAGCTTTAAAAACAGTACACCAAGGCTCCTTTTGACACTGGTACTGGACAACAGGCTGATAAGACACATTTTTAACTGCCATTAAAGAAACCAATGAGCAGATGTGTCTTTTTGTTTCCAACCCTCATCTCCCATGTTCCAGCTGGCTGCAGTCTAGGATATCTTCTGCATTCCCGTATGTGACAGACACTGTCCCCACACACCTCAGCAGTGAGATACTCCAGGATGGCAGCACTGTACACTGCAGCCGTGGCACCGACCCTTCCGTGGCTCGTGGTTCGAGTCTTCAAATGTCTGTGGATGCGACCCACTGGAAACTAGAAGAGAGACCAACCAGATGGGCAGCACTGGAGCACTGCCACAGCACTGCTGAGTGTACAGAGGCTGAGACTAGCTATTAAGAGTATGAGGTAAGCAGCCTGGTCATACACATCGGCAGACAAAGCCACTGTGTGTTATGTCCTAGTAATCAGCTCCAAATTCTCAAACTTGACATTACCATCCTGAGGAGAGAACAAAAAGTTAGAAAACGCAAACTACAGGGCTCATGAATTAACTTGTGGAGTATACAGTATCACTGGAAAACGGAGGGAACCTGTGCTGCACAGTCATCAAGTGTGCACGCTGCACGGCATAATCACCTGTCTGTATCCAGGTAACACTTCCACAGAGCAGCCTCACACTACTTTGAACCTACACCACCTCCCCTGGGCCCAGCTCCATTCTTCTTTCCTCCGTTTCAAGATGTGACCTGATAGCTAAGAAAAACTCCATTTTCTCATCATAACTTTCTACTTTCCGAGAATAGGCACTTTCTTATTTCCAACTATCCCAATCCCACCTGTCTGTGCTCATGGTATCGCCCACCACCTTTCTTGTAGGCCTTCCTGCTGTTACCATTTCATTACTGACACAGTTCCAGTGACTTCCTTCCAATTGGCTCCTCTCGTTCTGCACACTTCCCTTAAGACCTCTTCACGTCTATGGCAGCTGCTTCCACTCACAGGTAAAATTTAAAATGAAACCCTGAAACCTTTACTTTCTTGTCACTGGCTTTCTCCCCATCTGAACTTGGCTTCTGTTAAATACCATTCTTGAAGATCAGCAGTGACATTTTAATTATCAAACCTATTAGCCACTTCTAGATTGAATCCTTCAGGAGAAAGGCATGATTTTTGTTCATTTACACTCCTTCCCTATGTAATTCTTAGCTCCCTAAAAGCAAGATCCATGCCATACTCCCCTCTGCAGCCTCAGTCACTGGCACGTCATCCAACACATGGGAGGGCCTCGACAACCAGTTCTCCTCAGGCTGCAGAGATTACACTGAGCTCCAGCAGTAACTCTGACCACTCAGTCTCTCCTTTCTCTGAACCAAATGCCACATATTTCTGAGGGGTCCACCAATGTCCCTGTGTTCCCTTCTCCTGCTCTACTTAGGAAACTCAGACACAACATGAACTACTGATTTTACATTATGACCTTAAATTTATAATTCTTTCAACTGCCTCGAATCTACAACTTTTATACATTTTCATGTGGATGTTTTGGTGGAACTTCAAAATGAACTCCATTTTTATTTTGCCTCCTGAACTGTACTTTCATGTATTTTTACTGAAATAGTTGATATACAATATTATACTAGTTTCAGATGAACTTAGTGAGTCATCAGTTATATACATTACTTAAATACGATACCATCTGACACCATATAAAGATATTACAATATTATAAACTATATTCCCTATGCTGTACTTCCATCCCTATAACTTCCACTCAAATTTATTATCTCATAACTTGATCCTATTACAAACTCCTCTGTTCTCTAGGGTCAAAACTTTGCAGACACCTTTCCTGGACTTTCCTCTCAACTCCATAGCTTTCCACCCTACTTCAGTTCCAGTATGTGTCATCCTAAGCCACTGCAGTCAACTCTGTCTGTCCTCCACTTCCCACTTCAAACTAAGGACACTTCAAATAAATTCTACCTAAGATTCACACGATGCTCTAAGATACAAAATGCACCCAGCAAGTCTAAGTTTCCAAACTGAAAGTCTCCCTTCCTTCAGTACTACCCAGATCACATTATCCTTCTGTCAAAAACTTTCAATGGCTCACCACTGCCAAGAGGATAAAAATCCACACCTCACAGTCTACACTTCAAATGTTCCTGTTTAAAGTGTTTCTTACATGTAAAGAATGACTCTTACTTATCCAGAAAAATTTGAATTTGTGGATTAAAGTTACAACAATATGAAGTTTGAAAATATTTAGTGTTTCAACCATGTCATTCAGTCTAAAACTGAAGCTATGGGGGAAATACTAAGGACTAATGGACAGTTCACTTTTTTACTCAAAATCCTATCTCATCCTGAAAGTCAGTGGACCACTACAAACACCTTCTTCAGAAGAAAAACCACAGCACACTCAACTCCATATGGTACAGTTTGTCAAAGAACCAGCAACATAGTTATAATCTAGGAACAACAGATTTAAGAGAGCAAAATCACCAAATTCACTTGAGATCTTTTTGTAACTTGTTCTCATTTGGAAGAAGAGAGAACAACAGTTGCTTTATCATTTAAATTTTGATAGGCTAATATCTTACTAAGTCAGTAGCAGATTTTACAGTTAATGAAACATCTAAGGGTGTTGAATTATAATAGTAAAGAAAAAATTTAATAATGAATTACCACAGCATAGATACATTACCTGTAGCCCAGCTCTCTGCGAGCGAGACACTGCTTTAGCTTTGGCCTTCCCACTGTCTTTTCCAGCTTTGCCTCCAGCCTAAGTGAAAAATACTCCAGATGAAGAGTTGAAAACATTATTTCAAAAATATTCAGGAAACAATTTCTTCTAGTTTTATTCTAGATAATTAAAAAAATCTAGATGATCTCCCTTAATTTTAAATACACATGTTCTATCACCATTTATTAATTTATATAACATGAGGTCAAGCCTTAAATGCTTATTTAAAATGAGATTTCTAAAAATTTGAAAATATTTCTGAAATTTCATACTGAAAAATCTTCATCAAGTCAATATAACTTTTATGCTGGAAATATTTCATAATGAAATAATTTTTAAAAACATGAAGACATAATTTCCAGAAATATTCACAACTCTACTGGGAGGGTAAAAAGCATCTTAAAAAAAAATTAGAGAATTACCACATGACAGAGAAATTCCACTTCTAGGTATATAGCTAAAAAACTGAAAGCAGGGCCTTGAACAGAGTATTTGTAAATCCGCGTGCAATGCAGCATTATTCACAACAAAGTAACAGTTCCAGTGTCCACTGATGCACAAAAGAACAAAGTGTGGTTAACCCAAACAGTGGAAAAGCAGTCAACTGTAAAGGAAGGAAGGAAATTCTGACACTTGGATAGAACTTGAAGACCTTATGCTAAATGAGATAAACCAGTCACAAAAGGACAAATACTGTGTGATTTCATTTATATGAGGAACCTAGTCAAAATCATAGGGACAGAAAGTAGAATGGAGGCTGCAAGAAGCTGGGGAAAATGGTAGAATGAAGAGTTACTGTTTAATGGGTATAGAGTTTCAGTTTGGGAAGACGAAACAATTTTGGAGGTGTCTGGCAGTGATGGCTGCAAGACAATGTTGATGTACTTAATGCTATTAATTGTACACTTAACAGTGGCTAAAATGGTATATTTTGTCATCAGTTATTTAACAATAAGAAAACCTTCAAACTTACACTAATGCAGTTAAATGATACTTTCAACTGATAGAAAATATGTACTTCTCAAATAATCTTAATGTTCACCAATATGACATGGCAGATAAATGCCACCAGATATTAGGTAGCCAGTTAAATGAGGTACAGATATGTGCTGATAAAGAAGCCACAGAACTTATTTCTTCATGGAAAAGGCAAGGTATGGGAGTGGAGTGAGTTTTTATGTAAACATGGGGTATTACAGAGTGTGTACACATTTCGAGAAAGTCACAAAATAAAAGTTACTTGCCTCTAGAGAGGGAATACTAGGGGTCTGACTTGAAAGGGGAAACCAATATTCTTTTGGACTGTTTGATTTTACCACTTAAATCTATCATTTTTTCAGTTAAAAGAAAACTAGTCAAAACAGAAATAATTGTATGAGATTGGCTACTATTTGAGGGTCTGTATTTTTTAAATAGTTTAGAAAACTTCTTAAACTTAAAAATCACCAGTATAGTCTCGATAATCGCACATCTTAGTTGATTTTAATGTTTACCTCCCAAAAGGCACATGAAAAACACCATAAAGGCCTTGGTCAAGGTATTAGAAGCAGGAAAAGGCGTTCCACAGTTCTTCCTTCTATTTAGCAATTTAGCAACAGAGACTGATTTAAGTTTAACATAGAGAACCTAGCATCTCTAGATTCCTACCAGGATGCTTCTATTATTTTAATAAACTCTGGCCATACTGCTATACAAGAAAAAGATACTGCAGACTGATTTCTGAGGTCAGCTCAAGTCGTAACATATTCTCACTTATTCCTCAAATAAAGAAATCTTTTAGCTCTATTTAAAAATCTCTAAGTGCCGTGAGCAGTCACTGCTGGGGCGCGCGCTCGAGTGAGCAGTCACTGCTGGGGCGCGCGCCCGAGCAGCAGCTGATGTCCCCATTTACAGTCGCTCAACCATTCAATGGTTAACTGTGTTAACTCAGCGCCTACTCTACTTCAGGCCAACACTAGACCGCCGGGGGATTCGGCAGGGCCACAGCCCTCTGGGGGGACGTTAACACGTGCGGTGTAGGGGAGAGAAGATAATAAACCAGAGAACTATGAAAAAAAAATCTCTAAGAGATGGATGAGTCTAAAATTACAATCATTGTCTATGACTTATTAAATAAAAACTGGTTGTCAATTAAAAGCGGCCAACCGCAAAACTCCCAGGCTTCCCAATTTACTCTTTTTAAGCAATTTAATCCTTACTGCTTCAAATCCACCGTACTGGTTTTACGTATTTGTTTTTTTAGGAAATCAGTTTTTAAAAACCCCAGTACGTTAGTGACTATTTCCCAACGTGTGGAGACTGCAGATGCGGTTTCAAACTTAACCAACGTCCCGGCTACCACACCTGCGGGAACCAAGTGCACGGCCACCCGGCAGCCCGTCAAACGGCGCGCGCCCCCGCCGCACGTCCACTTTGCAGTTTGCAACGCAGCCCAGGTCCTCGGACCTTTCTCACCCCCGCGCCGCGCTGGAACTCGGCGGCAACAGGCGCCTGCGTGGAAGACACCTCGGAGGCCAGCGGTTGTCCACTCCGGAAACCCGAGACCCGGACACGAGCCCTTCCTTGCGCAATGGGGAGCCGCCACCTGCTCGCTTCCCGCCAAGCCCAAGTCTTCCGGCCCCGAAGACGTCTCCGCGCGCGTCATCTGCTCCGGGCCGGCCGCAGCACCCCAGCGCGGCGCCGCCAAGACCGAGCCGGGCGCGAGCACGTCACGGCCGTGCCGCCCCTCCTCTCAACTTCTAGCGCTTCGACCTTTCGGAGCTGCTTTCTTACTCCGACCTGCGTCCCGGGCGGACCCACAGTCCGGCCTCGGTTCGCGCACCTCGCGGCGGCCAGCGCCACTAGGGCGAGCGCGACCCGCGCAGCCCGGCCGCCGCCTCGCGCCCGCTGCAACGGGCAGCGCTGCCGCCCCCGCCGCCCTCACCATGGTCTTGGCCGCTCCCGCCCTCGCTCCCACCGAGCTGCCGCCGCCGCTGCACCGCAGCACCGACTGCCGCCGCCGCCGCCGCCGCCGGAGTCTGGACAATAACGGGGGCCCGCTTCACGCCGCCGCGGCCAATGCGCGCTCGCCTTACTGGTTTGAACCCTGGCGGCCGCCCAATCGCGCGCCTCCTTCTAGATAGACCTCGCCCCCCGGTCCCCTTCTCACTAACGGCTGTTTGTTTTTGCACACGGCACGCGGAGGCGGGGCCTCCTGCCCCAGCACTGGCGGGTTTGAGCTCGAGAAGGGGCGCGGTCACGCGCGGCCCTTTGCTTGTCTCTACGACCCGAGCCTGACTAACAAAGGGGCGGGCCAATGAGGGCAGAAGGCTGGTGGAAATCAGCCAATGAGGATACCGCCCGCCTGCAAGGAAGGCGGGCCGCTGGGAACGACCCTGGGGTTGGCCAATGAGTGGAGGGATTGGAGGCCACGGCGGCTTTCCCGCGCGTTCCTGGCGTGGGCTCTCAGCTCTGAGACTTGTTTGTGAAAGGGAGGGCGATGGGCCGTGGTCTCCCGACCGTCTGTTACAGCCCGGGGACTTCTTCGTGCCGGCTGGGCTCTTGTCCCTTCTGCGCGTTGGGTCTGTAGGAGGCGGTCCGGTCGTGCGAGGTCACAGCCAGCGGTCGTCGGGCAGAGGTCTGGGTTCGTCCTCGCCCGGGCCGCGCGGAGCCGCGGCCGGTTCCCACGGTTCCGTGCCGACCGCCCCAGGTAGCGGGAGCTGGTGCCGCCGAGACTTGTACAGCGGGTGCCCAGCTGGCGTTAAGAGTGTGCCGCGGGCGGACACGGCTGTCCCGACGTGAATTCCCTTTTCTCCGGCTCGGAGGGAGCCCCGTGGGGACCCGAGCCTTTCGGGACAGGTAGCGAGTTCAGGGATGGGAGGGAATGCGCTTCTGTCAAGGTTGGAAGATGTGAGTGTGCGGAAGGGGTGCCGTGACAAGGGAGGAAGGGGAGTCCGAAGCCTGGGAGGAGATCAGGGTGAAGAGCAAGCTGAAGCCGCGGGGATCCCGCGCTGTGGGCTCCGGAGATGGGGACGTGCCGACTGGGCGGCGCCACCGCGCGGAAGGCCGAGGGAGGAGCCCAAACCCAAAAGCGAGAAAGACTTGTCACTTAAAGGCGCAGGAAGAAGGCAAGTGTGGCTGCTGTACTTCGAACACATCGCGCTTACCACGGTTTGCTTCCTGAGTATTAAGTCTGACTTGTTTTTTTTCTTTTTTTCATTTAACATGTCCACTGCCACTGCCTCAGTGTAGCCTTTGTCATCACCTCTCTCCTGGATTTCTGCAAATGCCTGTTAACTAGCGTCCTATCCTTTTCTTCATTCACTCTTTCCAAGATACAAATCTTACAGGGTCTGACCTCATCGATTTTAGGACAGGCCCAAATGACTAGCATGGCCTAGAAGCCCGAGTTTGCTGGCCCTGCCTGTCTCATGTTCTGTGCACCCCCACCACACGCATCCCCGAACTCCGTCTCCTTTTCATATGCTTTTGCCTTTGCTGAAAACAATCCAACCTCTTAGCTTCTCTTGGCTAACTTCTCATCAAGAGTCAACACACATCACTTTCTTCAGAAAGTCTTCCCTTGATACCCCTAATTTTGTTAGTTTGAAAGCTGGCTCTTGTACACAAAGGGGAAGGAGAGATTGGAGAAAGAGGCAGACTATTGGAGATTGGTAGTTGGCAGTTTTAATAAGCAAGGCAATTGACTGGGCTCATTTTGGGGGGCTGCAAGACAAGTAGATCTCTGCACCCACCCACCCAATCTTAAACAAGTTTATATAAAGACCCTAACTGGGTTTGTTACCAAGTCCACGCTTGTGCCACTCACAGTACTACAGTCCAGTAAGTGGAGAGATGAGGTGTTGGGGCAAGGAAAGCCATATTTTTTGGAAAGCCAGCAGTTGGAGAAGATGGAGGTTAATATCCTAAGGCACCATCCTAAGGACTGATTGCAGGCTACTTCTGTTCTAGGGGAAGGAGGAGTAGGGTAGGGGGTGAAGGCTGCAGACATCTAGACCACCGAGTGTCTGAGGAGAGCTGAGAAACTGTGTGTCCTTAGTTGGCTCTTACTGAACTCAGTCTGGTCACTGTGTTCCTATAAATCTTTGACAAGGCAATCATTTTCATACTTCCCTATTTCTAAGGGCAGGTAAGGGACAATGTGCAGAAATCTCAAACTGTGAGTAAAATCCGTCTTGATCAACAAGCCTGTATTGAAGGGTTTCTGCTCAGCTTTTTTTTTTTCTTTTCTTTTGGCCCAAAAGAGACAAATGGGAATGGAGGCAGACCTGCCCAGCCTTTTCTAATTGCAGTGGTTCAGCTGGGCTCCACACAGATGGTCTTCACAGCACTGCCCTCTCAAGGCTGTGAGCTTTGGGACAGTTCCTACAATGGACATGGTTGGCAGAGCATACATTGCAAGGAAGAGGGCATGGGGTGGTGGTGAGAGTTGGAGTGCTGGGTCCAGCTTAAGGGTCAACCAAGTCGTCTTGTTTACCTCCTCCAGCAGGATTAAGTGCCCTGTGGCACCCAGTGTGTTCTGCTGTCACCCATCCTGCTGAGTGGTATTGGTCTCCCTTGTGCAGAACTTCCTCAGCTGGTCATTTCTGACTTTATACAGCACCTGCTGCCCTGTAGATGTCACTTGGAAAATTAAAGGAAAAAAAGCTAACACATTTTTCAGCTGCTTGGATGGGCAATGTTCTGTGGACAGAACTGAGTTTGAATCTAGACTCCTTCACTTACTAGTTATGTGATCTGAGCAAGGTATTTATTCATACTAAGCCTGTTTTGTTATTTGTAAACCTGAAAATAGCAATACCTATTTTACAAGTTTTGAGGGAGCACTAATTCAATAATGCATGAGGAAATACTTCGCACAGCAGCTAGCACATGATGAATGTCCAGTCAAGCCCTCCAGGGATTCTGGAGCACACTAAAATCTGAGAGCCATTGGTGTAGGATAAGCTGTGCGTAGTTCCAAAGCCCATCTCAACAGGCACTTACTACTTCAGCTCCTGAGAGTGTTGACTGATGATTGTTCAGCAGTCTCCTAGGAACTGTGCTTGCCCTAAGGTCACACCCCTTTTCAGGGTGGTGTGGGATAACAGTGCCCAGCTCTTTTGCGTTAATTTGGGACAGCTCTGAAGGGCCATTTCAGCTCCAGTTTACTGTGTGCTTAACACTGGTTTCCTTGAACTGTGCTGCAGTTCAACATGTCCCTCTGCTGAATCCTGCCTCCTGCATTTTCTCAGTAATGTTACCAAGAGCATTACACGGTAAACTTGAAGGCAAATCCCCATGTTAGAATCTGTTTCCTGGGACACCTGACTTAAGATAATGACAATGAAAAGACTCCTCATCTCAACCCCAATCCATTTTACTTCCACATGGCACCAATTCTTGCCAGTATACTGACAGTGCTGTAGCATTTAGACAGGACGTGTGTTTTCTGGAATCTGAATATATATGTGTATGTATATTTATAATATATGTGACTTTATTATGGAAAGTTTTAAGCATATACAAAGGTAAAGAAAATAGCACAATAGAATCTGATGTGCCATTCACAACTACAGCCACTATCCACTGACGGCCACTTGGCTTTATTTTATATTAACACTTACATCTGCCTCATCCCTGACTGGATTATGTTAAGCAAACCTGAAGGAAAGGAAAGGAGCAACAAATATTTTTATAGGAAAATGGTTTCCTTATAAAAAACCTTTGGTGTTGGGAACTTCCAGGAAGATGGCGACGTGAACAGAGTGGCAGAAATCTCCTCCCAACATTATACTTATCCACGAAAACACAGTAAATACAACTATTCCTAAAAGAGAGACCAGAATACACAGGAAAGCGCACAGCGTGCAGCTACACCTGAGAGGACTCGGCACCCCGCGAGGCGGTCATAAAGAGCCCACCTGACATATGTGGCAACTACCAGCAACCACTTCTATAGACATGAAAAGACAGAGGAATATGGTACAGACAAAGATTCAGACCGAGACAACCCCAGAGAGGGAACCTGAAGGGATGGACATGCACAGTCTTCCTGAAAAAGAATTCAGAATAAGAGTCATAACCATGCTGACGGACCTACAGAGAAATGTGCAAGAGCTGACAGACAAAGTGAGGGAAGTGAGGAAAGACTATGCAGAAAGCAGACAAGCCATCGATGGGCTTAACAGCAGACTAGATGAGGTGCAAGAGACTGTTAATGGAATAGAAAACAGAACAGGAATACAGAGAAGCTGAGGCAGAGAGTGATAAAACGATCTCTAGGAATAAAAGAATATTAAGAGAATTGTGTGACCAATCCAAACGGAACAATATTTGCATTATAGGAGTACCAGAGGAAGAAGAGACAGAAATTGGGATAGAAAGTGTCTTTGAAGAAATAATTGCTGAAAACTTTCCCACGCGGGGGAAGGAAATAGTTTCGCAGTCCAGGAAACCCACAGATGTCCCAACACAAGGGACCCAAGGAAGACAACATCAAGACACATAATAATTAAGATGGCAAAGATCAAAGATAAAGACAGAGTTTTAAAGGCAGCTAGAGAGAGAAAAAAGATCACCTACAAAGGAAAACCCATCAGAGTGTCATCAGACTTCTCAACAGAAACCTTACAGGCCATAAGAGAATGGCATGATATATTTAATGTAATGAAACAGAAGGGCCTCGAACCAAGAATATTGTATCCAGCACGATTATCATTTAAATGTGACGGAGGGAGTAAACAATTTCAAGACAAAGGGAAGTTGAGACAGTTTGACGCTCATAAACCAGCACTACAGGATATCTTAAACGGACTGCTCTAGAGGGAAACACCCCTAAGGCTAAAAACATGTCACCAGAGAAAATAAAATCATAGCAAAGAAAGCAGACCATTCAAATACTAACTAAAGGCAAAGAATAAAACACCTAATATATAAAGAAATGAAGAGGAAGAATAGGAAAGGGGAGATAAAGAAACATCAGACGGCGTTCACAATAACTTAATAAGAAAGTTAAGTTAAATTCTTAGATAGTAAAGAAGCAACCCTTGAACCTTTGGTAACCACGAATCTAAAGCCAGCAATGGCAATAAGTACATATCTATCAATGACCACCCTAAATGTAAATGGACTGAATGCACCAATCAAAAGACACAGAGTAACAGAGTGGATAAAAAAGCAAGACCCATCTATATGCTGCTTACACGAGACTCACCCCAAACCCAAAGATATACACAGACTAAAAGTGAAGGGATGGAAAAAGATATTTCATGCAAACAACAAAGAGAAAAAAGCAGGTGTTCCAGTACTTGTATCAGATAAAATAGACTTCAAAATGAAGAAAGTAGCAAGAGATAAAGACGGACACTACATAATGATAAAGGGGTCAGTCCAACAAGAAGATATAACCATTATAAATATATATGCACCCAACACAGGAGCATCAGCATATGTGAAACAAATACTAAAAGAAGTGAAGGAGGAAATAGACAGCAATGCAATTATTCTAGGAGACTTTAACACGCCACTCACTCCAAAGGATAGATCAACCAGGCAGAGGATAAGTAAAGACACAGAGGCACTGAACAACACACTAGAACAGATGGACCTAACAGATATCTACAGAACTCTGCACCCAAAAGCAGCAGGATACACATTCTTCTCAAGTGCATATAGAACATTTTCCAGAATAGACCACATTCTAGGCCACAAAAAGAACCTCAGTAAATTCAAAAATATTGAAATCTTACCAACCAACTTCTCAGATCACAAAGGTATAAAACTAGAAATAAATTTCAGAAAGAAGTCAAAAAGGCTCACAAATACATGGAGACTTAACAACATTCTCCTAATGAATAAATGGGTTAACGACCAAATCAAAACAGAAATCAAAGAATATATGGAGACTAATGACAAGAACAACACAAAGCCACAACTTCTGTGGGACGCAGCGAAGGCAGTCTTAAGAGGAAAGTACATTGCAATCAAGGCCCATTTAAAGAAGGAAGAACATTCCCAAATGAACAGTCTAAGGACACAATTCTTGAAATTGGAAAAAGAAGAACAAATGAGGCCCAAAGTTACCAGAAGGAGAGACATAATAAAGATCAGAGAAGAAATAAATAAAATTGAGAAGAATAAAACAATAGAAAAAATCAATGAAACCAAAAGCTGGTTCTTTGAAAAAATAAACAAAATAGATAAACCCCTAGCCAGACTCATTAAGAGAAAAAGAGAATCTACACACATAAACAGAATCACAAATGAGAAAGGAAAAATAATGACGGACCCCACAGAAATACAAAGAATTATAAGAGAATATTACGAGCATCTATATGCCAACAAGCTGCAAAACCTAGAAGAAATGGACAACTTCTTAGAAAAATACAGCCTTCCAAGACTCACCAAGCAGGAAAGAGAAAAACTAAACAGACCAATCACCAGCAACGAAATTGAATCGGTACTCAAAAAACTACCCAAGAACAAAAGCCCTGGACCTGATGGATTCACCTCTGAATTCTACCAGACATATAGAGAAGAAATAACACCCATTCTCCTTAAAGTTTTCCAAAAAATAGAAGAGGAGGGAATACTTCCAAACTCTTTCTATGAAGCCAGCATCACTCTAATACCAAAACCGGGCAAAGACCTCACTAAAAAAGAAAATTACAGACCAATATCCCTGATGAACGTAGATGCAAAAATACTCAACAAAATATTAGCAAACGGAATTCAAAAATACATCAAGAGGATCTTACACCATGATCACGTGGGATTCATCCCAGGGATGCAAGGATGTTACAACATTCGAAAATCCATCAACATTATCACATCATTAAAAAGAACAAAAACCACATGATCATCTCCATAGATACTGAAAAAGCATTTGACAAAATTCAGCATCCATTCATGATTAAAACTCTCAACAAAATGGGTATAGATGGCAAGTACCTCAACATCATAAAGGCCATATATGACAAACCCACAGCTAACATCATACTTCATAGTGAGAAGCTGAAAGCTTTTCATCTAAGATCGGGAACAAGACAGGGGTGCCCACTCTCTCCACTGTTATTCAACATTGTACTGGAGGTCCTAGCCACAGCAATCAGACAAAGCAAAGACATACAAGGCATCCAGATTGGTAAAGAAGAAGTGAAAAAGTCACTATTTGCAGCTGACATGATACTGTACAAAAAAACAACCCTAAAGACTCCACTCCAAAACTACTAGAACTAATATCTGAATTCAGCAAAGTTGCAGGATATAAAATTAACACACAGAAATCTCTTGCTTTCCTATACACTAATGATGAACTAACAGAAAGAGAAATCAGTAAAACCATTCCATTCAGAATTGCATCTAAAAGAATAAAACACCTAGGAATAAACCTAACGAAGGAAGTGAAAGACCTGTACTTTGAAAACTACAAGAAACTCCTAGGAGAAATTAAAGAGGACACTAACAAATGGAAATTCATCCCATGCTCTTGGCTAGGAAGAATAAATATTGTCAAAATGGCAATACTACCTAAAGCAATCTACAGATTCAACGCAATCCCTATCAAACTACCAACAGCTTTCTTCAATGAACTGGAACAAATAATTCTAAAATTTACATGGAACCAGAAAAGACCCTGAATAGCCAAAGCAATCCTGAGAAGGTGGAATCAAGCAGGGGGAATTATGCTCCCTGACTTCAAGCTCTACTACAAAGCCACAGTAATCAAGACAATTTGGTACCGGCACAAAAACAGACCCACAGACCAGTGGAACAGAATAGAAAATCCAAACATTAACCCAAATATTTACAGCCCATTAATATTTGATAAAGGAGCCTTGGATATACAATTGGGACATGACAACCTCTTCAGCAGCTGGTGTTGGAAAAACTGGACGGCTACATGTAAGAGAATGAAACTGGACTACTGTCTAGCCCCATACACAAAGGTAAACTCAAGGTGGATCAAAGACCTGAATGTAAGTCATGAAACCATAAAACTCTTAGAAAAAAACATAGGCAAAAATCTCTTGCACATAAACATGAGCGACTTCTTCATGAACATATCCCCCCGGGCAAGGGAAACAAAAGCAAAAATGAACAAATGGGACTATATCAAGTTGTAAAGCGTCTGTACAGCAAAGGACACCATCAGTAGACCAAAAAGACATCCTACAATATGGGAAAGTATATTCATAAATGATGTATCTGATACTGGGTTGGCATCCAAAATATACAAAGAACTCACGCACCTTAACAAACAAAAAGGAAATAATCCAATTAAGAAATGGGCAGAGGACATGAATAGACACTTCTCTAAAGAAGAAATTCAGATGGCCAACAGGCACATGTAAAGATGCTCCACATCGCTAAACATCAGAGAAATGCAGATTAAAACCACAATGAGATATCACCTCACACCAGTGAGGATGGCCAACATTCAAAACACAAACAACAACAAATGTTGGCGAGGATGTGGAGAAAAGGGAACCCTCCTATACTGCTGGTGGGAATGTAAATTCGTTCAACCATTGTGGAAAGCAGTATGGAGGTTCCTCAAAAAACTCAAAATAGAAATACCATTTGACCCAGGAATCCCACTCCTAGGAATTTACCCTAAGAACGCAGCAGCCCAGTTTCGAAAAGACAGATGCACCCCTATGTTTATCGCAGCACTATTTACAATAGCCAAGAAATGGAAGCAACCTAAGAGTCCATCAGTAGATGAATGGATAAAGAAGATGTGGTACATATACACAATGGAATATTGTTCAGCCATAAGAAAAAAACAAATCCTACCATTTTCAACAACATGGATGGAGCTAGAGGATATCATGCTCAGTGAAATAAGCCAAGCCGAAAAAGACAAGTATCAAATGATCTCTCTCATAAGTGGAGTATAAGAACAAAGAAAAAAATTGAAGGAACAAAATAGCAGCACACTCACAGAACCCAAGAACGGCCTAATAGTTACCAAAGGGGAAGGGACCGTGGAAGAAGGGCGGGAAGGGAGGAATAAGAGGGTAAAAGGGGCATTACGATTTGCAGACATAAGGTGGGGGGGGCACGGGGAGGACTGTACAGCTCAGAGAAGACAAGTAGTGATTCGCATCTCGCTACACTGATGGACAGTGACTGTAATAGGGTTGGTGGGGGGGACCTTATGAAGGGGGTAGTTTAATCACCACAATATTGCTCATGTAATTGTAGATTAATGATACCAAAGTAAAGTGTAAAAAAAAAAAAAGAAAAGAAAGTAGCAAGAGATAAAGAAGGACATTATGTAATGATAAAGGAGTCAGTCCAACAAGAAGATATAACCATTATAAATATATATGCACCCAACACAGGAGCGCCAGCATGTGTGAAACAAATACTAACAGAATTGAAGGAGGAAATAGACAGCAATGCATTCATTTTAGGAGACTTCAACACACCGCTCACTCCAAAGGACAGATCAACGAGACAGAAAATAAGTAAAGACACAGAGGCATTGAACAACACACTAGAACAGATGGACCTAACAGATGTCAATGGATTAAGAAGATGTGGTACATATGCACAATGGAATATTATTCAGCCATAAGAAGAATACAAATCCTACCATTTGCAACAACATGGATGGACCTAGAGGGTATTATGCTCAGTGAAATAAGCCAAGCCGAAAAAGACACGTATCAAATGACTTCACTCATATGAGGAGTATAGGAACAAAGAAAAAAACTGAAGGAAGAAAACAGCAGCAGACTCACAGAACCGAAGAACGGACTAATAGTTACCAAAGCGAAAGGGACTGGGGAAGATGGCTGGGAAGGGAGGGATAAGAGGGTAAAGGGGGCATTACGATTAGCAGTCGTAATGTAGGGGGGGCACGGGGAGGGCTGTACAACTTAGCGAAGACATGTAGTGATTCTATAGCATCTCACTCCGCTGATGGACAGTGAGTGTAATGGTGGAGGGGGACCTGATGAAGGGGGTAGTTTAATCACCATAATATTGCACATGTAATTGTAGATTAATGATACCAAAATAAATTATTAAAAAAAAAACCTTTGGTGTTGTGTTTGTACAATATGCACGGATACAATAAAAGGAGCAAACTAAAAAAGATCAGACATGAAATGCCTAGAGAATAGAAACAATAAAAAAATTCAATGAAACCAAATGTTGGTTATTTGGAAAGGTCAACAAAATTGACAAATCTTTAGCAGGTCTAAGCCAGAAAAAAAGATTCAAATTACTAGAATCAGAAATGAAAGAGTAGAGATCACTACTGACCTTACAAAGGACTTTCAGGGAATACTTCTGAACAAGTGTGTGCTAGCAAATTAAATTGATGAAATGGGCAAGTTCCTAGAAAGATAGAACGATGGAAACTGACTCAAGAAAAAATCTGAGTAGACCCATGACAAGTAAAGTAATTGAACTGAAAATTAGAAATCTTCCTGCAAAGAAATGTCCACTCTTAAATAAGGATTCTCAAGATGATGGAGTGAGTAGGGTGGCAGAAATCTCTTCCCCAAACCATATATATTTTGAAAATACAGGAAATACAACTATTCCTAAAAGAGTGACCAGAAATATAGTACGTGAGCCAGGCTACATCCAAGAATCCAGCATCTCACAGAAAAGGGTAAGATACAAAGCCGTTACGACAATTTTCTCTCTTTCATCTTTGTATATCATATTTTTTCTTTTCCCACTGAATTGCCTAAAACCTGGAATGGAATATTAAATGGTAGGAGTGATGTAAACAACCTTCTCTAGTTCCTGACGAGAAAAGCACTTAGCTCACTGTTCAGTGTATCTGCTATAGATTTTAAAGACACTACCCAGAATTTCAATCAAAGAAAATTCCATTCCATTCTTAATCTCCTATGATGTTTTTTTTGCTATGACGTTTTATAATAGCAGATGTTTTCAGCATCTACTGCAATGATCATATGCTTTCTCTTCTTTCATCTGTTAATGTGATCTAGCAGTTGAACATCCCAATCCTTTTCTACTTTGAGGATCTTCCCCTTATGTGATCATCAGTGAAAATTAGTCCCTTTTCAAAGAAGTGGATTTAAGTATCCCATAATGATTGTGGGTCTGTCAATCCTTCCCTGCAATTCTGCTAGTTTTCACCTATATTGTTATGTTGGTACATGCATAAAAGATTATAATTGCTCCTTTTATCCATATGAAGTGTCTCTCTCCCTTCTAATGTATCCGAATTAAACTTTGTCCAATGTTAATTTGCTACACCACTTTCTTTTGGGTGACACAGAAAATACAGACTCAGAAAAGTCAGCACTTTCAGACATTCTCCAAGGACCCAACTCTGCTGCAACACAGCAAACCCACGGATGACTAGTCATCACCACACTTCGCAAAACCATCCCTTAAAACCACAGAACTCATGGGGAGAATGGGGCTGGGGAAGCACCTCAAGTGTACATACCCAAAACAATAAATTGGCTGTAGATGCATTCACATTTAAAAGTAAAAAAAAAGATACAAAGCCTTGACCTGGTGGGACCCAAGCACTTCCCCCACCACAACTCACTGGCGGGAGGAAAAGAATCAGAGTGGGGAAGAAGTGGAAGCACATGACTGCTAAATAACCAGCCCTGGTAATCTGCACTGGGAGCACAGACACACATTGCATGGTGCACTGGATATTAGAGGAATGGAAAAGCAAAATCCAAAGTCAAGACTGTGAAAGGTTCCCACAGCTGGCTGCCCTGGGACAAAAGAAAAGCAGCACTTAAAAAATCTTAAAAGGACAAGGATTTAAATCATCCTGGCACACTCAGCCCAGCAGGCTGGGAACTTTAAGGAACTTCAGATGCCCTAACCCCCTGGGTGGCAGTGCAGCTCCAAACCCCCTCACGGTGATAAGCAGCCTTCCCCCAGACTGGCACTGCAAGAAAACTGGCTGACCTGCTATTCCGGGGGAGCAGCCCCACCTACAACAACTACACAGCTTAACACAGAGGCTTCTCCCTCTGTGTGGCTAACTGGTCCAGACCCAGAGGCAGCTCTCTTCGCACACCTGACCGGCACAGACAGCGGAGTTGGGTGCAGAGTCTGGGAAGCACGAAGGGGCTTTGTTCTTGTGGCAGAAAATGTGCCGCTGGTCTGCAACCCCTGCCAGTGTCCTAGGCCATCCCAAGGGCTGCCCCACCCACTACAGCTCAGGGGAATAACCCAGAGGCTGCTTCCTGTGCATGGTTGACCAGCACAGACAGAGGAGATGGGCACAGAGACCGGGAGGCACAAAGGGGCTTTGCTCTTGCAACAGAATAAGCGCTGTTGGCCTGAGATCCATGCCATTGCCCTAGGCAATCTTGAGGGCCGCCCTGAGCACAGCAGCTTAGGAGATTAACCGAGAGGCTGCTCCTTGAGTGCGGTTACCCAGCACAGACAGTGGAGACAGGCAAGGCGACCGGCAAGAAGAAAGGGACTTTGTTCTCCCAGCTGATGCATGTGGCACTTGCAAGCAATCACTCCCATTGCCAAGAAAAGACAAGAACTCGCTTCAGTCCAAAATCCCTCAAACACCAGAGAGAGGGCTTGGTGAGACTGAAATCACCAATTTTCCAGAAAAATCCAAAATAGAAGTCATAAACATGCTGATGCAGCTACAGAGAAATATTCAAGAGCTAAGGGATGGATTCAGGAGGGAGATAACAAATGAAACAAACAATGAGAGGATGTAAGAGAAGATTGGGTGAGGTGGAAGAGACTGTTAATGGAATAGAAATCAGAGAAGAGGAATATAGAGAAGCTGAGGCAGAGAGAGATAAAAGGATCTCTAGGAATGAAAGAATATTAAGAGAACTGTGTGACCAATTGAAACGGAAAAACATTCGCATTATACGGGTACCAGAAGAAGAGAGAGAAAAGGGGATAGAAAGTGTCTTTGAAGAAATAATTGCTGAAAACGTCTCCAATCTGGGGAAGGAGATAGTCTCTCAGACTGTGGAAGTCCACAGATCTCCAAACACAAGGAACCCAAGGAGGACAACACCAAGACATATAATAATTAAAATGGCAAAGATCAAAGACAAACACAGACTTTTAAAAGCAGCCAGAGAGAGAAAAAAGATCACCAGAAAGGAAAACCCATCAGGCTATCATCAGACTTCTCAGCAGAAACTTTACAGGCCAGAAGGGAGTGGCATCATATATTCAATTCAATGAAACAGAAGGGCCTCAAACCAAGAATACTGTATCCAGCAAGATTATCATTTAAATTTGAAGGAGGGATTAAACAATTCTCAGTTAAGCAAAAGGTGAGGGAATTTACCTCCACAACCCATCAATACAGTGTATTTTAAATGGACTGCTCTACATGAAAGTATGCCTAAGGCTAAATAGCTGTCATCAGAGAAAATAAAACCACAATAAACAGTAGACCAACCAAATACGAACTAAATGCAAAATAAAACCAGCAATCCACAGAATCAGTTAAGGAATCAGAGAGTACAGAATAAAACACCTAACATAGAGAGTTGAGGAAGAAGAAAAAGAAGGGAGGGAAATAAATAATCATCAGACTGTGTTTATAATAGCATAATAAATGAGTTAAGTTAGATAGTAAAGAAGCTGCCCTTGAACCTTTGGTAACCATGAATTCAAAGTCTGCAATGGCAATAAGTACATATCTATCGATGAATTACCCCAAGTGTAAATGAAATGAATGCACCAATCAAAAGACAGAGTAATAGAATGGGAAAAAAGCAAGAGCCACCTATATTTTACCTACAAGAAACTCACTTCAAACCAAAAGACATAGACAGACTAGAAGTGAAAGGATGGAAAAAGATATTTCATGCAAACAATAGGGAGAAAAAAGCAGGTGTTGCAGTACTTGTATCAGACAAAACAGACTTCAAAACAAAGTCACAAGAGACAAAGACGGACATTACATAATGATAAAGGGGTCAGTCCAACAAGAGGATATAACCATTATAAATATCTGTGCGCCGAACACAGGGACACCTATATATCTAAAACAAATTCTAACAGAATTAAAGGAGGACATAGAATGCAATGCAATCATTTTAAGTGACTTCAATACTCCACTCACTCTAAAGGACAGACTAACCAGACAGAAAATAAGTAAGGACACAGAGGCACTGAACAACACATTAGAACAGATGGATGTAACTGACATCTACAGAGCTCTACACCCCAAAACAACGGTATACAAATTCTTCTCAAGTACATATGAAACATTTTCCAGAAAAGACCACATACTAGGCCACAAAAAGAGCCTCAGTAAATTTTAAAAGTTTGAAATTATACCAACCAACTTCTCAGATCACAAAGGTATAAAACTAGAAATAGATTGTACAAAGAACAAAAAGGCTCACACACACACGAAGGTTTAACATGCTCTTAAATAATCAATGGATCAATGACCAAATTAAAACAGAGATCAAGCAATATATGGAGACAAATGAAAACAACAGCGCAACGCTCCAACTTCTGTGGGACGCAGCAAAGGCAGTTATAAGAGGAAAGTATATTGCAATCCAGGTCTATTTAAAGAAGGAAGAACAATCCCAAATGAATAGGCTAAATTCACAGTTATTGAAACTGGAAAAAGAAAAACAAATGAGGGCCAAAGTCAGCAGAAGGAGGGAAATAATAAAGATCAGAGAATAAATAAATAAAATTGAGAAGAATAAAACAATAGAAAAAGTAAATAAAACAAAGAGCTGGTTCTTTGAGAAAATAAAACAGATAAACCCCTAGCCAGATATATAAAGAAAAAAAGAGGACACACATAAACAGAATCAGAAATGAAAAAGTAAAAATCACGATGGACACCACAGAAATACAAAGAATTATGAGAGAGTACTATGAAAATCTATATGCTAACAAACTGGATAACCTAGAAGAAATGGAAAACTTTCTAGAGAAATACAATCTTCCAAGACTGACCCAGGAAGAAACAGAAAATGTAAACACACGAATTACCAGCAATGAAATTGAATTGGTATTAAAAAAGCCACACAAGAACAAAACTCCGGATTTTATCAGACATTTAGAGAAGATATAATACCCATTCTCCTTAAAGTTTTCCAAAAAATAGAAGAGGAGGGAATACTCTCAAACTTATTCTATGAAGCCAGAATCACTTTAATACCAAAACCAGGCAAAGACACCACAATAAAAGAAAATTACAGACCAATATCCCTGATGAACATAGATGCAAAAATACTCAACAAAATATTAGCAAACCGAATTCAAAAATACATCAAGAGGATCATACACCATGAACAAATGGTATTCATCCCAGGGATGCAAGGATGGTACAACATTCGAAAATGCATCAACATCATCCACCACATCAACAAAAAGAAGTACAAAAAACACATGATCATCTCCATAGATGCTGAAAAAGCATTTGGCAAAATTCAACATCCATTCATGATAAACACTCTCAACAAAATGGGAATAGAGGGCAAGTACCTCAACATAGTAAAGACCATATATGACAAACTCACAGCCAACATTATACTTAATAGCGAGAAGCTAAAAGCTTGTCCCCTAAGAACGGGAACAAGACAAAGATGCCCACTCTCCCTGCTTTTATTCAACATAGTACAGGTGGTCCTAGCCACAGCAGACAACACAGAGAAATAAAAGGCATCCAGATTGGTAAGGAAGAAGTAAAACTATCACTGTTTGCAGATGACCCGATATTGTAAATAACAAACTCTAAAGAATCCACTCCAAAACTACTAGAATATCTGAATTCAGCAAACTTGCAGGATACAAAATTAATACACAGAAAACTGTTGCTTTCTGACACACTAACAATGAACTAGCAGAAAGAGCAGGAAAACAATTCCATTCACAATTGGATCAATAAGAAAAAAATACCTAGGAATAAACCTAACCAAGAAGTGAAAGACCTATACCCGGAAAACCACAAGACACTCTTGAGAAAAATTAAAAAGGACACTAATAAATGGAAATTCATCCCATGCTCTTCGGTACAAAGAATTAATATTGTCAAAATGGCCATACAGCCTACAGCAATCTACAGATTCAATGCAATCCCTTATAAAATACTAACACCATTCTTCAACGAACTGGAACAAATACATCTAAAATTTATATGGAACCTCAAAAGACCCCAAATAGCCAAAGCAATCCTGACAAGGAAGAATAAAGCAGGGGGGATTTAGCTTCCCAACTTCAAGCTCTACTACAAAGCCACAGTAATCAATACAATTTGTTACTGGCACAAGAACAGACCCATAGGCCACTGGAATAGAATAGAGAGTCCAGATATTAACCCAAGCATATATGGTGAATTAATATACGGTAAAGGAGCCATGGATATACAATGGGGAAGTGACAGCCTCTTCAACAGCTGGTGTTGGCAAAACTGGACAGCTACATGTAAGAAAATGAAACTGGACTACTCTCTAGCCCCATACGCAAAGGTAAACTCAGGGTGGATCAAAGACCTGAATGTAAGTCATGAAACCACAAAACTCTTAGAAAAAAACATAGGTAAAAATCTCTTGGATATAAACATGAGCAACTTCTTCATGAACATACCTTCCCGAGCAAGGGAAACAAAAGCAAAAATGAACAAGTGGGACTGTATCAAACTAAAAAGCTTCTGTACAGCAAAGAAAACCAACAGTAGAACAAAAATACATCCTACAGTTTGGGAGAATATATTCATAAATGACATATCCAATAAGAGGTTGACATCCAAATTATATAATGAGCTCATGCACCTCAACAAACAAAAGGCAAATAAGCCAATTAAGAAATGGGCAGAGTAGCTGAACAGACTTCTCCAAAGAAGAAATCTAGATGGCCAACAGGTACATGAGAAGTTGCTCCACATCGCTAATCATCAGAGAAATGCAAATTAAAACCACAATGAGATATCACCTCACACCAGTGAGGATGGCCAACATCCAAAACACAAACAACAGCAACTGTTGGCGAGGATGTGGAGAAAGGAGCATCCTCCTAGACTGCTGGTGGGAATGTAAATTAGTTCAACCATTGTGGAAAGCAGTATGGAGGTTCCTCAAAAAACTCAAAATAAAAATACCATTTGACCCAGGAATTCTACTCCTAGGAATTTACCCTAAGAATGCTGCAGCCCAGTTTGAAAAAGACATATGCACCCCTATGTTTATCGCAGTACTATTTACAATAGCCAAGAAATGGAAGCAACCTGAGTGTCCATCAGTAGATGAATGGATAAAGAAGAGGTGGTACATATACACAATGGAATATTATTCAGCCACAAGAAGAAAACAAATCCTGCCATTTGCAACAACATGGATGGAGCTAGAGGGTTTTATGCTCAGTGAAATAAGCCAGGTTGAGAAAGACAAGTATCAAATGATTTCACTCATCTGTGGAGTATAAGAACAAAGAAAAAACTGAAGGAACAAAACAGCAGCAGACTCACAGAAACCAAGAATGAACTAACAGTTACCAAAGGAAAAGTGACTGGGGAAGATGGGTGGGAAGGGAGTGATAAGGGGGAAAAAGGGGTAGTATGATTACCACAGATGGCTTTAGGCAGGATGAACATTTTGGCAATATTAATTCTTCCCATCCATGAGCACAGGATGTGTTTCCATTTATTGGTATCTTCTTTAATTTCTCTCATGAGTGTCTTGTAGTTTTCAGAGTATAAGTCTTTAGCTACCTTGGTTAGGTTTATTCCTAGGTATTTTATTCTTTTGGATGGAATTGTTTTCCTGATTTCTCTTTCTGCTAGTTCATCGTTAGTGCATAGGAAAGCAACAGATATCTGTGTATTAAATTTCTATCCTGTAACTTTGCTGAATTCAGATATTACATCAAGTAGTTTTGGAGTGGGTTCTTTAGGTTTTTTTATGTACAATATCATGCAATCTGCAAACAGGGACAGTTTCACCCTCTTTCTTGCCAATCTGAATGCCTTTTATTTCTTTGTGTTGTCTGATTGCCGTGGCTAGGACCTCCAGAACTATGTTGACTAAAAGTGGGGGGATAGGCATTGTTGTCTGATTCCTGATCTTAAAGGAAAAGCTTTCAGCTTCCTGCTGTTCAGTATAATGTTGGCTGTGTATTTGTCATACATAGCCTTTATTGTGTTGTCATACTTGCCCTCTATACACATTTTATTGAGAGCGTTTATCATAAATGTATGTTGAATTTTGTTGAATGCTTTTTCACCATCTATGGAGATGATCATGTGGTTTTTGTCATTCTTTTTGTTGATGTAGTGGATGATGTTGATAGAATTTCGAATGTTGTACCATCCTTGCATCCCTGGGTGAATCCCACTTGATCATAATGGATGTTCTTTTTGATGTATTTTTGAATTCGGTTTGCTAATATTTTGTTGACTATTTTTGCATCTATGTTCATCAGGGATATTGGTCTGTAATTTTCTTTTTTTGTGGTGCCTTTGCCTGGTTTTGGTATTAGAGAGATGTTGGCCTCATAGAATGAGTTTGGGAGTATTCCCTCCTCTTTACTTTTGGAAAATTTTAAGGAGAATGGGTAGTAAGTCTTCACTAAATGGTTGATAAAATTCAGCACTGAAACCATCTGATCCAGGAGTTTTGTTCTTAGGTAGTTTTTTGATTACCAATTCAATTTCATTGCTAGTAATTGGTCTCCTCAGATTTTCTGTTACTTCCTGGGTCAGCCTTGGCAGGTTGAATTTTCTACTAAGTGGTCTATTTGTTCTAGGTTATCCAGTTTGTTACCACATAATTTTTCATAGTATTCTCTCATAATTCTTTGTATTTCTGTGGTGTCTTTCTACATTTTTCCATTCTCATTTCTGATTCTGTTTGACTCTCTTTTTTTCCTGATAAGTCTGGCTAGGGGTTTATCTATTTTGTTTATTTCCCCAAAAAACGAGCTCCTGCTTTCATTGATTCTTTCTATTGTTTTAGTCTTCTCAATTTTATTTATTTCTGCTTTAATCTTTATTACCTCTATCCTTCTACTGACTTTGGGCCTCATTTGTTCTTCCTTTTCTAGTTTCCTTAATTGTGAGTTTAGCCTGGTTCATTTGGGATTGTTATTCTTTCCTGAGGGAGGCCTGTATTGCAATAAATTTCCCTCTTAGCACGGCTTTCACTGAATCCCACAGATTTTGTGGTGTTGAATTATTCTTGTCATTTCTCTCCATATATTGCTTGATCTCTGTTTTTATTTGGTCATTGATCGATTGATTATTTAGGAGCATGTTATTTTTTTGGTCTTTTTTTTTGAAATAATTTATTTTGCTTTCATTAATCTAAAATTACCTGTGCAGTATTTATGCTTATTAAACTACCCCTTTCATCAGGTCCCGCCACCGACCCCATTATACTCACTGTCCATCAGCATAGTGAGATGCTATAGAATCACTACTTGTCGTCTCTGAGTTGTACAACCCTCCCCATGCCCCCCCAACATTACATCTGCTAATCGTAATGCCCCTTTTTCCCCCTTATCCCTCCCTTCCCACCCGTCTTCCCCAGTCCCTTTCCTTTTGGTAACTATTAGTCCATTCTTGGGTTCTGTGAGTATGCTGCTGTTTTGTTCCTTCAGTTTTTTCTTTGTTCTTATGCTCCACATATGAGTGAAATCATTTGATACTTGTCTTTTTCGGCTTGGCTTATTTCACTGAGCATAATACCCTCTAGCTCCATCCATGTTGTTGCAAATGGTAGGATTTGTTTTTTTCTTATGGCTGAATAATATTCCATTGTGTATATGTACCACATCTTCTTTATCTATTCATCTACTGATGGACACTTAGGTTGCTTCCATTTCTTGGCTATTGTAAATAGTGCTGCGATAAACATAGGGGTTCATGTATTTTTCAAACTGGGCTACCGCATTCTTAGGGTAAATTCCTAGGAGTGGGATTCCTGGGTCAAATGATATTTCTATTTTAAGTTTTTTGAGCAACCTCCATACCGCTTTCCACAATGGTTGAACTAATTTGCATTCCCACCAGGAGTGTAAGAGGTTCCCTTTTCTCCACATCCTCGCCAACATTTGTTGTTGTTTGTGTTTTGGATGTTGGCCATCCTAACTGCTCTGAGGTGATATCTCATTGTGGTTTTAATCTGCATTTCTCTGATGATTAGTGATGTGGAGCATCTTTTCATGTGCCTGTTGGCCATCTGAATTTCTTCTTTGGAGAAGTGTCTATTCATGTCCTCCGCCCATTTCTTAATTGGATTATTTGCTTTTTGTTGTTAAGGTGCGTGAGTTCTTTATATATTTTGGATGTGAACCCCTTATCAGATACGTCACTTATGAGTATATTCTCCCATACTGTAGGATGTCTTTTTGTTCTACTGATGGTGTCCTTTGCTGTACAGAAGCTTTTAACCTTGATATAGTCACACTTTTTCATTTTTGCTTTGGTTTCCCTTGCCCGGGGAGATATGTTCATGAAGAAGTCGCTCATGTTTATGTGCAAGAGATTTTTGCCTATGTTTTTTTCTAAGAGTTTTATGGTTTCATGACTTACATTCAGGTCTTTGATCCACCTTGAGTTTACCTTTGTGTATGGGGTTAGACAGTAGTCCAGTTTCATTCTCTTACATGTAGCTGTCCAGTTTTTCCAACACCAGCTGCTGAATAGGCCGTCATCTCCCCATTGTATATCCAAGGCTCCTTTATCAAATATTAATTGGCTGTATATGTTTGGGTTAATGTTTGGATTTTCTATTCTGTTCCACTTGTCTGTGGGTCTGTTTTTGTGCCAATACAAAATTGTCTTGATTACTGTGGCTTTATAGTAGAGCTTGAAGTCAGGTAGCGTAATTCCCCCTGTTTGATTCCTCCTTCTCAGGATTGCTTTAGCTATTAGGGGTCTTTTCTTGTTCCATATGAATTTTAGAATTATTTGTTCCAGTTCATTGAAGAAAGCTGTTGGTAGTTTGATAGGGATTGCGTTGAATCTGTAGATTGCTTTAGGTAGTAGAGCCATTTTGACAATATTTATTCTTCCTATCCAAGAGCATGGGATGAATTTCCATTTGTTAGTGTCCTCTTTAATTTCTCTTAGGTGTGTCTTGTAGTTTTCAGAGTACAGGTCTTTCACTTCCTTCGTTAGGTTTATTCCTAGGTATTTTATTCTTCTTGATGCAATTCTGAATGGAATTGTTTTTCTGATTTCTCTTTCTGTTAGTTTATCATTAGTGTATAGGAAAGCAACAGATTTCTGTGTGTTAATTTTGTATCCTGCAACTTTGCTGAATTCAGATATTAGTTCTAGTAGTTTTGGAGTGGCGTCTTTAGAGTTTTTTATATACAATATCATGTCATCTGCAAATAGTGACAATTTGACTTCTTCTTTACCAATCTGGATGCCTTGTATGTCTTTGTTTTGTCTGATTGCTGTGGCTAGGACCTCCAGTACTGTGTTGAATAACAGTGGAGAGAGTGGGCATCCCTGTCTTGTTCCCGATCTTATATGAAAAGCTTTCAGCCTTTCGCTGTTACGTATGATGTTAGCTGTGTGTTTTTCATATATGGCCTTTATGATGTTGACGTACTTGCCCTCTATACCCCTTTTGTTGAGAATTTTAATCATGAATGGATGCTGAATTTTATCAAATGCTTTTTCAACATCTATGGAGATGATCATGTGGTGTTTGATCTTCTTTTTGTTGATATGGTGGATGATGTTGATGGATTTTCGAATGTTGTACCATCCTTGCGTCCCTGGGATGAATCCCACTTGATCATGGTGTATGATTCTCTTGATATTTTTTTGAATTCGATTTGCTAATATTTTGTTGAGTATTTTTGCATCTACGTTCATCAGGGATATTGGTGTGTAATTTTCTTTTTTGGTGACGTCTTTGCCAGGTTTTGGTATTAGAGTCATGCTGGCTTCACAGAATGAATTTGGAAGTATTCCCTCGTCTTCTATTTTTTGAAAAATTTTAAGGAGAGTGGGTGTTATTTCTTTTCTATATGTCTGGTAGAATTCACAGGTGAATCCATCTGGTACGGGGTTTTTTTTCTTGGGTTGTTTTTTGATTACAAATTCAATTTTGTTCATGGTGATTGGTCTGTTTAGTGTTTCTGTTTCTTGCTTGGTCAGTCTTGGAAGGTTGTATTTTTCTAAGAAGTTGTCCATTTTTTCTAGGTTTTCCAGCTTGTTAGCATATAGATTCTCATAATATTCACTTATAATTCTTTGCATTTCTGTGGGGTCCTTCGTTATTTTTCCTTTCTTATTTGTGATTCTGCTTGACTCTCTTTTTTTCATGATAAGTCTGGCTAGGGGTTTATGTATTTTGTTTATTTACCCGAAGAACGAGCTCCTGCTTTCATTGATTCTTTCTATTGTTTTATTCTTCTCAATTTTATTTATTTCTGCTTTAATCTTTATTATGTCCATTCTTATACTGACTTTGGGCCTCATTTGTTCTTCCTTTTTTAGTTTCATTCATTGTGAATTCAGCCTGTTCATTTGGGATTGTTCTTTTGTGAGGTAGGCCTGTATTGCAATAAATTTCCCTCTTAGCACGGCTTTCACTGCATCCCATAGATTTTGTTGTGTTGAATTACTGTTGTCATTTGTCTCCATATATTACTTGATCTCCGTTTTTATTTGGTCCTTGATCGATTGATTACTTAGGAGCATGTTATTAAGCCTACATGTGTTTGTGGGCGTTTTCGTTGAGTAATTTATTTCTTGTTTCATACCCTTGTGATCTGAGAAACTGGTTGGTACAATTTCAATCTATTTTAATTCACTGAGGTTCTTTTTGTCGCCTAGTATATTATCTATTCTTGGAAATGTTGGGAAGAATGTGTATCCTGTTGCTTTTTGGGTAAAGTGTTCTTTCGATGTCTGTTAGGTCCATCTGTTCTCATACATTGTTCAGTGCCTGTGTCTCTTTGTTTATTTTCTGTCTGGTTGCTCTGCCCTTTGGAGTGAGTGGTGTGTTGAAGTCTCCCAAAATGAATGCATTGCATTCTATTTCCCCCTTTGATTCTCCCAGTATTTATTCCAAATACGTAGGTCGTCCTTTGTTGGGTGCATAGGTGTTTATAATGGTTATATCCCCTTTATCGTTATGTAATTTCCTTCTTTGTCTCCTGTTACTTTCTTTGTTTTGAAGTCTATTTTGTCTGATACAAGTACTGTAACTCCTGCTTTTTTCTCCCTATTAGTTGCATTTAATATCATTTTCCATCCCTTTACTTTCAGTTAGTGTATGTCTTTGGGTTCGAAGTGAGTATCCCATAGGCAGCGTATAGATGGGTCTTGGTTATTTTATCCATTCAGTGACTCTACATCTTTTCATTGGTGCATTTAGACCATTTAAATTTAGGGTGTTTATCGATAGGTATGTACTTATTGCCATTGCAGGCTTTAGGTTTGTGGCTACAAAGCTTCAATGGTAATTCCCTTACTACGTAACAGTCTAATGTAACTTACTTTGTATTCTATTACAAACATAACCTGAGGATTCTTTTTTTCTCTTCCTTTTTCTTCCTCTTCCATTCTTTGTATGTTATGAATCATATTCTGTACTCTTTGTCTAGCCCTTGCATGACATCTATTTAGTCTTAGGAATCCTTCCATCTATAGGACTCCCTCCAAAATGCACTGTAGAGGTGGTTTGTCAGAGGTAAATTCTCTCAGCTTTTGCTTATCTGAAAATTGTTTAATCCCTCCTTCAAATGTAAATGAAAACCTTGCCGGGAAGAGTATTCTTGTTTCGAGGCCCTTCTGCTTCATTGCATTAAATATTATCATGCCACTCCTTTTTGGCCTGTATGGTTTCTGTTGAGAAATCTGATGATAGCCTGATTGCTTTTCCTTTCTATGTGATCTTTTTTTTATCTCTAGCTGCTTTTAAAAGTCGGTCTTAAAGCTGTAGATTCAATGCAATTCCTATCAAAATACCAACAGCATTCTTTGATGAACTAGAGAAAATAGTTCTAAAAATCATATGGAACCAAAAAAGACCCCGAATAGCCAAAGCTATCCTAAGAAGGAAGAATAAAGCTGGGGGTATTATGCTCCCCAACTTCTAGCTCTACTACAAAGCCACAGTACTCAAGACAATTTGGTACTAGCACAAAGAACAGGCCCATGGAGCAATGAAACAGACTCCAGAGCCGTGATGTAAACCCAAGCATATATGTTCAATTAATCTATGATAAAGGAGCCATGGACATACAATGGGGAAATGACAGCCTCTTCAACAGCTGGTGGTCGCAAAACTGGACAGCTACATGCAAGAGAATGAAACTGGATTATTGTTTAACCCCATACACAAGAGTAAACTCGAAATGGATCAAGGACCTGAATGTAAGTCACGAAACCATAAAACTCTTAGAAGGCAACATAGGTAAAATTCTCCTGAATATAATCATGAGCAACTTCTTCCTGAATGCATCTCCTTGAGGAAGGGAAACAAAACCAAAAATGAACTCATGGGACTACATCAAACTAAAAAGTTTCTGTACAGCAAAGGACACCATCAACTGAACAAAAATGCATCCTACAGTATGGGAGAATATTTTTGTAAATGACATATCCAACAAGGGATTAACATCCAACATCTATTAAGAACGTACACGCCTCAACACCTAAAAGCAAATAACCCTATTAAGAAATAGGCAGAGGATATGAACAGAGAGTTCTCCAAAGAAGAAATTCATATGGGCAACAGGCACATGAAAAGTTGCTCCAAATCACTAATCATCAGGGAAATGCAAATTAAAACCACAAGGAGATATCACCTCACACTGGTAACGATGACCAATATACAAAAGACTAAGAACAACAAATTCTGGGGAGGATGCCACGAAAGTGGAACTCCCTACACTGCTGGTGGGAATGTAAGCTAGTTCTACTGTTGTGGAAAGCAATATGAAAGTGCCTCAAGAAACTAAAAATATAAACACCATTTGACCCGGCAATCCCACTTCTTGGAATTTACCCAAAGAATACAACTTCTCAGATTCAAAAAGACATATGCACCCCTATGTTTATTGTAGCACTTTTAACAATAGCCAAAATATTCAAGCTACCTAAGTGTCCATCAGTAGATGAATGGATAAAGAAAATGTGGTAAATATACATAATGAAATAGTATTCAGCCATAAGAAAGAAAGAAACCCTACCATTTGCAACAACATGGATGGAGCTGGAGGATATTATGCTCAGTGAAATAAGCCAGGTGGAGAAAAACAAGTGCCAAATGATTTCCCTCATTTGTGGAGTATAATAACGAAGTAAAACTGAAGGAACAAAATAGCAACAGACTCAGAGACTCCAAGAAGGAACTAGTGGTTACCAAATGGTAGGGGTGTGGGAGGGCGGGTGGGGAGGATGGGAGAAGGGGATTGAGGGGTATTTTGTTTAGTACACATGGTGTGGGGTTCACAAGGAAAACAGTGTAGCACAGAGAAGGCAAATAGTGAATCTGTGGCAGCTTACTACACTGATAGACAGTGACTCCATTGGGTATGGGTGGGGACTTGATAATATGGGTAAATGTAGTAACCACATTGTTTTTTCATGTGAAACCTTCAAAAGAGGGTATATCAATAATACCTTGATAAAAAAAATTAAGTCTGTCTTTATCCTTGATCTTTGCCATTTTAATTATTATATGTCTTGATGTTGTCTTCCTTGGGTCCCTTGTGTTGTGAGATCTGTGCACCTCCATGGCTTAAGAGACTATCTCCTTTCCCAGATTGGGGAAGTTTTCAACAATTACCTCCTCAATGACACTTTATATCTCTTTTTTTCTCTCTTCTTTTTCTGGTACCCCTATTATGCTGATATTGTTCCATTTGGATTGGTCACACAGTTCTCTCAATATTCTTTCATTCTTAGAGATTATTTTTTCTCTCTGTGCCTCAGCTTCTTTGTATTCCTTTTCTCTAATTTGTATTCTATTTACCGTCTCTTCTAGTACATCTAGTCCACTTTAAATCCCTCCATTGTATTTTTCATTTCAGATAGGGAATTTCTTAATGATTGAATCTCCATCTTAAATTCATTCTTGAGTTCTTGAATTTTTCTGTACCTCCATAATCATGTTTATAATTTTTATTTTGAAGTCTCTTTCAGGAAGATTGGTGAGTTCCGTTTCATGTGGCCCTTTTTCTGGGGTTTGTGAGATTGTGCTCTGAACCAGGTTCTTTTGATGCTTCATATTTCTATATGGTGCCCTCTAGTGCTCAGAAGCTCCAGTCTCTGGAACTGCTCAGCCCCAGAGTGATTTTGGGGGTCGTTGGGGAGCGGAGAAGGTAGCTACATGGAGGGAGATATGTTTCCTGATTCCCGTCTGCAGTGTCTGTCTCCAGTGTCACAGCCAGTGGGCCCAGCACACCTGTGTAAGCCTCTCTGCTCCACATCTCTAGCTGTTGTAGGTGGGGCCTCCCTCTGGCTGGCCTGACACCAATGTAGTGACTGCTGGTTTGCGAGCCGGTGCTGTCAGGCCAGGAGGAAGGCTCAGCAGGCTGCATGTCACAGTGGAGGATCTCAGCCCTGAGCAGCCAGCTAGGGTGTTGGAGCGCCTGATGGTCCTCAAAGTTCCCATCCTGCTGGGCAGAGTGCGTTCAGAGAACCTTGTCCAGCTCACCCTTTTCCCACACAGTAAGCTCTGTGCAAGCCCCACTCCCTCAGCAGCCCTCTCACTGCTAGGAAGCCTCTCAGACTGCCTACCTTCCCTTTGTTCCAGAGTGGCCGGACGTGGATCCCATCCTCCACAAATGGCTGGAATGTCAGTCTCTCAGGCACTCCCCGTCCCAGCTCTCCAACCTCCAGAGCACTACACAGTGTAGGTTTCTTCTTGCAACGCATATCTGCAGGGCTAGGTGTTCAGTAGTCCCAGGTTTCCACCCCCTCCGCAATCCCTTTCTCTTACTCCCGCCGGTGAGCAGGGGTGGGGGAAGGGCATCGGTCCTGCTAGTGAAGACTTTGATACGTTACCCTGTTTCATGAGGTCTGTATGCAGTGTGGTTCAGGCGCCATTCCTGTTGCTGTTTTAGGGTTAGTTTTATTAATTAACTATTTTTTATCTATATGTTCTTTTAGGAGGATTTCTCTGTCTCACCTCTAACGCCACCATCTTGAATCTTGTTTTCAGTTGTTTGAGGAATCTCCACACTGCTTTATATAATGGCTGCACCAATTGATAGCCCCACCAATAGTGTAGGAGGTTTCCTTCTTCACTTCATCCTTGCCAGCACTTGTTATTTCTTGTCTTTTGGATGTTGGGCACTGTAACTGGTATGAGGTGAGATCTCATTGTGGTTTGATTTGCATGTCGTGCATGATTAACGATGTGGAGCATCTTTTCATGTACCTGTTGGCCATTTGTATTTCTTTGGAGAAATGTCTCTTCAGTGTGTATGTATTAATTTTTGTAATAAGAGAAAGATTGGAACATGGATGGAGCTAGAGGGTATTTATGCTCAGTGAAATGAGCCAGGCATACAAAGACAAGTATCAAATGATTTCACTCATATGTGGAGTATAAGAACAAAGAAAAAAACTGAAGGAACAAAACAGCAGCAGACTCACAGAACCCAAGAATGGACTAACAGTTACCAAAGGGAAAGGGACTGGGGAAGATGGGTGGGAAGGGAGGGATAATGTGGAAAAAGGGCTATTACTATTAGCACACATAATGTAGCGGGGGTGGGGGTGGGGTGGGGGGATACAGGGAAGGCAGTATAACACAGAAGACAAGTAGTGATTCTATAACATCCTACTATGCTGATGGACAGTGACTGCAATGGGGTATGTGGTGGGGACTTGATAATAGGGGGAGTCTAGTAACCATAATGTTGCTCATGTAATTGTATACTAATAATAGCAATATGAAAAAAATTTTTTAAAAAGAAAGTTTGGGGATTCTAACTGCCAAAAAAAGATACCCACCGGTTATGAGGGGTCCTGAACAGAGGAGGCAAAGGACACGACAATTTGAGGTGAGTTCAATCTATGACCCTGGGGCCTTTCTGGCAGGTTTTGGAAGTGAGCAGGGAAGCCTCTGTGGTAGCTGCACCAAGCCGGTCCTGTACCTGTGGCTCCCGAGCCTCAGTCCATTCTTTCCAATGTCTGTTCCCTGGACTGCCTTAACAATCCAGGCAGTTTAATAAATGCCCACTGCTCATTATTGTTTTTTTCTTTTTCTTTTTTTAATAAGTTATTATTGATATATACTCTCATGAAGTTTTCACATGAAGAAACAATGTGATTACTATACTTACCCATATTATCAAGTCCCCACCCATACCCCAATGCAGTCACTGTCCTTGGGTGTAGTAAGATGCCACAGATTCACTATTTGCCTTCTCTGTGCTACACTGTTTTCCCCGTGAACCCCAACACCATGTGTACTAAACATAATACCTCTCAATCCCCTTCTTCCACACTCCCCACCCACCCTTCCACACCCCTCCCCTTTGGTAACCACTAGTTCCTTCTTGGAGTCTCTGAGTCTGCTGCTATTTTGTTCCTTCAGTTTTGCTTCATTGTTATACTCCACAAATGAGGGTAATTGTTTGGCTCTTGTCTTTCTCCGCCTGGCTTACTTCACTGAGTATAATATCCTCCAGCTCCATCCATGTTATTGCAAGTGGTAGGATTTGTATCTTCCTAATGGCTGAATAGTATTCCATTGTGTATATGTACTACGTCTTCTTTATCCATTCATCTACTGATGAACACGTAGCTTGCTTCCATATCTTGGGTATTGTTAAAAGTGCTGCAATAAACATAGGGGTGCATATGTCTTTTTGAATCTGAGAAGTTGTATTTGGGTAAATTCCAAGGAGTGGGATTATCGAGTCAAATGGTATTTCTATTTTTAGTTTCTTGAGGAACATCCGTATTGCTTTCCACAATGGTTGAACTAGCTTACATTCCCACCAGCAGTGTAGGGGGGTTCCCCTTTCTCTGCATCCTGGCCAGCATTTGCTGTTCTTAGTTTTTTGCATGCTGGCCAACCTTACTGGTGTGAGGTGATATCTCATTGTGGTTTTAATTTGCATTTCCCTGGTGACTAATGATATGGAGCATCTTTTCATGTGTCTGTTGCCCATCTGAATTTCTTCTTTGGAGAACTGTCTCTTCATATCCTGTGCACATTTCTTAATCACATTATTTGCTTTTTGGGTTTTGAGGTATGTAAGTTCTTTATATATTCTGGATGTTAACCCCTTGTCGGTATGTCATGTACAAATATATTCTCCCATACAGTTCTTTTTGTTCTGTTGATGGTGTCCTTTGTGATACAGAAACTTTTTAGTTTGATGTAGTCCCATGAGTTCATTTTTGGTTTTGTTTCCCTTGCTCGAGGAGATGCATTCAGGAAGAAGTTGCTCATGCTTATATTCAGGAGAATTTTGCCTATGTTGTCTTCTAAGAGTTTTATGGTTTCATGACTTACATTCAGGTCCTTCATCCATTTCGAGTTTACTTTTGTGTATGGGGTTAAACAATAATCCGGTTTCATTCTCTTGCATGTAACTCCCCAGTTTTGCCAACACCAGCTTTTGAAGAGGCTGTCATTTCCCCATTGTATGTCCATGGCTCCTTTATCATAGATTAATTGACCGTATATGCTTGGGTTTATATCACGGCTCCAGAGTCTGTTTCATTGCTCCATGGGCCTGTTCTTGTGCGAGTACCAAATTGTCTTGATTACTGTGGCTTTGTAGTAGAGCTAGAAGTTGGGGAGCATAATATTCCCAGCTTTATTCTTCCTTCTTAGGATAGCTTTGGCTATTCGGGGTCTTTTTTGGTTCCATTTGAATTTTAGAACGATTTTCTCTAGTTCGTCGAAGAATACTGTTGGTATTTTGATAGGGATTGCATTGAATCTGTAGATTGCTTTAGGCACGATGGGCATTTTGACAATATTAATTCTTCCTATCCATGATCATGGGATGTGTTTCCATTTATTGGTATATTCTTTAATTTCTCTCATGAGTGTCTTGTAGTTTTCAGAGTATAGGTCTTTCACTTCCTTGGTTAGGTTTATTCCTAGGTATTTTATTCTTTTTGATGCAACTGTGAACAGAATTGTTTTCCTGATTTCTCTCTGTTAGTTCATTGTCAGTGTATAGGAATGCCACAGATTTCTCCCTATTAATTTTGTATTCCCCAACTTTTCTTTATTCAGATATTAGATCTAGTAGTTTTGGAGTGGATTCTTTAGGGTTTTTTATGTACAATATCACGTCATCTGTAAACATGGACAGTTTAACTTCTTCCTTGCCAATATGGATGCCTTTTACTCTTTGTATTGTATGATTGACATGGCTAAAACCTCCAGTACTATGTTGAATACAACTTTGGAGAGCGGGCATCCTTGTCTTGTTCCCGATCTTAAAGGAAAAGCTTTCAGCTTCTCGCTGTTAAGTATTATGTTGGCTATGGGTTTGCATATATGGCCTTTATTATGTTGAGGTACTTACCCTCTATACCCATTTGGTTGAGAGTTTTTATTATGAATGGATGTTGAATACGGGCGAATGCTTTTTCAGCACCTATGGAGATGATCATGTGGTTTTTGTCCTTCTTTTTGTTGATGTGGTGGATGCTTTTGATGGATTTCTGAATGTACCATCCTTGCATCCCTGCAATAAATCCTACTTGATCATGACAGATGATCTTTTTCATGTATTTTTGAATTCGGTTTGCTAATATTTTGTTGAGTATTTTTGCATTTATGTTCATCAGGGGTATTGGTCTGTAATTTCCTTTTTTTTTGTGGTGTTTTTGCCTGGGTTTGGTATTAGAGTGATGCTGACCTCATAGAATGAGTTTGGAAGTGTTCCCTCTTCTTCTACTCTTTGGAAATCTTTAAGGAGGATGGGTATTAGGTCTTCACTAAATGCATGAGAAAATTCAGCGGTGAAACCATCTGGTATGGGAGTTTTGTTTTTAGGTACATTTTTGATTACCAATTGAATTTCATTGCTGGTAATTGTTCTGTTCAGATTTTCAGTTTCTTTCTGAGTCAGCCTTGTATTTTTCTAGAAAGTTGTCCATTTCTTCTAGGTTATACAGTTTGTTAGCATATGATTTTTCATAGTATTTCTAATAAGTCTTTGTATTTCGGTGGTATCCGTAGTGATTTTTCTTTCTAATTTCAGATTCTGTTTATGTGAGTAGACTCTCTTTTTTTCTTGATAAGTCTGGCTAGAGGTTTATCTATTTTGTTTATTTGTTCAAAGAACAGCTCCTGCTTTCATTGATTCTTTCTATTGTTTTATTCTTGTTAATTTTATTTATTTATTGTTTAATCTTTATTATGTCCCTTTTCCACTGACATTGGGCCTCATTTCTTCTTCCTTTTCTAGTTTCATTAATTGTGAGTTTAGACTTCTCATATGGGGTTGTTCTTCGGCCTGTATCGCAATATACTTTCCTCTTAGCACGGCCTTTGCTGCATCCCACAGATTTTGTAGTGTGGAAATATTTTTGTCATTTGTCTCCATATATTGCTCGATCTCTGTTTTTATTTGATCATTGATCCATTGATTATTTAGGAGCATGTTGTTAAGCCTCCATTTGTTTGTGGAATTTTTCATTTTGTTTTCATAATTTATTTCTAGTTTCATACCTTTGTGGTCTGAGAAACTGGTTGGTACAATTTCAATCTTTTTGATTTTACTGAGGCTCTTTTTGTGGCCTAGTATATGATCTATTGTTAAAAATGTTCCATGTGCACTTGAGAAGAATATGTATTCTGCTGCTTTTGGGTGTATACAGTTCTGTAGATGTCTGTTTGGTCCATTTGTTCTATTGTTTTTTTCAGTGCCTCTGTCTCCTTACTTATTTTCTGTCTGATTGATCTGTCCTTCAGAGTGAGTGGAGTGTTGAAGTCTCGTAGAATGAATGCATTCCACTCTATTTTTCCTTTTAATTCTGTTAGTATTTGTTTCATATATGTAGGTGATCCTGTGTTAGGCAAATAGATATTTATGATGGTTATATCTTCTTCTTGGATTGACCCTTTTATCATTATGTAATGTCCTTCCTTGTCTCTTGTGACTTTCTTTGGTTTGAAGTCCATTTTGTCTGGTAGAAGTACTGCAACTCCTTCTTTTCTCCCTATTAGTTGCATGAAATAACTTTTTCCATTCCTTCACTTTTAGCCTGTGTTTGTCTTTGGGTTTGAAGTGAGTCTCTTGTAGGCAGCATAGAGATGGGTCTTGCTTTCTTATCCATTCAGTGACCCTATGTCTTTTGATTGGTGTACTCAGTCCATTTACATTTACGGTGATTATTGATAGGTATGTACTTATTGGCATGGCAGTGTTTAGATTCATGGTTACCAAAGGTTCAAGGTGAACTTCTTTACTAAGAGTCTAACTTAACTCAGTTGATATGCTACTGGAAACACAAACTAAAGGTTCTTTTTTTTTCCTTCCTCCTTCATTCTTGATATATTAGATATCATATTCTGTATTCTTTGTCTATACCTTGATTGACTTTGGGGATAGTTAATTAAATTTTGCATTTGTTTAGTAATTAGCTGGTCTACTTTCTTTACTATGGTTTTATTACCTCTGGTTACAGGTATTAAACCTTTGGAACACTTCCATCTATAGAAGTCCCTTGAAAATACACTGTAGAGGTGGTTTGTGGGAGGTAAATTCTCTCAGATTTTGCCTATCTGGAAATTGTTTAATCCCTCCTTCAAATTTAAATGATAATCGTGCCAGGTAAAGTATTGTTGGTTCAAGGCCCTACTGCTTCATGACATTAAGTACCATCATGCCACTCCCCTGTGGCCTGTAAGGTTTCTGTTGAGAAGTCTGATGATAGCCTGATGGGCTTTCCTTTGTATGTGGTCTTATTTCTTTCTCTGGCTGCTTTTAATAGTCTGTCCTTATCCTTGTTCTTTGCCATTTTAATTACTATATGTCTTGGGGTTGTGTTCCTTGGTTCCCTTGTGTTGGGAGATTTATGCATCTCCATGGCCTGAGAGACTATCTCGCTCCCCAGAATGGGGAAGTTTTCAGCAATTACTTCCTCAAAGACACTTTCTATCGCTTTTTCTCTCTCTTCTTCTGGTTATTCTTGTTGCGAATATTGTTTTGTTTGGATTGGTCACACAGTTCTGTTAATATGCATTCATTCTTAGAGATCCTTTTTTCTCTCTTTGCCTCAGCTTTGTATTCTTCTCTAGTTTCTATTTCATTTATCATCTCCTCCACCATATCCAATCTACTTTTAAAATCCTCCATTGTGCTCTTCAGCCATTGGATCTCTGACCAGTATTCATTCCTGAGTTCTTGAATATCTTTCCATACCTCCATGAGCATGTTATGAGTTTTATTTTGACCTCCCTTTCATGAAGAGTCATGAGGTTGATGTCATTTAAATCTTTTTCTGGAGTTGTATTAATAATTTTACTCTGGAGTATTCAAGATGGCGGCATGAGAGGTGACATGGAGAACTCCTCCCAAAACAACAATTAGTACAAAAATAGAGTTAATTAACACAACTAACCCTGAAACAGAAAGAAGAAAGAAGGTTGAACCAGACTGTATATAGACCTCACAAACAGAGCAGACCTCAGGAAACAGGGTAACGTATAAAAGCCTTAAACATGAGGCACCCAAGCCCTTCCCCCACCCAAGTTCACCGGCGGGGGAAAGAGAAACAGAGTGGCGAGGCGATGGAAGCATGGGACTGCTGAACACCTAGCCCTGGAGATCTGCTTTGTGAGCGAAAGCCTATATTGTGTGGTGCTCTTGACATTGGAGAGCTCAGATGGGCAGAAGGCCTAGGAGACTGACATTCCCCCTGTTTGTGGAAGATGGGATCCACACCCAGTCGCTCTGTGTTAGAGGAAAGGCAGTGGTCTGAGAGGCTTCCTAGCAGCTGAAGGGGCGGAGGCTGCATGGAGCTTGCTGCATGGGAGAAGGGAGAGTGGGACAAGGTTGTCTGGGCGTGCTCTGCCCACCTGGTTGTGAACTTTGAGGAGCTTCAGATGCCCCATCCCCCTGGCTGCCTACTCAGCTCTGAGGCCCCCCACTGTGACACACAGCCTCCTGAGCCTTCCTCCTGGTCTCTAGGCACCTGCTCGCAAAGCGGTAGTCACTGTGCTGGCATCAGGCCAGCCAGAGGGAGGCCCCACCTACAACAGCTAGAGACGCAAAGCACAGAGGCTTACACCCGTGGACTTGGCCCACTGGCTCTGACACTGGATACAGGCACCGCAGACGGGAATCAGGAAACAGATCTTTCCTCCCCCCAGGCACCAGTTATGCTCCCCTATGATCTCCAACCTCACTCTAGGGGCTGAGCAGCTCCACAGACTGGGGTTTCTGTGCACTAGTGGGCAGCACACAGAAATATGAAACGTCAAAAGAATATGGTTCTGACCAAAATCTCACAAACCCCAGAAAAAGGACCAAGTGAAACTAAACTCACCAATCTTCCTGGAAGAGAGTTCAAAATAAAAATTATAAACATGCTTATGGAAGTACAGAAAAATATTCAAGAACTAAGGAACAAATTTAAGTTAGAGATTCAATCATTAGAAATACCATATCTGAAATGAAACATAAAATGGAGGGATTGAAAAGCAGATTAGATGTAGTAGAAGAGAAGGTAAATGGAACAGAAATTAGAGAAGAGGAATATAAAGAAGCTGAGGCACAGAGAGAAAAAATAACCCCTAAGAATGAAAGAATACTGATAGAACTGTGTGACCAGTCCAAACGGAACAATATTTGCATTATAGGGATACCAGAAGAAGAGAGAGAAAAAGAGATAGAAAGTGTTCTTGAGGAGGTAATTGCTGAAAACATCTCCAGTCTGGGGAAGGAGATTGTCTCTCAAGCCATTGAGATGCACAGATCTCCCAACACAAGGGACCAAAGGAAGACAACATCAAGACATATAATAATTAAAATGTCAAAATCAAGGAAAAACACAGACTTTTAAAAGCAGCTAGAGAGAGAAAAAAGATCACATACAAAGGAAAACCCATTAGGCTATCATCAGACTTCACAACAGAAACCTTACAGGCCAGAAGGGAATGGCATGATATATTTAATGCAATGAAGCAGAAGGGCCTTGAACCAAGAATACTCTACCCAGCAAGGTTATCATTTAAATTTGAAGGAGGGATTAAACAATTTTCAGATAAGCAATATCTGAGAGAATTTACCTCCCACAAAACACCTCCACAGTGAATTTTGGAGGTACTCCTACAGATGGACGTATTCCTATGGTTAGATAAATGTCACGCAAGGGATAGACAAAGAGTACAGAATATGATTCATAACATACAAAGAATGGAAGAGTATGAAAAAGGAAAAAAAAAGAAGCTTTAGGTTGTGTTTGTAATAGCATACTAAGTGAGTTAAATTAGACTGTTAGATAGTAAGGGAATTACCCTTGAACTTTTGATAACCACAAATCTAAAGCCTGCAATGGCAATAAGTACATACCTATCGATAATCACCCTAAATGTAAATGGTCTGAATTCACCAATCAAAAGACAGAGTTACTGAATGGATAAAAAAACAAGACCCATCTATATGCTGCCTACAAGAGACTCACTTCAAACCCAAAGACATACACAGACTGAAAATAAAGGGATGGAAAAAGATATTTCATGCAACTAAAGGGAGAAAAAAGCAGGACTTGCAGTACTCGTATCAGACAAAATAGACTTCAAAACAAAGAAAGTCACAAGAGGCAAAGAAGGACATTACATAATGAGAAAAGGGTTAGTCCAACAAGTGGATATAATGATTATAAATATCTATGTACCCAACATAGGATCAGCTACATATGTGAATCAAATACTAACAGAATTAAAGGGGGAAATAGAATGCAATGCATTCATTCTAGGAGACTTCAACACTCCACTCACTCCAAAGGGCAGATCAACCAGACAGAAAATAAATAAAGAGACAGAGGCACTAAACAACATATTAGAACACATGGACCTGACGGACATCTACAGAACACTCCATCCAAAAGCAACAGGATACACATGGACCTGACGGACATCTACAGAACCCTTCATCCAAAAGCAACAGGAAAAGTGCACATGGAACATTTTCAAGAATAGATTATATACTAGGCCACAAAAAGAACCTCAGTAAATTTAAAAAGATTGAAATTGTACCAACCAGCTTCTCAGATCACAAAGGTATGAAACTAGAAATAAATTACACAAAGAAAATGAAAAAGCCCACAAACACATGGAGGCTTAATAACATGCTCCTAAATAATCAATGGATCAATGACCAAATAAAAACAGAGATCAAGCAATATATGGAGACAAATGACAACAGTAATTCAACACCACAAAATCTGTGGGATGTAGCGAAGGCCATGCTAAGAGGGAAATATACTGCAATAGAGGCCTTCCTCAGGAAAGAAGAACAATCCCAAATGAACAGGCTAAACTCATAATTAATGAAACTAGAAAAGGAAGAACAAATGAGGCCCAAAGTCAGTAGAAGGATGGAGATAATAAAGATTAAAGCAGAAATAAATAAAATTGAGAAGAATAAAACAATAGAAAGAATCAATGAAAGCAGGAGCTCGTTCTTTGAGAAAATAAACAAAATAGATAAACCCTTAGAAGACATATAAAAAAAAAGTGTCTACACACATAAACAGAATTAGAAATGAGATAGGAAAAATACCTACGGACACCACAGAAATACAAATAATTATTAGGGAATATGCTGGGGCCTGCCATCAGGAGTCTAACAGGTACTGAGTGGGGGCGTCAGGCTGTATATACAAAATAACAGGAGGAGAGACTGTCCGGTGCAGAATGCCGACGAGGTTTTAATGTATACGACTTTTATACAGGAGTAAAGGAGAAATAGAGGTTAAGTTACTATAGTTAAAGGTAAATCTTACTGACTAGCTAGAGGGTATAGAACAAAGAAATCTGATAACACTGGGGATAATATTCCAGGCCGCTTTCGTCATGATTCCGGTAGGCGATAAATCAGTGTAAAAGGAGAAAAGGTCAAGGAACAGGTAAAATGGTGAACAAATCCAAAATGGCTGTACTTCTGCTCAGTATGCTTCTGGCATAGGCGCCCACAAAATATTATGAAAAATTATATGGTAATAAAGTGGGTAACCTAGAAGAAATGGACAACTTTCTTGAAAAATACAACCTTCCAAGGCTGACCCAGGAAAAAACAGATATTCTGAATATACCAATTACCATCAAAGAAATTGAACTGGTAATCAAAAAACTACCTAAGAATAAAACCCCTTGACCAGATGGTTTCAATTCTGAATTTTATGAAACATTTAGTAAAGACCTAAAAGCCATCCTCCTTAAAGTTTTCCAAAAAGTAGAAGAGGAGAGAATACTCCCAAACTCATTCTATGAGACCAACATGTCTCTAATACCAAAACCAGGCAAAGACACCACAAAAAAAGAAAATTACAGACCAATATCCCTGATGAACATAGGTTCAAAAATACTCAACAAAATATTAGCAAACCGAATTAAAAAAATACATCAAAAAGATCATCCATCATGATCAAGTGGGATTCATCCCAGGGATGCAAGGATGGTACAACATTAAAAAAATCCATCAATATCATCCACTACATCAACAAAAAGAAGGACAAAAACTACATGATTATCTCCATAGATGCTGAAAAAGCATTAGACAAAATTCAACATCCATTCATGATAAAAACTCTCAATAAAATGGGTATAGACGGCAAGTACCTCAACATAATAACGGCCATATATGACAAAGCCATAGCCAACATTATACTTAACAGCGAGAAGCTGAAAGCTTTTCCTTTAAGATCGGGAACAAGACAAGGATGGCCACTCTCCCCACTTTTATTCAACATATTTCTGGGGGTCCTAGCCATGGCAATCAGACAACACAAAGAAATAAAAGGCATCCAGACTGGTAAGGAAGAAGTCAAACTGTCCCTGTTTCCAGATGACATGATAGTGTACATAAAAAAAGCCTAAAGAATCCACTCCAAAACTACTATGTTGAATATCTGATTTCAGCAAAGTTGTGGGATACAAAATTAATACACAGAAATTTGTTGCATTCCTATACACCAATGATGAACTAGCAGAAAGAGAAATCAGGAAAACAATTCCATTCACAATTGCATGCAAAAGAATAAAATACTTAGGAATATACCTACCAAGGAAGTGAAAGATCTATACCCTGAAAACTACAAGACACTCTTAAGAGAAATTAAAGAGGACACTAATTAATGGAAATTTATCCCATGCTCTTGTCTAGGAAGAATTAATATTGTCAAAATGGCCATCATGCCTAAAGCAATCTACAGATTCAATGCAATCCCTATCAAAATACCAACAGCATTCTTCAATGAACTAGAGAAAATAGGTCTAAAATTCATATGGAATGACAAAAGACCCCAAATAGCCAAAGCTTTCCTGAGAAGGAAGAATAAAGCAGAGGGAATTACGCTTCCTGACTTCAAGCTCTACTACAAAGCCACAGTAATCAAGACAATTTGGTACTGGCACAAGAACAGACCCATAGACCAGTGGATCAGAATAGAGAGCGCAGATATAAATCCAACCATATATGGTCAATTAATATATGATAAAGGAGCCATGGATATGTAATGGGGAAATGACAGCCTCTTCAACAGCTGGTGTTGGCACAACTGGACTGCTACATGTAATAGAATGAAACTGGATTACTGTCTAACCCCACACACAAAAGTAAACTCAAAATTGATCAAACACCTGAATGTAAGTCATGAAACCATAAAACTTTTAGAAAAAAATCTTAGGCAAAAATTTCTTGGACATAAACATGAGCAACTTCTTCATGAACATATCTCCCTGGGCAAGAGAAACAAAAGCAAAAATTAATAAGTGGGACTGTATCAAACTAAGAAGCTTCTGTACGGCAAAGGACACCATCAGTAGAACAAAAAGACATCCTACAGTATGGGAGAATATATTCATAAATGACATATCCGATAAGGGGTTGACATCCAAAATATATAAAGAGCTCATGCACTTCAACAAACAAAAAGCAAATAAGCCAATTAAGAAATGCACAGAGGAGCTGAACAGACACTTCTCTAAAGAAGAAATTCAGATGGCCAACAGGCATATGAAAAGATGCTCCACATCACTAATCATCAGAGAAATGCAAATTAAAACCACAATGAGATATCACCTCACACCAGTGAGGATGGCCAACATCCAAAAGACAAACAACAACAAATGTTGGCAAGGATGTGGAGAAAAGGGAACCCTCGTACACTGCTGGAGGGAATGCAAATTAGTTCAACCATTGTGGAAAGCAGTATGGAGGTTCCGCAAAAAACTCAAAATAGAAATACCATTTGACCCAGGAATTCCACTCCTGGGAATTTACCCTATGAATGCAGGAGCCCAGTTTGAAAAAGACATATGTTCCCCTATGTTTATCGCAGCACTATTTACAATAGCCATGAAATGGAAATAACCTAAGTTTCCATCAGTAGATGAATGGATAAAGATGTGGTACATATCCACAGTGGAATATTATTTAGTCATAAGAAGAAAAGAAATCCTACCAGTTGCTACAACATATTTGGAGCTCGAGGGTATTATGCTCAGTGAAATAAGCCAGGCGTAGAAAGACAAGTATCAAATGATTTCAGTTATCTGTGGAATATAAGAACAAAGGAAAAACTGAAGGAACAAAACAGCAGCAGACTCACAGAACCCAAGAATGGACTAACAGTTACCAAAGGGAAAGGCAGTGGGAAGGATGGATGGGAAGGGAGTGATAAGAGGGGAAAGGGGACATTACAATTAGCACACGTAATGCAGTGGCGGGGACACTTTAAAGGCAGTATTTATAGAGAAGACAAGTAATAATTCGATAGCATCTTACTGTGCTGATGGACAGTGACTGTAGTGGGGTATGTGGGGGGACTTGATAAAAGGGGGTCTACTAACCATAATGTTCAAATGATTGTATGTTAATGATAGGAAATAAATAAATAAATTTTACTTTGAACCAGGTTCCTTTGGCGTTTCATATTTGTATATGGCGCCTTCTAGTGCCTAGAAGCTCTACTCCCTGAATCTGTTCAGCCCCTGAAGCAATGTCGGGGGTCGCAGGGGAGTGATATTGGTGCCTGGGGGGAGGAAAGAGCTGTTTCCTGCTTCCCGGCTGCTTTGCCTCTCTCCACTGTCTGAACCAGTGGACCAAGCACACAGGTATAAGCCCGTATGCTTTGTGTTTGTAGTTGCTGTACAGAGATCTTCCCTCTGGCTGTGCTAATGCCAGTGTAGGGTTTGCCGATTTGTGAGCCAGGTGGGGCTGGCCGGGAGAAAGGCACAGTAGACTGCATATCATGGAGGGAGTCCTTGGAGCTGTGTAGCCAGCCACGGAGCTGGAGCACCTGAAGATCATCTAAGGAGGAAGATTTCTTTTTCCTCCTTAAATATGAGAGTCTATATGGCAAAGCTCCTAACCTGCTGGGCAGAGTGCACCCGGACAACTTTGTCTACTTGTCCTCTCTCCTGATCAGTAAGCTCTGTGCAATCCTTGCCCCTTTAGCAGCCTTCTTGCTAAGGGCTTGCTTGTTAGGAAGTCTTTCATACTGCCCACCTTTCTTTTGTCTCAGCACAGCCGGATATGGATCCCTGCTTTCCACAAGTGGCGGGAATCTCTGTCTCTCGAGGAATTCTGCCTGTCTGAGCTTTCCAACCCCATAATCACGAGAGTATCATACAAGCACCATAAAATGTAGATTTCTGCTCCCAGAGCAGATCTCCTGGAGTTAGATATTCAGCAGTCCCAGGTTTCCACTCCCTCCCTGCTCTGTTTCTCTTCCTCCCAGCGGTGAGCTGGGGTAGGGGAAAGGCTTGAGTCCCGCCAGGCCACAGCTTTGGTATGTTACCCTGTTCTGTGAGGTCTGCTCTTTTCTCCAGGTGTATGCAGTTTGGCACAGTCCTCTTTCAAGATTAGTTGTATTAATTATATTGTCATATTATATGCAGTTTTAGGAGGAAGCCTGTGTCTCACCACTCATGCCACCATCTTTAATCCAATCTCCTGAGGTTTTTTTTCATTATTGTTTATTTACTTAGCTATTTCTTGGTTTGACACATGGGATGAGGGAAAATATAAAATAGCATAATAAGGGCTGTTTGAAGGTCCACTTTGCTCCATATCGCTGATTTGGTATTGAGCTCCTGTCAGACTCTAGTCTACTCCTGCAGTGTGACTTTGGACCATCTATGTTCCCGTGAAGGAAAACGTGATTTCAGGTGAGAGAGTGCCTTTGCTACTTAAGGCTGAGCTGGGTATGCTAAGCTTTTCGCCTTGAGTACTATGTAGCATTTTATTTTTTGGTCAGTGATACAAAAGAACCTAATCAGCTTTCCTTTAATTAGGCTTCCTTCCTTCATTCCTCCCTTCCTCCCTCTCTTCCTTCCCCCTCCCTCCCTTCCTTCCTTCTTCCCTCTTCCTTTTTGTAACTTTGGGGAAGTATTTTACTTTTGTTTTGAGATACCATATCCTGAGAACACTGGTATCTGTAGTAGCCACACGACGTTCTGCACAGCTTTGTGGAGAACCTGTGGAGGTCCTCACAGGCCATCTCAGGCTCCTAGCAAAGGCGCCCCGTCCTTCCTGCGGCAGATAGGAGGACTGGTCTAGATGTGTGTTCACTCTTGCCACTAACTAGTTTAGGGACCTTAATTGGGCCCACTGAGAGGTCTACAAAAAGTACTGCAGAATTCCAAGAGAAATTACCTCTTGTATGGGGAGTACCTGCTTGCAAAGAGCAAAGGCCTGGGTCAGCAATGATGTTTCCCATCCGTCTCCATTGCGTGGGCCGACTTCTGGTTCTCAGCTCGGGGGACTGCGTTCACAGACCTCAGTAGCAGCCCTCGTCACCTCTCTGGAGGGGAGTGTGGGCAGGGACGAGGGGCGCCCAGCGGACCTGGCCGTAGCCCAGCGCCAGCGCGCACCGGCTGCGTGCGCCCGGGAGCAGCGCCGCGCCGCCCGAGGCCTCCCGGCCAAGGTGGGCGCAGACCAGGGCCTCTTCCCTGCCCTGCGTGGCGCCCGCGGAAGCCCTTCTCGGACTCTGAGAACGCACGGAGGCTTCCTGGGAGGGAGATGCGCCCAGCAGATCCAGGCGCCAGCTCACCCGAGCCTCCTGGAGACAAGGGGCCACTGGAGCCAGGACACACGAACCCAGATATGCTGCAGCCGGCATACCTGCGTTTCTCCTGGTGCTCCTTCCCTAAAAGCTTTCTACGGTTTCTCCCGAGCTATCAAACTAAATTCTACTTGGGCCGGGTCTTCCACAGCCAGCCACTCAGGGACATCATCTGACCTCAGGCCGTCACCAAAAGGCTTTAGGCGCCGACCACCAGGTGGCCCTCACTTCCTACGGCCCAGCGGCTTTGGAACACGGACACTGGTGGGACCTTGAGGATTTTTGTATTGAAGGTACTTGCCCGGAGTCATACTACTGGTTTAGGCCAGAGTCAAGGAGCGAGCCCGGTTCGCAGCGTCGGAGCACCCGGTCGGGCGGTCGCTCCGCTGCTCACTTGGCGAGGCGCCAGCCCTTTAGAGCTCCGCATGCGGCCGGGATGCAGGCGGCCTGAGCGTGCGTAGGCAGCGCCACACGGAGCTGACACGGCTGCGCGGCCTTGCCCTGCCCCTCTGCCCTTTGGAAAGGCCTGCCGTGCACCATGGAAGCCAGGGTTCCTCAGAGGCGCCCCGCATCCCGCGCCCCGACTGCGGAGGGAGAGGGCAAAGCCACCTTCACAGCCACGCCGGCCTCTGCCTAGTTCACTCTCACACCCGAGGTCGCTGTTGTCCAGAGGCTGAATGACTTATTTCTCTGAGAGCCGGTGGAGTGTGACTTTTGTCTTGAAGGGCTCAGTTTCTAATATGATAGGTATCAACTGACATAGCTCTGAAGATAAAAGCCCCTTGGGGGTCTTAGGGAAATTCTGAGCTGTAAATGGGTTATTGAGACCAAAAAGTTTGGTTACCCTGGCTGGGATCTATGGGCAAAATTTTATTTTTAACACTGTCCTACTCTTCTTCATAAACAGGATAAACCACAAGGGAACACTGGGGGTAGCAGTTCCTTTACAGCCATGAGAAACGATAGGGCCTAAAAGCCAAACAGGAAGAAATTAGGGGAGCAACAAGCAGCCTGTCTGAAATATAAACCAAAGGATAAAACTAATGAGCAACTTTTACTCCACAGATTGCTTACTAACTAGAAGGGCTAGGGGAACTCAGGGCTTCAAGAATGGAGATGCACCAGATGAAATGTGCAATGGTGCTATAGTCATTTCAAGTGGGAACTCCCCTAATTACAGGTCCACTTATGAGCCCAGCAGAAGGCATAGTGGGATTTCCCTCCCATCACCACCTAATCCCTTAAATTAAGACACCAGGACAATACTGTCATTCATTTTTCCGCATACTTTATTTGTTACAAACATACAATTTTTTTAAATATAGACTGTAAAACTCCATTTGCAAAAGTCTGCTTATTGTAAGGAGTGCACACCAGCAGTAAGGATTCTTCAACCTTTTTCTATGCTTTTTTTCTGTCAGTTTTGCTCGTTAGTGGTAAATACGGAACCTGCCACTTCACAGACCTGTCTGAAGCCTCTGGCTGTGTTCACGTGGCTCCTTTGAAGCAGCCTTGCTTGTCTTGAAATTGACCGGAATCTGAGTTTCAACCTCGGGACAGTGACATCAACAGCCCGTGTAGACTCCTGCTTGAACATTTCCAGGAAGTGTGATTTCTGAATGGGCACTGCGCTTCACGGGTCTATTTGAATTACCCATGCAGCTGTTTGTTAAAGTGCATTCTTCTTTTAAAAAATAAGAGGAATAGTCTACTCTTTAACCAAGGTACTTAAAAAAATGAACTTTTTGGTCTCTCAGCAGATATTCCCAAATTGATCCTTTCACTACAAATTTTAGTGTCTTATTTACAAATATTTATAGGGTTACAGGTGGAGGGGACCTTATAAAATTAAAGGTGCGGCTTCTCTTGAAGCAGAACTCAGTCCTACAAATTTGTACATAGGAACACATACTTAGTTTACATGCACAAGCATGTGGATATTTACACAGCGACTGAAGACATCCCCAAAGAAAACCTTTTAAAGTAACTTCCAACCTAAACTCTAGTTGTACATCTAGATCAAGGAGCTTTGTCTCCTGCTATCATGATTTGGCTTTAATTTGCTTCTGTAAATTCTCTGACAGGACATCGGCCCTGACTTTTGGGAGTGAAGAGTCTAGCCTAAGGAGGCCCCAGGAGATATGACAGCAGGGAATTGGAATTCCACTAGGTGGAAAGTACATTATCTGGAATTATTAGAAGACAGATGAACTTGGAAAAACATCTACATAAAGGTGCAAAAGGAAGAATAAATCCTTACTGTCCTATAAATTTAGAAAAAAGTCCAGATACACCGATAATCTATTACTTAAACATTGACAATCATGGAAAAGCCTCAATTATGCTTGCCTGCTATCATAACATGCTGAACTGTATGTTGACTTTGTAAGTGTGCCCTGTATTGATTTAAACTCTGCATCTGGACTTGTGCCCAATCTATTAACTTCTAGGAATGCAGGCAGCTTGTGTATACAGAGGTGGCATGTGGGCTGTGAAAAAAGGGTTCACACCTCCTAGCTGAATGGTTTACAATGAAACTCCCAAATTCCTACACACAATCCAGCTGAGAGATACAATTCTCCCTGCAGTTGTAAGTCCCTGGAAGGGAATTTAAAAAGGGAAGAAATACACTACTTGCCATTCTATTTCCAAATACAAAGATTTTTTGAACCAGCCTGATCTTCCAATGCAGAACAGGACTGGGGGCAAACGTATGCCTTCAGGAAGAGTCGGTCTAAATCAATCTTCTTGAGTTGGCTGTTGAAGTCACTGAAGGTAGGAAGAAAGACAAACTCCCATGTTCTGCAACATGCTAGTGGGCAATGAACTTGAACAGGTCCACTACTTCCTCTCCGAGACTCCTGGCTACAATTCACTGTACTGAAGATAGATTCAGGCCTCTCTTATACATGTCAATGGATATTTTACATTTAATACAGAGAAAATGAAATTGTCTCCTAGACTCACAATCTCCTATTAGAATCACCTAGGGAAAAAAAAGGCAACATTTCTGCCTCAACTACAGCTCTGCCCTTGCATTATCAAAAGCCCTGCTGAGCAGTGCAGCTACCTACATGGCATGTGCTCTTGTCTTAAGATGGCTTTATCTACTCCAGCTGGAATGTCTAATCCAAGAGGCATGAGTTAGATATTTAGATGAAATGCAAAAGATTGTGAATAAAGGTGATCACATTGATGGCATATTCCCTATTTCATTAGGAAATACAAACTACATTCATAAAAGGTCTTACTTGGATCAGGAGGTACAGTTATTAATTGGAAATGACTGAAGTAGTAAGTCTTAATGATGCAATTTTATTTTTTCATTTTCTAAATTTAATTTTCCTAACAACTGGACCACTTCAAAAGAAATGAGTCTGTTAAATCTATTAGTAATGAAACTAAGTTTTAAGACAGATGGCTAGGGACAGTGACTTTAAATAGCAAAGTTAGATATATTTAGAGAACTCACCATTTGAGTATGCTATCTCTTGAAATTTCTGGGGGCTAATATTTGAAAACTAGTGACTCCGCTTTTCTAGATTAAAGACAGAGGAAGTGAATTTATAATTTGCCATATCCACCTTAAATATGGAATTTCAAATGGGGCACTGACGTGCACTTTTAAATTTTTTGTACTTTTCTTAAGAGTAAATGTGTTTTGTTTTTTCTTTTCTATAAACTCTCTCCCTGTCTCCCACAACCCCACCCACAGCACCCATTATTCAGCGTATTAAATGGTAATAGTAACTGTGTAGGAAGACAGCTAACTGATATACAGCACTCTAACACCAACCTGAAAACTGACAATCTCATTCATTTACTGTAACTTCAATACTGTTGTTGACAGAAAAAAAAGTTACCTTAAGGCTTAAGGGAAAGTCACTTATAACTGTGAATGCAGCGTTGTTTACTCTCCCACCCACTGGAAGCTAGCAAAATGCATTCTGGATCAATAATACAAACTTTCTAACATTAGAGTTAGAATAATAATTCATATGCAGATTATCTAGGGGAGCCTGAGAAACCATGATCCACATCACACACAGATTCCATGTTCAAAAAGTGCTTTATCTTTGAGAAATGTCAGGGTTAAAATGGAAATACACAATGTAAAGTCACTGGACACTTTCTCAAGTGAAGTACAAATTGGGAAAGGAGCAAAAAGATGAGGCTCTGCTCTCTGAACAGGCCTTATGCACATTACTTTTTGGGTGCATTAAAATTAAAATTGTTTTAAGAGTTAAAGTGGGGTTTTACACCACTTAACCTATTCTAGAACCTGAGATCCGACATCATAGCAGTCAACTCTGTTACTTATCAGAGCAATTCTGATACTTCCTAAAAATAGAAGACAACTCAATTAACCAACTCCAGGGTCAAAAACATTAACTTCCCCAGTCAAGAGGCCGATCACGAATGCATCAGACACAGAGTGCTGCACAACAGCTCTTAGCAAGAGTCATTCTTACACAAGCAGTCACCTCCCCTCTTCCCCATCACTGATCAAGGCCACACTATTTTCAAGTGAATATCTACTGAGAGATCAGCCATGAATTAGACAAAGTACCAAACTGGGTTAAAAATGAAAACAAATTTACAGTGAAGAATACTTATGTGCATGGCTTACACACTCAAGCTTCTCCTTAATTTCATCCACCTCAGGAGCAAGGTGGACACAAATGGATAGTCACCTTTCAACAGCTTGTGTAGATCACATTCTACACCCCCACCCCCCACCCCCCCCATAAAGCCAGTCAAGGTCACATTTAACAAAGCACCCTTGGCAACTATGGTGCCTGAAGTGTGCAGCCATTTACAGGCCACTCAATATGAGGGCATTATTATAACCAGCCTCTTCTGCCCACAACCCTGCGTTTTCAGGTAAGACATTTTGAGAAAAAAGAAGCCTGAATCTCTTAAAAGACCTACAATTTACTGCAGAATGATGGAGAGGTAACAAAGGAAGCGGGAGGTTAATGGCTTCCTGCGCCAAGCCTCTCCATTGCTTGCAGCAAATAATATGGACAGTGACCTGACCAGCAGCCACGTGTGCGTCACTGCACCACGCACACCCCCAGCATGCGTCCCACAGCAACACAGGGTGTCTGGGTTTTTGGTTTGGTTTTCACTGAGTTTTGGTGCCATACAGATTTATACTTTGTTGTGCAGCACATTTCTTTATTGACTGGAACTGCTGCTCTACTTGAATGACAGGTGGGGACAATAAAAACCAGAAGGAAACAGTAGGATTTTGTCACAGACTTTTTGCTCTTTTGATTCTGTTCTCAAAATTTGACTTCTCACTTAACTGTAACTGCAGTAGTATGAGAAACAAACATCTGACCAATTATCTCAAAAGGAACTTTAGTTCCTTTCAGGAATCTGACTATTCTGAACGTGTCACTTGCTGGGAAGTTTGCCAAAAAAACAAGCCGTAACTCACTGCTCACAGTAGTTGAAAAACAACAAAACAAAACCAGTTGTTTCCCATTGCCTGTACAATGCCATTTTCTGGAAGGAATTAACAAAGACCTTTTCCTTCAATAAGCAATATTTACGAACAAATTCTGAAAGATAGCCTGTTAGTATGGGTTGTTTAACAAGTCACACATCCAAAGTGTAGTCTCTGTGCTTTGCAGATTTTTATTGTCCCTGGTGACTGGAATGAGAGTCAGTGAAATGCTACAATTAATCCAAACCCTTCCATAATCTTCCTGCAGTGAGAAAAGAGGCCACAAACCACCCCCTGCAGGAGACACAAACCTTCGAGATTGGTTAAGCCTTTAAAAACCCACCACTATGACATCTACTCTTAAACTTATGTAGGCAGGTCAAAATTTTAATATAAATTACTTTTTCCAACACATAGCTTATGCATTCTTTGCTCCTTTTTTGGGAGGATTCTCAAATTGATATCTAAAGATTTACATACGATATATTACTGTTACATGGTCTAATGACTAAGAAAGCTTCTCTGGTAACCAAAGCTGATGCCATATATGGTAGTGTTCTTGGCATATACTCTATATGCTTCAGACCACTTCCACATTCTTCCTATTCAGCTAATTATAACTTAGTAGCCACTGGTGAAGGATTGTGAAGACCCTGTCATTTCTACAGAGTAGAAAGGCAAGGCTAGTTACTGCAATTCAGCCAAACAAAAAGAATAGAATAAAGAATAAACCCACTCCTTAAAAAGGAGGGGTACTGCACCTTTGCAAACTGAACTGGCTCACGGCAGCTGCAGACCACCACTGAAGCAAGAAAACAAGTTGGTCTGTACAGGAATTGTACATGGTTTGAAAACGAAAAAGTTAAAGCAATCAACTCATAGCTGCAATCATAATTTTCATTGCTGCCTTAGAGTATGAAATTTAAACAGTTTCTGCAAACCTAATGCTAGCTTCTCAGTTCCTTTACTAAAACTAGGGATTTGTTCTCCGCAGCAAAGAAACACACACTCAAAACACATAGGTAAATACAGCAGGACATTATTGAAAACAGCTGCCTTGTAGTACAAAATACAGTACAAGTATACAGATGTCATTAAAACATCAAAAATACTATTGCTCCCATACAATTTAGGAAACATTCTTTGCAACGGAGAAAATTTTTTTTAAAAAAAGAAAAGCTTTAAAAAAAATCTTTTAAAAAGTCTACTGTGGGGGATGAAACTAGAGAAATAGTCTGAAAAGGGCACCAATGTTTGTGGCTCTTCCACTTAAAAAAAAATCTAAGATCAACAATACTCTGAATCATAGTCTAATTTTTAAAAAAGCCTAATTTTATATACACAATTATTTCCCTCCTTCTCAGCCACAATGCATGAAAACGACCTTTTTGTATATTAGTTGTTTCTCAATAAATACAAAAAGATTGTGTAGATTGAGTAATACCAAAATAAGATAATAAAAAGGGTATGCAATAAATTAAAAGGCAGCTCAAATAAAGGGTAGGCATGCAGTTAAAAAAGAATACTAAGATTGTGGAGGTGAGGTTACTTGCCTCCTGCTTGAGAAGGTGTCACACAAATACCTGAAAACTGGAAGGAACATTAGCTCCCATTCAATTCAAAGTTACCTAGGTCTCCGACACGTCTAGGAATACCTTTTGATGGGGCAGGATTAACTTGATTAGTAAAAATCATTTCTACTGATAATCCATTTAAAATATAGAAGAGGCGATCCTTGAAAACCCCAACTTTTATTCTTGAAAGACAGCTGGATAAACTGGCAAAAGCGTCTGTTGAAATTGCAAGATGGTATAAAAATGCTTCCAGGATATAGTCAGCATATTCACGTTCACTTCAGTTTCATTCAGATGGATTTCTGCTTCCAAAGGGCACGCTGTTTGAATCACTCATCCATCGTTTGCCAACTCTGACTGAGGTACTGATAAAATGGATCAAGTTCTTAAAAATTTATTTTAAAAGAATAAATGATGCTGGAATTCTGGACCTGAGGATCTCTAGTATTTGAACAAATCCACAGACTAAACTGAAGGTAGATGAAGACTTCAGTTTTGGTTATTTCCAACTTTTCTGTGACGACATATATTCCATTAAAGCTCAGGCTTGTAGCCACACCGTTCCTTCTGTAGACACCTTTTGAGTTTAAGGGTGTAAAATCCAGCCAACCAGTGGCTGAATTGCCAAATTAGCCACTATTCACCAGCTGGCACGCTGGAGCCCTAGGGATCTGGCTCCTGTTGCGCCTCGGCCATTTCTTGGTAATGACCTCCATATGGGGAGATCAGGGGAAGAACTTTAATGAGCAGCAACCAATCCACTCAAGGCAGTTTTCCTTGTGCTTTATGCCTGACTTCTTCCTGTGCCTACTTCAGCAACCAATGTAAAACTGCTCTTTCACCTTTGAAAAAATGTTTGCCAACTTTTAAAATACTTTAGATATCTCTAGCTCAAGGACTTACATCTGAGTCCATTTGCATCGAGGAAAATCATTCTGCAGAGACATGGACCATGGTCCAGGTTCCATGCAAAACTATTTTAAACAGAATGGATTCAGTCTGTTTTTGTATTCCCCTGTGGGAATTCTCGAATTATTCTGCCCTGTTCTTGATTAAACTTTCATTCCTGTTCATACCTCCTAAGTGGGTATCTGCAAGGGCTTCTCTCTTCTCAAGAACTCCGTGAAGACGTAGCTCCAAAATGCTGACTTCCATGTAGGTTAAGGGATAGACACCGCAACGGTGAGGTCTGGAGGGCTTTTGGAGCAGGTTACCCAAGTACAACACAAACTCAGCTGATTCAGAGGTGTTCCTTGGCCGGACGATGTAAAGGCTCTATCCCCTCCAGGGTCATCCTGACGGGTTGAGGAACCTCAGCTGGGAAACAACAGGTGAGACTGTTTTGCTCAGGCAATAAGTTGCTTTTCTCTCTCTGCAGGTTGCTGTCAGTTCTCTGGAACTTTACTGCTTTTCTCAAATTATCCGTGACTGTTGTCTTGCGGTTATTTCTCCTACTTAACTATATTATTTAAATTTTTGGTTTCTTCCACTGGGCCTCCCGTGCTCCCCCTCCACTGGCTCACCGGGAATGAGCAGGAAGGGGGGCTCCTCTGCCAAGCAGACAGGCGGTGGTGGGGCGGAAGGCCGTCAGGTTTGCGGCGCGTCTCAATCCTCATCCACCTCCTCGCCCTCAGACTCGTCCCCGCCGCGTCGTTCGTAAAGCTTGTCCCTCTGCCGCTCCTGGATCTCTTTCATCTCGTCCGCATACCGGCAGAAGGCGCCCCCAAACTTGCCCCAGGCCTTGAAGGGGACGGTGATGGCGTTGCGGTAGGACGGCTTCACCTCGCTCACGCGGAGGAACACGCCGTACTTGTTGCAGCCTACGTCGAAGAAGAAGCGCTTCGAATCCACCGTGATGGAGGTACCCTCCGGCAGCTCCGCGTACAGGCCGCCGCCGCCGCCCGCCAACTCGTCGTCTTCGCCGCCGTAGTCGTCGATGAGCTTGGCCAGCGCGTCGCGGAACTCGATGAGGCCCTGTGCGGGCAGCGCGATGGTCTGGCCGCTCTGTAGGCCTCCGGGTCCGGGGCCGCCGCCGCGCGTCACCGTTTGGCGAATGCGCAGAAAGCGGCCGCGCTGGTTCTCCTTGAGGTCCAGGTAGTACTTGCGATTCTCGCGCACTAGAAACTCGCTCTTGAGCGCGCGCCGCGGCCCGCCGCCCTCCTCGGCGCCCGCCGCCGCCGCTACCTGCTCAGGGCTGCTGGGGCCCAGCTGCGCGTAGTGCTCGATAAAGTCGCCCAGCGAGTCGCGGAACTCGGCAGCCACGGCCATGGACAGCGTGAGGCGGCTCTTGGACCCGCCCGCGCCCACCTCGGCGATCTTGAGGAAGCGGCCTTTGGCGTTCTGCTTTACATCCAGGTAGAAGCGCTTGTTCTGGATGTCCAGCCGCTTCGACGCCAGCTCCTGCGTCTCTTGCTCGCCACCGGGGCCGCGGGACGCGGGCTGGAAGCCGCCGGGCCCGCCGCCGCCGCGTTCACTGCCGCTGTCGCCGTCCGCCATCTTCTCGGCCACCGCCTCCGCCTCACCCAGGCCGCCGCCGCTGCCCGCCCGCCCGCCGCGCTTGCGTGCCCGCCCGTCCTCTGCCCTGCGGCTAGCTCTCCGGGGACCCCAGCTTCGGCCGCCGGCCCTCACGCACTCCCGCCGCTCATCGCGGGGCTCCGCCGCTGCCCCCCATCGCCCCCGCGCCCCACCCCGCCGCTTCCGGCCGGCCCGCGCCCGCTTCCGGCGCGTGCCCCCATGACGCCACCCAGCCCACCCTGTGCCCTTGCGGCCGGAAGCAGCAGGGCGCGTGGCAATGACGTTGGCGCGGCGGACGGTTGGAGTGACGCACGCACGCGCGCGCGCCGAGGTCTCTGGGGGCGCGTGTGGCTTTTAGGTGGATACATCATTCGGGCGGCCGGTATGCGTCACTGCGTGCGGGGAGGGGAGGGGAGGGGAGGGCGGTCGAGCCCAGCTTCCCCTCCCATCCCCACAGTAACAACCTGAGGTGGGAGTGGGGACGGCGGCCACCTACCCCGGCACCCTGAACGTGAAAGCCTGCCTTCCCCATGAGGACACCCTGAGGCCGGGGGTAGGATCGGGCGGTCACTTTGGCCTTGGCGTTTAATTCCATGTCCCTGCCGTCAAATACGAGGAGAGTCCGGGGGATAAAATAAAATTTGGGCCTTGAACGCTCCAGTCTCGCAGAGGGTTTGGAAACTAGGGAAGGAACTGGGAGCCTTATGAAGGCAGCGGCTTGGCTGACCTCGCGGGTCACATACTTCCTTTGGGGCCGAGGGCACCTCCTCTCTGGTCATCTACCAGTTTGGTTTTCCTGAGTTAAGTTCTGGTTGGAGTTCTATTGCCTTGCTTCCGTCGAAATGTTATTCTGTGCTTTTAAGCTCCTTTCATGTATTTGATAATCATGTTTTTCAGGCTTTTTATGGTTTGATTTTTAAACGTGATCATTTCGTGTTTTTGTATTTACACTATTTTGATTTTAGTTTGGAATATATTTGGGTGTATAGTATAAAGAATCTAAAAAAATTTCCTTCAAATGACCAATTATTCCTGTACTGTTTATTGAATAACCTTCAAGGCCAGATCTTGACAGGTGGAGATGGATGTGGGTTATTTTGGGCAGAGGGAACATGTGTTCTCAGATGGTAAGAAATCTAGTTTGACTGGATCCCAGGGTCTGCGAGGAGAGAGGGTAAAGGTCAGAGTGGGTGGCAGCTATCAGGACCAGGGGGTCATTGACCTGTAGGCAGGGGCTTAGACTTGGGTTGAAGGAGTGCCCTGGAGCAGTATGAGCAGAAGTAGGACACATCTGCTCTGGACTTGGAGGAGGTGACCCATGGCAGAGGACAGCAAGGGTGGGCTCTGTTAGGAGGCAATGACGGTGTTGCATACGCAAGCCAGAAGGGACCGGATGTGGCTGGTGGAGAGGGAGGGAACATGTGGCACTTGGGCGGGAGAAGGGTCAAGGTTTAGAAAACACCAAACGTGGGGATGTGAGAGAGGAGCAAAGGATGGTTTCAGAGCGTGTGCTGTGCCTGGCTAGTGGCCACAGCTGAGAGCAGACGAGCCTTGTTGCAGACACAGGCTGTCACTGAGCTGAGCCCCCTAAAGTTCCCATGCTGCATGTGTTAGGTGCTCCACGAGCGGCCTTTGTGCATTTTTGGAATATCAAATTCTTTCCCCAGAAGTGTGTTACTTCTTGATGGCTTTAGTTTGTTGTGGCAAACCCAGCACAAATGAGCATGGGTGTAGGTGTCTGCGTGTTAAATCTGAGAAGCTGCATGGATGCCCATGGGGAGATATCCACACAGCTGTGGGACCTAGGGAAGCGGAGTTGGTAACAAGCAGCAGTGGAGATGCAGGCAGGGTGGCTTTGACGTCAGCTTCTGGGGGCTTTGTGGGAAAGTCGGGTAGGCAAACAAGAAAGGTGCAGTGCTGGGATTTTAGTTCACACTGAGCCAGTATGCACTTTACACATGCCCTGGAAGCGGGCCGAGAAGCACATAGCTTGAAAAGGAGCAGAGGCTGCAGCTTACGTCCCCAACTCTAAATCCTGCCTTTGGCACTGCCACTTTGGGGGAGTGTGGAAGCTGACATGACAGTGCTAATGAATGGATGTGGCAGGAGTATGGGGTGATGAGGACAGAAACTGGCAAAGGGAAGCACAAGGCTGCCTTGCCTGGGGAGAACGAAGCTGAGCCAGCTTTGTGGCTGGGGGCCAGTGAGGGGCAATGGTCATTAAATGTGGGCCTGGAGTGAGTGGCCAGGGAGAAGCACAGGGCAGGATCAGGTCCTGGTGTAAGGAGGTGTCCTTTTTCTTTTTCTTCTGACACTAAGGAGAGTGAGGAGAGACCCAGGAGCTCCTAGTGGAGAGGAGAGAGGTGGAGCAGTCCTAAGGGAAGGCCACCCAGGCTGGGGCAGATGGTCCACCTTCATACAGCCACTGTAAGCAGCTGGGCACTGGGTGAGGGGCAGCAGGGGGAAGGGCCTGGTCAGGGATGGGGGAACATTAAAGGGATGGGCACCGGGGGTGGCCCCCAACGGCCAGCCCCTATTTCCGGTTTCCAGCTAGCAGTGGGAAGAAGGTTTGGACATGGCAGGTCATGCCTTTTTCCCTGTTATTTTTCCTAGTAAACTTAAAATGGAAGCTTACAGAACCATTCAAGAATAGAACTCTTGACCCAGACACCCAACTATCAATACTTGCATATGCTGCTTCTCTGTGCTTAATTCCTCCTGAAGCATTTGTGGGCAGGTTGCAGACATGATACCCTTTTATCCTTCAGCATCATTTTCCTAAAACAAGGCCAATCTCTTGCCTAACCAGAGCTCAGTGATCAAAATCAAGAAATTAACACAGATGGGATACTACTATTTAATTGACAGACTTGATTCAGATTTTGCCAAGTGGCCCAATTTTGTCCTTTGCAACATTAAAAGATGGCGTTGCACTGGGGGGCCTGCACCCTTCGTCTTCAACCCAGAGCCATTCGCCCTCTGTGACTTTGCCAGTATCAACATATCCGAGGGGTGAAGACCAGTTTTTTTGTAGACTGTCCCCTACTTTGGGTTTGGAGGCCCTGCTTGACCTCGGACTGGAAATTCCTGCCGCCCTGGCTGACTCGACTCCCCACTCTGCTGCCTGCACCCAGATCAGGAAGGGGAGAAGGTTCCAGAGTCAGCAGGAGTGGGGGTGGTGGAGAGCCTGGTGGGGGGCGTCAAAGTGTGTTTGTGACCAAATCAGCAAAGCATCCACGAGCTCTTGCTGTGTGTGGCTTGGAAGCTGCAGACTCACAGACTTGCATGGTCGGCCCATTTCCCATTGTGGACACTGGATGGGAGGGCAGAGGGCAGGATGGCTTAGCAGAAGCTGGGTTGAGGGTGCTGCCTGCGGTAGACCTGCGTGCGTCGAAGCCTGCAGTGAGATTTTCCTGGATTTATGTGGCTGGAAGCAAGTGTGTTCTTGCATATCTAAAGAGATTGCCTCATCCAGGTGGGCAGAAGGCCCGCACCTGCTGTGCATTCTGGGGATCTTTGTCTTCCGTGAGGTAGCAAGTCAACTCCTGTGTGGGTGTTGGGCTCAGGGGCAGTTTCCCAGCCTTGGGGCCTGCCTATCAGCTCTGGGCCTCCACAACTTGTAGCCCTTCTTGGCCTTAAAAATCCAGCTCTCAGGCCCTCCCAAGGGTGCTGACTGCTTCATGCACCCCTATCCCCTCTGTCCCACACTCACCAACTCTCCCACGGGAACCCTGTGTCATGTCTGTGTTCTTTGGAACATTCCAGCCCTTCACTGACCAGTGCTTTGCAGTGAGTTGCCTAACTCTGCTTCCCAGCTGTGGAATGTGCCAGCCAATGGTCAGGAGGCATTGTCCATGGGTGTGTGTGGATGCCCACAGGCTTCATGTTCTGTAAAGCCCCTTGCTGAGCTGGAAGGACAGGCTTTTTCTTTGGGAAGTGTGTTTGTTGTACAAGAGAGTTGAAATCCCCATACAACAACCTTAGAAGGAACTAGATCCCTGGAAACAGAACAGTCTGAAAACTCAGCCTTTTTTGATCAAACAGTCTGCATGCCTCCCTGCACCTATGTAGCAGGGGTGGAGCCTGCCCTGGGGCAATGAGAGGCTCCTCCCTGCGCTCCCATGGCTTGCACAGCCAGCTGTGCCCACAAAGCCCCTGTCAGGGTCCTCCCCCAGCTGTTGTAGGAACAGGTGCGCCCTCTGCAGGCACCCCAGGGAACTGTGGTCCTTCTATGCAGCTGACTGCACATCTGCCTGGCTTCTCCTTTAATCCAGAAAACTCCAGTGTGCCCTCCCCTCAGCACTTCCTGGGCACTCTTTCTGCCTGCCCTGTACCTTCCAAAGGTGGTCTGGCCCCAGCGTGGCCCTCCTGTGCTCCACAGGGGGTGAGGCCCTAGTCCACACTGAGCACACAGCAAGGCCATGTAACCAGGGACACAGGTTTCTGGGGCAGCCTGCATGACACTGTTTTAAAGATATCTTTGCCTGAACATGGATGAGATTAAAGCAAACCCTCTGGGATGATGTTAGAATCAGAGACATCAGCATGTGGTCTGGGTTCTACACAGGCAGATGTGCATACACACAGATGGTCATGGATACACAAGTGGGCATGGACAAACAAGTGGATATACATACAGATGAGAATGCGCACACATGGATGTGGACACAGGATGTGCACACACAGATGGGCATGTACACATAGATGTGTACACACAGGAGTGCACACGTGCATATTCAGGTGGGTGTGGACATGCAGATGTGCAATACATGCAAACACTTAGGTATGGGCGTGTGTGTTTATAGACAACTTTCCTAGAAGCAGTGACACCCCAGTAGCAATGAGCACATTGACACCCAGATCTTGGCTCCTTGATACCATTTTCCACTAAAAGGAGCCAGAGCTCCTGGAGAAATTGATTCCAGGGCTGGAGGAGAGGAAGCACAGCTGAGCCTGGAATGTGTGTGTCAGAAAGTAAGTGCTCAAGAAATGAAGGGGACATGTTAGAAGAACACCTGTGCTGGCCAGCTCTGGAATAATTTATACATCAAATAAATAATGGTAGCAACAAATGATACTCCACTGAGCAAAGTAACAGTCTGTGTATACCTGCTGATATAAGTGAGTAAATGAGAGAAAGAAATGCTCTTCCCACAGTGGAAGCCAAGGAATAAACACAGAACACATGATGGAATTTGGAAAACATCATTTAGCAGTTAGCAATAGTTAATTCAGGCAAGAGTCATCAATGGGTGAAACCAGTGGGTGAAAGCATGCTGAGAAAAGGGAATGTTTACCACTTCTCAAAGAACCTCCTTAAGGACTTCTTTTCCTTATAAAGGGAAAAGTAGTGAGTCTTCATGGAGAAACCTAGCAGCCACTGTCTTAACCACATGACCACAGCTAATGTCAACAGCGACAGGATATGCTGGCCTCCACACCTCCTTCCATGAATTTGGGGCTGATGGGGCTCAGTGGCAGAGATGAGCCACATGGATGGACAGCCTGCAGACCCACAGGCTGCAAACTAAGTCCCCCCACCTTCTGCGTGGCTAGGTAGGAGTGGGCTTCGTGCCCACTGCCACCTTGCTGGCCACCGTGCAGGCGCTCCACCTCTTGGCATCCTCACCAGGAGGGTGTGAGCCAAGCAGTGGGGAGAGGAGGTTAGCTCCTCCCCAGTGCATGGCTGGGACTGTTCTAGTTTACTGTTAGTTATTGCTGCTGATCTCTCACTGTGCCTAAATTATAAGTTTGACTTTATCAGCAGTATATATATATATACAGGAGAAAGCCCTGTGTAGAGTCCAGGGACTACCCTTGTTCAGGCAGCCACCGAGGGTCTTTGAATGCATCCCTGCAGATAAGGGGGGCACTGTAACCACAGAAATGTCAATGCTGTGAGAGACAAAGGCTGCAGAGCTGCTTCGGATCAGAGGAGAATGGCGATGTGAACATTACTGGTGAAATCTGATAAAGTCTGCAAATCAGTGATAGCATGGTAAGCTGATGTCCTGATTTTGAGAAGTGAGCTGTGCTTATGTAACAGAGTATCATTGTTTTCGGAAATACAATTGGAATGTTCACAAGAAGGCATCCTGGCTGCAGTTTACTCTCATAGGATTGAGAAAAAGATGCACACATGCAGAGCAACAAAACAAACAGGGTAGAGCAAAGCAGCTGCAGAGAGGGCCTGGGCTAGCCTGGTGGCTTTTCTGTAAGTCTGAAAGTCTGGCAAAAAAAAAAAAAAAAAATCCGTTCAAATTGTCGAGTGTTTTTAAAATTATCCAGAATAGCCACCAGTTTGCTGTCTGTATCTGAGCGCTTCTGTTTTTTTTATGTTTGTATATAAATGTTGAATCACTAAGTTGTACACCTGAAACCAGCATAATAGTATGTCAACTATATTTCAATAAAAAATAAAGTGATCTCAAATAAGTCTTGCCAGCCCTCCTGTCCCGTAGTACCCCTTTCATTCCCACAGCCCTGCTCAGCATGCCATTCCCTGGGGCTGTCCTTTGCCTGCTTAGATCTGTGAAGGTTTTTGGGGGCCCTGTGCACGTCCTTGCTGGCTGAAACACCTAAGTGCCGCAGCTCCCATGTGCCCGCCCTTGGGTCACAGCTCCCCAAGGCTCGTCTTTCTGCTTGCCTGCAAATGCCTTGAGAGCAGGATTATCTCATCTTTGTGCCTTTTTTCCAGAACACTCAGCTGACACTTAGGGGAATTAAGCAGAATAGAAATATGCAATCCTCAACTTTCCGTATCTTTCAAGCCATTCGGTAAAGCGTGAAAACAGAGCACACTTTAGACAATTACAGCTGAGGTACAGCTGGGCATCCTGGTGAGGTCACTAGATTTTTCCTCCTATTAAAAAATGTGTTAAAACATTTTAATTGTAGAAAATTTAGGTAGATACGAAAAAGCAAAAATAAGACAAGGCAAGTGACTCAGAATGCCACCTGCCACTGGGAGATACCAGTGTTTTGTCCTGAACTGTTCCTATGCAAATTTACATGTGTGTGTTTACCTATATCCATATTACAAAACTAAGATCATGCTGTATATCCCTGTGGAAAGGATATAATGGGACAGGAGGGATGACAACTTATTTTGAACCATTTTTATTTATTTTTATTGAAGTATAGTTGACATACTGGTTTTAGGTGTACTAATGTATAACACTTAAGTTTTTATTTTATGCGCAGAAGTAGATCAAAATCTTTGGTTTATCACATGTTCTTATTAGCCCATTCACTGTGGCTCTCTTCCATACATACATACATACATTCATTCATAATAATATTGTAATAACACATCTTGAATTATCAGCCAACTCAAGAACTAGAAAACCACAATAACTTAAATCTACTGTAGGTGTTCCTCCCGGAGCAAACTCCACACACACCTTAGAGGGGACTGAAAGCCCAAATTACTAAAAGTATATTGCTTAATTTTTTAAACTATAAAAGGAATCATAAGTTGTATTTCTCAGGAGAAACAGAACCAATAGGATACACACATACACACACACACACACACACACGCACCCAGGGAGAGAGAGAGATTGATTCTAAGGAATGGGCTTATGCTACTGAGGAGTCAGACAAGTCCCAAGTCTGCCAGGTGCACTGTAGGCTGGAGACCCAGGGAAGGGCTGATGTTGAAGCTGGGGTCTGGAGGCAGGATTCCCTCTTTTGTGGGAAACCTCAGTCTTTTTTATTCTTACAGCCTCGAGCTGATTGGACAAGGCCCACCCACACTATAGAGGGTGATATGCTTTACCAAGAGTCCACTGATTTAAGTGTTAATCTCATCTAAACAATGCTTTCACATTGACAGTAGCCTGCTGTTTGACCACATATGTACCATGGCCTGGCCAAGCTCATGCATAAAATTAGCCATCTCATAAGCAGTCTCCTGGATTTTTTTCACTCCACATTATGTTATGAAGATTCACAGATTTGTTTGTTTGTTTAGCTGGAGTTAACTCGTGTTCACTGCTATATAATATTCCACCGTGGAAAAATGCCACCACCTGTTCCACCTTCTGCCTATGCGTATCAGGGTGGTGGCTGCTGTTACAAACAGGCTGGGGGCTCTCTGGAACTTGTTTTCTGGGGATGTCTGGGGCTTTGTCTTAGGTGTACACCCAGCAATGGTTTCCTGAGCTGTGCTGTGAAGGCCCCATGTGTAAGGAGAAGCCAGTTTTCCAAGGTCATTTCCAGTTTCGCTGCCTCAGCCACATTTGAGAGGCCTCTGGGCCACAGCCTCTCCAGCCCTTGGTATCAGTGGATTCTGAATTTTTGCCATGGAATGGATGAAAAGCACTTCCCCTTTGCTGCCATGGTTCATGTTTCCCTGATGGACGGGGAGGCCAGCATCTCTGAATGCTCTGGGTTGTCCGTGTTGCGCTGTGGGTGAGAGGCCTCGTATGGCTTTTGTCTGTACCCCTCTGGGGCTGGGAGCTGCATGTCCTCCTGGTGCAGTCGGTTGGCAGTGGCGTCCTCTGTGTGTGCAGCTTGTCTTCCTCTCTTTGGGGCATCCTTGCCCACAGCCTGCAGTGTTACCAGTATATTCTGGGCAGTGCAGGGTGAGCTCTGGCAGCCTGAGCCCTCAGCCCTGACAGCATGAGGAGCTGGCACGTTCCAATTTGATTAGTCTGGGGTGAGCCCAGCCGTGCTGATGCTGCCTGCAGCCACTTGCTCTGCCGCCCCTCCCGTGGGGCGCCATCCTGACAGCTCATGGGCCCTTCCTGGCTTCTGGCACCCTGGGTTTTCACTCCCTTGGTTCCTGCTGTCCTGTCCTGTCACCTCCCACTGCCATGCCTTGAGGGTCCCTGTGGCTCTCACGCCTTGCCCTTGGTCATTGATGGGCTGTCTGAGCTCTTCCTGCTGCGCAATGGGCCATCGCCTTGGCACTAGCCCTGGCTTTTCTGTCACCATCAGTTCCCTCACTGGCTTTGTATGTGGGTGGCTGTAGCTGGCCATCCTGCCCCCATCTCAGACTCCATGTGGCAGACACCAGCCCCAGCTGTCCCACTGTTGGAAGCTTGGCCACCCTCTGTCTACAGTGCACAGAAGGGTAAACTTCAGGTCCAGGCAGGGGCTATGCTTGACTCTTTCTGATCAATTGGTATTTTCCTGCCTGCCCAGTGGGATGAGCAGCCAGACATCACCCTCCTGCCTCCAGCCAAGCCTCTTCTCCTTTAATGCAAGTTGCAGTTGAGGAGATACAAGTACTGTTAAAGCATCATCACTCAAACCTCGCTAGGCCACTAAAGGGAATTTAACATGGAAAAGGTTTCACACATCATCCTGCTGCCCAGTGTACCGATTGATTTCCCCTGTTTGTGTTTTTCTGGTTTCCTACTTTCTGTCAACATGCACACCCATTTTTCACATTTTAATCAGTGTGTTGTATCCAGTTGATCGAAAACAAAACAGTTTTCTCTGTTTTCCCTCACTTTACATCATTGCAAAAACGTCACCATGTTCTTGTTATCTTTGATTCCCAATTTAAATGAGCTGACATCATTTATAGAAGTGCTCAGTAATTGGAAATTTAGGTTGTTTCCAGTTCTGGGTTTGTCACGGGCAGTGTTCATATGGGACTTATTTTCACTCTATGAATCTTAAGCCTGGGCCATTGGGTCACAGGCAGCCCTTGAACACCTGATTTCTGGCATGTCGTGACACACACAGTAGATCTCCGAGTCCTGCAACTTTAGATTTATTGTTTTCCTCTAAATACAGATTTCAAGAGGTCAGAAACTACTAACTTCATGTGGGAAAGCTCACGGAGAGATTGAAATGTATGCAGGACAGTCTGAGTCCCCTACCCGAGGGGGCAACCTCCCACCCTGCCCCCACCACTCCTCTTATTCTCCCAGATGGAGCACCAGTCACCTCCTCCCCTGTCTCAGCGGGGGGTGGGGGCAGGGCGTCCATGCACTGGGCTTGGTTACTCGTGTCACATGTGGTTTAGGACCGGCCAGAGCCCCCAAGGACTGCTGGCGGTAGTGGCTGGGGTGCACATGGCCAGAGGAAGGGGCTGCTGCCCACAGGGATGCTGGGGCATTTGGGTGGAGGGTGGAGGTGTTGGGAGTGTGTCTGCGGCCCCTAACCATGGTGCAGATGGCCTGATGTGTGGCCCCCATCACATGCTGCAAAGGAGGGAAAGGAAAAGATGAGTCCACACATGTACCTGGGGCAGGGGAGGATGTAGGCCTGATGGGGGTGTGCACTGGTCAGCCGGGCTGGTGTAACAAACAGCACAGCCTGGCACCTCAAACCACAGACTCTGATCCCTTCTGGTCCTGGGCCTGGATGTCTGAGGTCACAGTGTGGCAGGGCGAGTCCTCCTGAGGCTCCTCCTGGGCATGTAGATGCTGCCTCCTCACATGGCCATCCCTCTGGGCATCTGTGTTCACATCTCCTTATGAGAATGCCAGTTACATGGGGTTAGGGCCAACCTATAACCTTATTTTACCTTATTCACCTCTTTAAAGACCCCCTGTCCAAATAATCATTTTCTGGGGTCCTGAGGTTTAGGGCTTCTATGTGTGGATTTGGGGACACTGGGCCCATGGTGAGAGCTTCTGCAGTTCCAAGCCCACCTGGGGCAGGGACTGTACCATCTGCTTGGCAACCTCCCACTGGCCTTGGTTTTCACAGGTGGTGGGTATGGGGTTCCCCTGCCCACACCTCTCCAAACTCACCTTGACTTCATGCAGCTAGCAGCCCCGAAAGTCCCAGGCAGGTCATTGCTCCTTCCTGCTGAGATGGATGGTCACAAGAGAGCCCTGGCCTACATCCCAACAGGCTTCCATCAGGGACCCTGGGAAGAGGCAGGAGCCTTGGAATCAGGCCCAGATGGCCCGGAGTGTGACCGTGCTTGGCAGTGGCCTCCAGGACACTCCCATGAAGGCAGGGCTGGCCTCCCTCCTGTTCCACTGGGGTCCTTGGCCAGGTGGGGAGCAATCTCGGAGCAGACTGCACCCTGACACCTGCTACCAGAGAGCCCCCTTCATCCTGACCCTGTCAGCAGAGCCTGCCCCTGCCACACCTACCTTGGTCCTGGGAGCGTGCTGTTGGGTTTGCCCCACATGCGGGGGGCTCTACTCTGCATGGTGATGGTCTAAGAGACGTGCTGGGGGCGGCTGTGGACTGCAGTTACTCCTGGAGGGGCAAGCTGTTGAGAGGGACAAGGACACGCCAGCAGGCCCCCTGTTGTGGTGGGTGGGTGATGGTAGCCCATCGGGCTCCTCAACAACCTCCTCCCAGGTAGGTGGCCAGAATAAAGCACTATCCTAAAATGCGCAGGTGGGCCAGACTCAGCCAGAGCCGCAAATGGGAGAGAAAATAACAACTAGGGCTGGAAAAGCTCTGTACAGGGCGTGGCCCTGCAGCTCAGCTGATGCCCATGATAGCTGCATGCTCCTCTCTGCATGTCTCACACCTGAAGGCAGCACAGGAAACAAACAGGTTTATCTCATTTAATTCAGGTGTGGTAGAATTGTGGGTGATTTCCACTTTTATTTAAAATTTCCATTTCTCACTATATCCACTCTGCAAATAGGAGTAGCAGAAGGATCCTTTACAAGGCACCCGACAGAAGAGGCAGCCTGGCAGGAATCAGGGCCTGTACCCAATCCAGCAGTGTGGCCTCAGGCTGCAGGTGGTCCACAGCTCCGGCCCAGCCGTGGGTGCAGCCGACAGAGGCACCACATGAGAGAACAGAGCAGGTGGATTTCACCAAAATTAAATGCTCCTGAAAATAGAAATACCATATGACCCAGGAATCCCACTCCTAGGAATTTACCCCAAGAATGCAGCAGCCCAGTTTGAGAAAGACAGATGCACCCCTATGTTTATTGCAGCACTATTTACAATAGCCAAGAAATGGAAGCAACCTAAGTGCCCATCAGTAGATGAATGGATTAAGAAGAGGTGATACATATACACAATGGAATATTACGCAGCCATAAGAAAAAAACAAATCCTACCATTTGCAACAACATGGATGGAGCTGGAGGGTATTATGCTCAGTGAAATAAGCCAGGCCGAAATGATCTCACTCATATGTGGAGTATAAGAACAAAGAAAAAAAAAAATGAAGGAACAAAACAGCAGCAGACTCACAGAACCCAAGAATGGACTAACAGTTACCAAAGGGAAAGGGACTGGGGAGATGGGTGGGAAGGGAGGGATAAGAGGGTAAAAGGGGCATTACGATTGGCAGACATAGGGTGGGGGGCACGGGGGGGACTGTACAGCTCAGAGAAGACAAGTAGTGATTCTCATCTCACTACGCTGATGGACAGTGACTGTAATAGGGTTGGTGGGGGGGACCTGATAAAGGGGGTAGTTTAATCATCACAATATTGCTCATGTAATTGTAGGTTAATGATACTAAAATAAAATAAATTATTAAAAAAAAAAAAAAGAAAAGAAAAGAAAGAAACACACACACACAAAAAAAAATTAAATGCTCCTGTGCAGCAAAGGGCACTGTCAGGCGAGTGAGAAGTAACTCACCAAATGGAAGAAACAGTCACAGATCGTATATTGATAGGTTAATAATCTGGATGATATCCAGAACATGGGAAGAAGTACAATTCAACAACAACAAAGCAGCCAACCCAAATCAAAAATGGGCTCACCATGAACAGCCATGGATGCTGCCACGACTCAGGCAATTCCACGGATTTTAGGAGCTCTTTGCAAACACCAAACTCGGACTGTTACCCTATGGCCCCTGGGTTCTGACTTGCTGGAAGTGCCCAGTCACGGGTAAGGTGGCTGCGGCGTGCAGACAGGCTGAGGGTGGCCCGCGGAGTGGCTCAGCAACCTTCCTGCCTCCCCAGGTGTCTTGCCAATGGGTTTCAGCGCCGGGCAAGCTCACTATGGATTCAATGTGACCAAAGAAATGGCAGCAGAATGTTCTTGGAGTGAAAGGGTTTATTACCCGGCTTGTTCTCCAGGCGGTAGGTTGAGCAGTAGCGTTACATCTGCATCCAATAGTCTGCCAGTCTGTAATCCTCCCATCGTCTTTGCCCCCACGCAGAGCACTGGGCGAGCTCTTTATATAGTGACTCAGTCAAAAATAGCTTATTGCCTACTGGTGTGGAAGCAGTAGCCTAGCAACTGCCAGCTACCTCATCAAGCGGTTTAGGTTCAGTGAGGATCCTGGTCATAGGAACCTCAACTTTCCTCACACCTGGTCTCAGCAGACAGCCCCTCTTCTTCCTTCAGCTCGAGGCCGGCCGTGAGGGTCAAGCCCTGGTGCATTACAAGGGGAGCCACAGGCCTGGCCGAGGCACTCCTGAGACATGACTGACTGCGATTTCAGCCCCGGAGCTGACCCTGGGCCACCCTCCGAAGTCAGGCAGCCCCGCCGGCGCCTTCGGGGGACACCTGCCTGAGAGGCGCTCTTGCCTGGCCATTCCCTCCTCCGCGCCGGCTCTGCCTTTATAAGCCTTCTCCTTCCTGAAGCTCAACAGAGTTCCCCTTTGCTCCTGAATCAGTGAATACGGCCAATTTGATCTGCAGATTTACTCAGTTGAGTTTTTGACGGGTGTGTTTTGACAGGTGTGTGTCAAAGGGCTTTGAAAATGCCTGCAAGAATCCCTGAGAGCCGCCACGTTAAGGTCGCAGCGTGCAGACATGTGGGTGCGCTCACTTTCAACCTCCCTCCCGGAGCCCGCGCGGAGGTAAGCTTTCCAGGCGGCGGGCGGGGTTTCAGGGCCCGGGAGGACACTGGCCGGGAAAGCGTCGTCGCTGTCGTCGCCGCCGCGCACCTTCTCCCTGCGGCGCCTGAGTTGAGCTCGCCTCCGTCAGCCCGCCGGGCGGCCCCGACGCGGCCGACCTGCCCTGGTGCAGGCCTGGCAGGAGGCCCTGCTGGCCTGGCCGCCCGGTGAGCTTGAGCCCGGGATGGGCTCACCTCCTGCGGCGCCCCACGTCCCGAGGAGCTGGGCAGTGCGGCGCGGTCGGGGCGGCGGGGTAACGAGGCTGCGGTGTGAGGGGAAGACAGCGGCTCGCGCAGCCTGGACAGCGCCGAGACAGGCCCTCTCCGAATGTCAGGTTGTCAGTCGGATTGTTCTTGCTAATTCTGGTGATGTCATCTCCAAGACATGGGTAGGATGAAACGAGCAACACTGGAAGTTTTAAAACTTTGGAAGGCTACGTAATTGGACCTAACGATGAGCAATAATTAGAAATTAAGTGAAAACACGTAAAATGAATCATTACGTTATGGAACGTTCATGGAAGACGTATCCATCTTGCTAATGCACAGATTCGAGTAGTAAAATCAGCAGCCCAAAGTGCACCACCTCATATCTAAACAATTGAAATTAATCCTGTAATATTAAGCTGGATCCACAGTGTTGTATGTATAATGAAGAAACAAGAGTCTGAATTAGGACTGAAGCCTGAACTCAAGGGGAAAGTACAATAGAAATGTTGTTGCGATACTAGTCTCCTTTGTCTCCTTCTTCAAAAGTCTTAAATGAGTCACTCATTTTGTCCAGTTATGTTGATGACAGTAACAGGATTAACCGCAGAAAACCTATCTCCTCAACCAGATGATTGTATTCTTCCCTCACACCATCCTCTGGAAAAGTAGGAGCAGCGCTGAATGAAAATACCTGCAGAGTGGAGCATCAGCATCAACTAAGCAGCATTCCAGCAAATCCAGAATTAACCCAGTCACGTTACCAAGGAAAGAAAGAATGAAATGACCAGTTTGATAATTCTGTCACCATCACCTCTCTACAGTGCCATAAGGGATGTCTCAAGAATTTTTAGTTGACATCTTACTTTAAGCTGGAAGTTGTAATAGAATTCTAAGCTGAAAGTATACCATTAGGAACACTCTTCTGGCTATAAATAGAGCCAATTTTTTGCTGAGATTATTTACCAAGATAGAGCTAGAATTGAAAAAAATGGCCCTGTAGATATTACTTAAAATACCAGTGGCCCACCTAAAGGTGAATGGTGTAATGTCTGAAAATTACTGGTAGTGTTTCTACAGGTGATAGCAGCAGTTTATCAAAGGCTGAGAATAAGTCTATGAAGAGTAAGGATAGAGTTTGGAATAATTGCAAAGGAATAAATAAGTTAACAATTCTAGAAGAACAGTATTTCAAACTGCCCTTGATCCTCTGGCAAATATGGTATTTGAAAGTATTATTACTAACCTTCATATAAAGAATGTTTCTAATTTTTCTGTGAAAATTCCCTTTGAAGAAGCCATAACAGATGTGTTGCCTATGAAGGGAACATCAAAGGAAGGTATGTGCAAAAAGAAAAGAAAATTTAAAATGGGTCCTTTGAATCTAAAGTACAACTTTGAGACAAAGCAGAATTCCAGTGTCTTGCTGAGGAAGAAGCTAGAGAAAGCCACACCAATTCCATTGGTCCTTAAAGAACAAGATTCAAAGTGTTACCAAACCCTTCTAACTAAGAGATGCTGTTATTAATGAGGACCTGTAATGCTTCATCATTTTAAAAAGTGGGAATATTTCTTAGTGATAGTATCACAGGTTTTTATTTGAAGTAAGCTAATTTTCCACTAAGCTTTTAGCATGTCTTCAGCTTTCTGTCATATTTACTTCCTGTTGTCAAACTTTGTTTTCAATTCTAACAGTGACACTTATTTTGTGACATTGAGTAGTCAATCTCTCTCTACCTGTGTGTCCTCATTTAAAAAATGGCAGTAACAATATCTATCTAATAGGTTGTGAGAACTGAGATAAAGTATGTCAAACCCTAGGAAAAGCGCCTGGTATATATGAAGTGTTCAATAAATGCCAGCCTATTATGTTGTTCCTGTTATAATAGTTCAAGCCTTTAAAAATTGTCACTACTCTAAATTAGGCAATGATTTGTTGAGCCTAGTACAAAAATATGATTTCATTCATCTCCTTCAAATATTCTAAGTGAAAGAAAAGAAAAGTCACCGTCACTGTGATCATCACATGTTTATTGTCTTATGTGAAGATATGCTTCTAGCTAGTCTAAAACCACTATCAAGGTAGTATTGTACAAATTATTTCGGAGAGGAAATCAGACCTTTGTCCCTCTTTTCTGCACAAAAGCATTTGTTACCTGTTAATCAAAAGATCATTACTAATAACACCAACTCTCACCCTAATATTTTTTTTTACATTTTTTTTTTACAATTTATTTTATTTTAGTATCATTAACCTACAATTACATGAGCAATATTGTGATGATTAAACTACCCCCTTCATCAGGTCCCCCCCATCAACCCTATTACCGTCACTGTCCATCAGTGTAGTGAGATGAGAATCA
>JAQQAC010012171.1:17733345-17791389 GCA_029783875.1 Phataginus tricuspis | reverse complement strand
ATTGTAGGTTAATGATACTAAAATAAAATAAATTGTTAAAAAAAAAATAGCAGACTCAGAGACTCCAAGAAGAAACTAGTGGTTACCAAAGGGGAGGAGAAGGGAATTGTGGGGTATTTTGTTTAGTACACATGGTGTGGGGAATCTCGGGGAAAACAGTGTAGCACAGAGAAGGCAAACAGTGAATCTCTGGCATCTTACTACACTGATGGCACAGTGACTGAATTGGGGTATGAGTGGGGACTTGGTAATATGGGTAAATGTAGTAACCACATTGTTTTTACATGTGAAACCTTCATAAGAGTGTATATCAATAATACTTTAATAAAATTTAAAAAATACATCATCAAAAAAAAATAAGTAAAAGAAATACCATTTGACCTGGTATTTCCACTCCTAGAAATTTACCCAAAGAAAACAAAATCCCTGATGCAAAAAGATATATGCACTGCTATGTTAATCGCTGCACTGTTTGCAATAGCCAAGATAAGGAAGCAACCTAAGTGTCCATCAATAGATGAACGGATAAAGATGTGGTACATATACACAGTGGAATATTATTCAGCCATAAAAAGAAGTACTGCCATTTGCAACAAATGAATGGACCTATAGGGTATTATGTTCAGTGAAATAAGCCAGCAGAGAAAGGCAAGTACCAGATGATTTCATTTATATGTGGAACATAGAAACAAAGCAAAACAAAGGAACAAAACAGCATTAGACTCATGGACACTGAGAAGTGACTAGTGGTTACCAATGGGAAAGGGAATGGGTGGAGGCGGAGGGGAGGGCAAGGGGGACTGTTGAGCCACTGTGATGTACAATTAATAAAAAAATATTTTTTAATTAAAGAAAAGAGTTTCCATTTACAATAGCATAGAAATGTGATGGTCCTAATAATTAACCTAAAGCACATCATAGAGGATAGTACAGACCTCACCACAGTTGAGGTTAGATCTCAACACAGCCATGGGTCAGGAAGCTCAGTTTTTTTCAGTTTTACATCATTGTGTGAAAAAGCTCCACTCAATTTAGTGGCTTAAAACAACCCCCATTTTATCAATTGAAGATTCCACTCAAAACCTGCTGGCATTTTCGTGGGCCTCCCCACTATGCATCTCTGTCTCTCTCCCTTGGGCCTCCTCCCCTGGCCTCTCCATATCCTCTTGACAATCTGGAATTTGGGCCCAGAACTGCTGGGAGCCAACCCACACCGCCTGCCTGATGGCACAGCCCAGGAGGCTAGTGGATGGATACCGCACAGCGAGCCTCCAACGGGGAGGCTACTGATATCTCTTCTATTGCTTAATTTGACCATTCCCCCAGTCCGAACAGCCCTCATGAATCAGAAAATGTCCCCGGGGACCATTCCTAAGGAAGGGCCTCAGAATGAGCCAATGAAGAGAGCCCCCAGAGAAAGGACTGTTAGGAACTGTAGAGCAATCATAAAAACCAGCTTGTGTCAGGGTAGTCCCCTTATCTAAAGAGAAAATAAAACCGTACACATTCCCCCCCAGGCTGGTGGGTTATTATCCCTCAATTGGGAAATAAAAGAAGGTTCAGGTGAATCCAGGGTACAACCCCCAAGCCAACTTGGCCTCCAGAAGAAATAAGAGATGACCATGAGGAGGTATGGGTTAAGAGAGTAGATGGGAGCCTTGTTTTGAGAGGCCAAATATCCTGGTGGAGTCTCAATATGAACCACTATTATAGGGATTACGGTAGGCGGTGCTATAGCCAAAATCAACAGAATGAGTGCTGCTCATTCTACTGTAAGTGGTTTCAGGGAACTATAGAAAAAACATGCCCCACAACGAGTCTAGGTGAGAGACCAGTTTTAAGATGACCTTTCCTAGAATAAACAAGTTTTAAGACACATTTAGAAGACATTGTGTTGCCTTATAAATATTTAACCTGAGATTAGAATCTAAAAGTAAAAGAGCAACAGAAAAATCTTGAGGAAAAGACCATGATGACCTTTCATGGTTAGAAAAGCAGGGGAACATTCCAGGAAGTAGATTATGCCATAAAATACCTAATGACGCGTGCTTTATGATGATTTTGTGATGACTTTGTGTAAACAATCCCCATATAATGCTTGAAGTTTCTGTCAATAAATGGCCAGCTTAGTATCTCTGCTAGTGTCTGTGTCCTCACTCACTCGTCAATGCCGTTCATCCTTCGGGGACCCCTGGACCCACTGGAGCAGGACTCCGGCACAGAACTGTTTCCACCTCTTCTGGGTATAGCCACTCCTGGGAGCAGCCCAGACTCTGGCGCAAGCCTGCACACCGGGTCTGGCGGCACCCATGCATGAATTTGGCCTCTGATGGTGGCTGCTGACCCATGCCAACCCACAGGATGGCAAGCGCCCCTGTCTGGCAGAGTGGTTCTAGGTAGGTGGGACATGAGGCACTTGTGCCTTGATCTGCCCCACTCAGCATCTGGTCTGGCCCCACGCAATCACAGAACCTGTTTCCCCACCTGTAACGGTGGGAAAATGAGACTTTGTAGGTATGAGGCAGGTGATATTTGCAAAGTGTTTAGAACAGTGGCACATGGTAGGCAATATATGAGAAATATTAAGGGTTTGTAATGTGCTGTAGTGCATGTGAATCACCTGATGCAGGTCGGAGCTCAGTAGTGGGGTTCTACAGCCTTCCTCTTCTCAGCCTGTCAGCCTACTATGCTCGGACTGGATGTGTCAGGACCCTGCAGCCCCAGAAAGGCACCTCACAGTCCTCATCTTTCTCCCTCAAGGCTAGACAAATCCCTGGGGTGTAGGATGGCCCCAGCCAACCTGTGCCTAAGTGCTGCCAGGTGGTGTGTGAGGTGCCCCCCCATGAAGTCTCCTCTCCCCAACTAAGCCCATCTGTCAGATAGGCAGCCAGGCTTCCTGAAGATGAGGGAGAATTTGGAAAGGAAGCAGGTAACTCTGTTGGCTCTGTGACAAGCTACGCTCATAGCCACCTGGGGAGCCTGCAAGGGGCAGGGACGTACTCATGTGAAGGGCAGCTTAGGACCACAGACCCAAGCACCCTTCGTGGGGATTGCTCTGCAAGGGAGATGCCTGCTTATCTCGAAGTCACCAGAGCCTGCGACAGGTGACTATGTGGGGGCTCCCAGGGGACCTCTGGTGGGGAGGGTCCTGGCGCTGGCAGGGGGAAGGGGGACTGGGGAGCCTGAGGGAGGAGAGGGTACAGGGATGGGTAAGAGGTACAGAGGGGGCGTCTGAGGAGGGGCGGGGCTGTGCAGACCTAGCAGCAAGGTGTGGCCCCACTGGCCTTGCTTAGGGCAGCTTCACCAGAAGCCCACACACAAGGCACTGCTCACAGACTGGGAGGGCCTGGCGCCCCAGGTCCCTAAGTTGGTTTCCCAGGGCCTGGAAGGCCCATGTACAGCAGGTCACAGACAGCAGCTGGGACATCTCCCAACAACATCTGCCAGTGGGACCGCTCTGGGCCCCACGGTGTTCTCTGCCCAAGCCTGGGGATGACCTTGGGACCTCCAAGCGTCCCCGGTGGCCCAGCAGGAACAAGGCCAGGACCTCTATGGGAAAGGGGAGAAAGGGAGAGACCCCCGGTGTGGGAAGTCTGACACCCAGGGGGCATCCTAGGGCATAAAGAGCATTGTTTCCTCTCAGACAACAGGCTCCACGTCCAGCCAGTCCCTAAGGCTGGGGCCGGGGTATGGGGTCTTGCTATTCCACCAAGACGGGGTCTCCAGTTCGGGTGACCCATTAGAGGTGACACTGTGAAGGTGGTATGTGGAGAGCGGTGGGGACAGAAGGAGCAAGAGGACAGGACAGGACTGACTGTGTTTTTGTGCCTAGTCTCCATCTAGGGCCTGAACCGGGCCTGACTCTGAAAGTAACCCTGAAAAGTTTCCTAAATTCCAGGAACAAGTATCTCAGGAATGCAGGGAGGTCTTATACCAAGGCCAGCCACCTGGACCAGATGCCCCCAGGCGTATGTGACTTAAGTATTGGATTAATGTCCGATTGGATGATCTGTGGGCAGTACTTAAGTGATTGGATTGAGGTCCTTGAGAAGGGCGTGTGAATCTAATCTGTAGGCAATTCACGTGTATACAAGCCAAGCCAGACTAAAGCTTTTTTGCATTCTGCACCAGACAGTTTGCCTCCTGTCATCTTCTATATACAGCCCGACGCCCCCACTCAGGAACTGTTCGACTCCTGCCGGCAGGCCCCGGCAGTGGTAGTGGCCCGTGGCTGCCCCCACAGACACAAGCCCACACCGGGCCTACACAGCATCCTTTATTGTGCAGCGCGCAGGCAGCCCTCTGCGAGGTGAGGGAGGAGGACCCCTGGGCCTTCAGTCCCGGTGCGGGGTCCGAGTCAGGGGCTCGGCCAGAGGAGGGTGAAGGCCCCGCGGCTGCAGCAGAAATCCGGCTCTGGCTGCTCCAGCCGCGGCTCCACGGAGACAAGGCGCCGGGCCCCGCGCAGGCTCAGGGGGATGCAGTCGGAGACGCGGACCTCCAGGGCCTGGCCCGCTCTGCAGAGGGGCGGGAGCGGATCGGGGTCAGCGGCAGGGGTAGGCGGGCGGGGCTCCGCAGACCCGCGGCCCTCCCCGAGCCCCGGACTCACTCCTGGCAGTGCGCGGCCAGCACGCCCACCAGCTCGCCCACGCGGTTGTCCAGCGGCGGCCGCGAGCGGTGCAGACACACCACCAGGTCGTCCTGGCCCCGCGCGTGTAGCACCACCAGCTGGTCCCGTCCGCTGGTCACACTCAGCCCGGTCACCTGAGAGCCCGGTCTCAGGGTCAGGGGTGCGGCCGGCCCGCCTCCTCGGCCCCGCCCCCGCGGGCCTCACAGCATCGAGCCCGACCCCGTCCCGCCCGACCCCGCGAGGGTCTCACCGCGTGCAGGGGAACGGCCCGCATCACACGGTACTGCCGGGCGGGCTCCAGCTTGTATACGTGCCTGTCCGTGAGCAGGAGCGCCCTGTCCCGGCTCTTGTTGAAGCGGTTAACCTGCGGGACGCGCGCTTCTGGATCACGTACCCCGCCGCAGGACGCCCGCTCCCGGTTTTTGCACGAGCCCTCCCACCCTCAGGCTCAAGAGCAGCCCGCACCTCAGGCTGGCCGGGCTCACCTTTCGCACGTGGCTGGAGAAGAGCACAGCCTCAAAACCGTCCTTGTCCCGGAGCGACTTCAGTCGCTGAGCAAACAGGTCCGAGGCTGTGGGGTTGTCGGTAGCCTGAGGAGAGAGGCAGAGCCTTGGGACCATGGCACAGCCATCCTTCACCTCGGGAAACTGAGTCAGGCCATACACCAGCCTCCCACTGGGTCTGCCTTCAAGCCCTAAGCCCGGGTGTGTGTGGGGGTACTTCCACTCCCACCAACCAGCCACGCAGGCCAGGCCCAGGCCTACTCCAGGGGGACAGGGCTGGGAGAGTGGGCGCCAGAGCCCCATCCTCTGACTGGCCAGGGGTGTACCCACGGTGCCTGGGCTGCAGTGGGGGCTGCGTGGGGGCTGTGCCTGAGGGAGTCTGAGACTGAGAAAGGTGGGGCTGTGGAAGAGAACAGGGGGTGGAGCTGCACCTGGAAAGAGGGGACAGTGCAAGACCCCAGGGAAGGGGAGAGGGAGTCAAGCCGAGGAGGAGGTGCTTGGTAAGCCCTGGTCAGCTGGTTCTGGGTGGAAAACCCTGTGTCTCAGAGGTGGGGTCAGGGGCAGAGGGGCATGAATCATGGAACAGCCCGCAGGGCAGGCCAGGGACAGCACAGCGTGGGTGGAAACAGCAGGGCCTCAGCCTTGAACGCCTGCTTGCTGCTCAGCCCTGAGGCCCCAACACTCACAGAGGACAGGTAGTCCTGGGTCCAGGCCCGATGGCATCCCCAGTCTGGCCGCAGCTCCTGCAGGACCCCCATGGCAGCCACCTTGGCCTTGATCTGGGGCATGTCTGAAGGGGGTATGTTCTTCACCAGCTGCCAGGCCCGCCACCTGGAGAGGGCCAGGCGGTCAGACAGGCCCCTGTGCTCCCTGGCCCTGCCCTTCCCACACCTTTCACCCCACAGAAGGCTAGGCCCCTCAGCCTCTTATTGGCTGCCTTCCCTGCCCCAGCTTCCCTGATCTCAGGGGTAGGAGGCCCCTCCTGCTCTGAGCTCACTGGTTGCTCTGTGCTCCACCTCTTAGAGAACTCCTATTCAGCCTTCAAAGCCCCACTCAGATGGAGTTTCCTCTGTACCCTAGCCCTGTCCCGACAACCTCCCCTGCAGCCCTCTAGAGAGGAAACGGAGTGCCCAGCCCCTCCAAGTGCCCAGCATGGTGCTAGGGATATCAGCTCCGTTGCACACTGTGGGGCATGGGCAGCCAGCTCATGTACATAGCCCCTGCTCTCCCACTTATCAAAGGGGCTCATGCATCTCATCTCCCAGCCACCACTGCAGGGTCCAATGACCCATCCAGGTGTTCAGTGGGCACCAGCTTAATGGGAGAGTGATGGGCATGAACCTGCAGAAGAGTGCACGGCAGGTGTCCTGGAAGGGCTGCAGCACTGCAGGTGGTGGTGGCCAGATGAGGTCTCGGCCATAGAGTGGGGGCTGCCTTGCAGTCTGGAATCGCCTCTGAAGCTCGGCCAGGTGAGCGCACACCTTGTGTTTCCGGAACCAGCGCATGATGGTGTAGATGGCTCGCAGCTGCCGGCAGCGCCACCTGGCCAGTGTGCCCCGCCATGCCTGGGGAACCCCAGGGCCGGAGATGTTAGTCAGGCTGGGCCAGGCCGGCCTCCCTCACTCCAACCCCCAGCCCTGCTCTCTCATCTTTCCTGAAAACACTGGCTTGTCTCCAGGGAAGCCCAGCTTTTCCACCCACAGCCTGCAGGGGTCAGGCTGATCTGCCCTTGGCACCCAGGAGCTGCCATATGGCTGATTCTTGGGAAGGCACCACCCTCCTCTCCTGCTTGTTAGGCTGAGACCTGGCATGGACAGATGGAGGTGCTTTCCTACCCAAAGGGGCAAGTACCAGCTGTTCAACTGGCATCTGACTTGGTCCAGGTCTAAGCTCCATCTCCCAGATGACCCCAAAACAGATGGGTACCCTTAGAAGGCAGCCATCAAAACCCAGACTGGAAACCCTACAAAGCAGGCAGTCCAGCAGACCCACAGCTTGAAGCATAGTAAACAGTGCCGCACTCAACCACCAAGTATGGACCCTGGCTCTCACAGACTGGGGAGATGGGAGCTTGGGTACCAGAAATCACCCTCTGCCATGACAGTTTTGTGTCTCATTCTTAAAAAGAATCCGTGTGTTACAGGATATAGTAAATAATGCAGTGCCAGCCAGACTGGATTCTGGGTTCTGGAAGGAATGGAATGGGTGACAGAGGAGCACTTGTGGAAATGAGTGTGGCCTACGTATTAGATACTCAGGTGGGAAGATCATATTATCAGTGTCAGGTTTCTTCAACATGCTAATGCCACTGTGGTTACAGAGGTTAACAGCCTTGGTCTCAGGATGTGACTGCCAAAGTAGTGAGGGGCGTCATTACTTCATATGGTTCGGGAAAACTTATAGATATGTACGTGCATGAGTATCAGTGTGCAGAGAGAAAGGTGTGCAGGGAGCACCCGACCACACCAGTCCAGGCCACTGGTAACCACTGTACCCATCTTTCAACTTCCTATAGGTTTGAAACGTTAACTTTCTGAGGGAGGTGGCAGAATCCCTATCCTTTGGAAATGCAAACTGAAATGATCATAAATGAAGTGGTATGCTTCTGAGTAACTGAGGCGATGAGGCTGACACTGGACAATGACCACGTACACATTCTGCATACTTTTCTTTAGGTCTGAAGCCTTTTAGAATAAATAGAAGACAAGAAGGAAAGAAGGCAGGCAAGCAGGCAGCAGATTCCCGAGAATCTTGTTTTGAGCACCTGCATCTGCCTTGGGCCCCTTGAGCCAGCAGGACTGAGGTGGCCTGAACCACACTTTTTACTTCAGGCACTTATGCACCTGGTGTGCGTCCTGCCAGAGGGGCCTCTGCATATCCGCTGGCCTGCCCGCAGTCTGTCTGCACTACAGCCACCCCACCCCTGCTGGTGCGCGCACAGGCCCCCTGCTCCCAGTATGCTGCCCCACCCCTGGTGCTGCACAACCCCAACGCATGGCACCTTCTGCAGCAGTAGCGCGATGATGGGGATGAGGCGTGCGCGGCTCTGCTCCAGTGTGACCAGCGTCTGGGGTGAGCGGATGAAGAGCTTGCTGTGGCCAAAGGCCACATCCCCCTGCAGCCCGTGCTGCTCCAGGAGGGCGCTCACGGCGGCCTTGTCAGAGCCCAGCAGGTGGTTGGGCCATGTGTACTCACAGGTCATCTTGTACCTATCATCAAGGACAGGGCAGTGGACACCATGCCCCTGCGTCCCACAAGGGTCCTGGCCGAATGTCAATGTCCTGATGGCAGCAGTGTGCCAGCTCGCATGTGTTTCGACATCTGAGCATTGCCAGCTGCTTTTGGGATGCCCTGCCCGCCCCTCAGACTCCACATGGGAACAGAGCCCACAGGGGGCAGGGTGGCAGGAATCCTGGGCAGCAGGGGCCGTACCTGAGCAGGAACCGAGAGTAAGGCTGGCGAGAAGCGAAGCCAGCCCTGCGGACCCTCACGTTCTCCAGCAGCCCCAGGTAGGCAACCTGGTGGCGACAGTGGCCCTCATCTAGCTTTGCAGCCACCTTGTCCTCATTGGGCTTGATGCAGCGGACATAGAAGGGCTCCTGGGGGGACAGAGGACACTTGGGCAGACTGATGTCACAACCCCGTGCCACCGGGCAGGGGCAGCAGGTGAGCTCCGGTGTGCTGTCGTACATGCCTCCCACAGTCTGTCCCCAAGGAGAAGAGGCTCTGGCAGGGAAGCCCAGCACCAAATGGGGTGGCCACAAACCCATGGCCCTTGCTTCTGCCTCCCTATGGCCTTCATGCTCTGTTGCCACCCAGGCCCTAGTGTCTTCCTGCTGCCCGACTGCGGGCCCCAAGCTGCAGAGAAGCTCAGGCCACCTTCCTGTGCCTGTGACCCCAGCTTCCAGGCACTGGGTAGGGCCTCTCCACCCCACGCTCCCCTCCTGAAAGGCAGTGGGCAAGGGAAGGCAGGTTCAAACCCTGCTTTATTCCAGCCCACAAGGACATCTTAACCTCTCTGCTGGAGAGTATGCAACCCCAGGAAGGCATGAAATGAACACCCCCTTTCCCAAGATGTGCAGAGGTTGGGGATCTGACTTGAAACTCCAGACCCAGGAGGGGTCCAGGGTGGGAGTGGGGGCATTACCTTGGAGGCCAGGTTTTCCACCAGGGCCACCATGGAGTTCTTGAAGAGTGTGCCAGCCGTCAGGGGGCGCTTGGTCACCTCTGTGATGTCCTGCTGCCCATCTGGCCACATGGCCCGCAGGGTGGGGTCTGCGCTATGGAGGCAGGCCCCATGCCCCAGGCCACTAGTAAGTCTTGAGGTCTGAGTGGAACAGCAGGCATCTGCCCATAGGGTGGGCGATGGAAGCGAGCGTCTGGAGGCCCTCAGCCTTGGTGCCCCCACGCACACCCACCGAGCCCATTCACCTGTTGTACAGCAGCCGCTTGAAGTCTTGGAAGAGAGAGTCTCTGTTCTTGTCGATGAAGCCCTCCACTGTGTACCTGCGGGACCAGCCCTGAGGGCGGGGCCTCTGCACCAGGAAGCCCCGCCCCAGCCCTCCCACTGGCTACCACTGTCGCCTTTCTGCCTCTCAGCTCAGGAGACCCCCCCCTCCGCAGTTTGTCTCCTGGAACTGGCTGGGGTCGGTGGTGATACCCGTCCCTGGAGCCAAAGGTTCAGCACTAAACGGGCTCCCTGGCTATGTGCTGTGTGACCTGGATCACACTACTCAGCCTCTGTGCCTCCGCATAGGGCACAAGCTCAGAACAGTGCCTGCGAGTTTCCACAAATACAACCAGAGACTCGGAGTCACTGAGAACCTCTGATTCATGGTCGCTTCTCAGCCAGAGGACTCGACGCCCAGACCCCGCCGCATCTGCTGCCCCTGCAGAGGCGGGGGTATGGGACCTGCCCCTCTGCCTTGCCTTCTTTGCTCCATCTCTCCTCCCGTGAAGGACACACTGCGTACTCCTGTGCCTCACTGTGAGTCGCTCAACTCCGCTTCGGGGCCAGGTGAATTAATAAGTATGGCAATTTCTGAAGGACCCCTGGGCCTGCGTCCTCAGTGTGACAGAGGGCCGGCTGAGGAGCTTTTTATAAATGCAGACACTAGCCCCTTAGTCCCCCACGTTGACCTGCACCCCAGGGCGACTCATTACTCAGTGTGATGGGAATGACCCTGGGCTCAGAGCAGAGGCCCATGCTGGCTGCCCCTAGTAATCTCTGCCCCTGCCCCAGACACTGGATGGGTGGGGCCCAGACCCAGGCATTTTTTTAAAGCTCCCCAGAATATTCAGGATGCAGCAGGGCTGAGTACACCACTCCAAGAGCCCCGCTGCATTCTTCCACTTGTGAATCCGGGGAACGCATGTTTTCAGTGTCTTTAAGAGGGAAGGGCCAGACGCTGAGTGGGGGGGCCTTACGTGACATCCCCCGCGTAGTGCTTGATCCGGAAGTCTCGGCCAAACTCCATGGTCTTGTCTGTGGGGCAGAGCTGTGGGAGGGGGGGAGCCAGAGTCAAGGCATAGAAGGTGGATGTCTGGGGGGACACTCCTGCAGCAAAGGCCAGGCCTCCACCAAGGCCGCCAAGATAGGCGGCATGGCCCCTGTGGGGGCTTGCCAGGGCCTGCGCAAGCTGGGGGTGCACTGCTGGGGTGGCCAAGGGGGCAGGGGCACCTGGCGGCTGGCGTAGTGAGGGTGATGGCGGTGGTGCGTGTCCAGGGTCTGCAGGAAGATCCTGTCGGTAATGGTGCCCGCGGCGCTGCAGGCCTCGTCCAACACCGCCAGGATGCCCCGGTGCGGCCTCTCGACCAGGTCCACGATGGTAGCGTTGTTGAAGTACTCCACCTGGGGAGAGCGAGCAGCGCTGCCGAGCCAGCCCCGCCTCCCAGCGCCACCGCCTAGCCCCCTCCCCCAGCCGTCCAGCCTCCTGGCCCCGCCCCTCCCCACTACCCCGCCCTGACCGTGCCCCTTCCTGCCCCGCCCACCGCCCGGCCACCCGGCCCCACCCAAGCCCCCGCCGGCCTGGCCCTGCCCACCCGGAACTCACGCTCTGCCAGGCGATGCCCTCCCGGTCATACTCCTCCTGCTCCTGCTTCAGGATGAGCTGGATGAAAAGCTGCTGCAGCTTCTCATTGCAGTAGTTGATGCAGAACTGTTCAAAACTGCAGCGGAGCGCTCAGGGTCACACCTGCCCCCGCTGTGGTCCCCACTCTGTGTGGACTGAGTTCAGGGTCAGCAGGCTTCTCCCCGTGGCTCCCCTGGAGTGAGCCCAAGAGCCCCACTGTGGGGTACACCTGCCTCTCTGGGCCCCTCATCCTGCACCCCAATCTCTGGCATGCACACTCTGAGTGGATTTGGGAGCCATGGCCAGGGGAAGTGAGCCCCAGATTTCACCTTCCTGGGCACCACTAAATGGTGGCACAACCGAGGCTGACTCAGAAACATGAGCCTGGGGCCAGGGGCCAGGGGCCAGGCAGACAGATGCCAGTGTCCTGCTCCCCGCCGGCCCCAAAAGGTGGGGGTCAGAGTGTGCAAAGTGGTGGCTGAGCCGCCCACCTGTTGACAGGAAACACCTCGAAGCCGTAGATGTCCAGCACGCCAATGACTGTATCCTTGCCGTGGCGCCGGGGATCTCGGCCCCGGGCTTCCATGACACCATTGATTCGGTCCACCACCCACTCAAACAGCCGCTGGTACACTGCCTGGAGAGAGGTCAGGTGCTGTCTGCTTCTGGTTGCCTCTGGCCTTGCTTCCTTCAGGAAGGCCTCCTGGGTGCCACCCCGATTGAGGCCCCCAGAGTACCTTGGCACAGGCATCCCGGGCATAGCTGGCCTCAGCTGCAGAGTGGCCCTTTTCAATGAGCTCCCTGCCTCCGGAGGCCACGGTGCGGGCCAGCAGGGAGCGCAGCAGAAGCTTGCGGGGCGTGGCCGTCAGCTCAGCCACGTGGTTCACCAGCACTTCCTCAGTCACAGCTAGGTGTCCCTGCTCCAGCCCGCCCTCCTCTGTCTCCACAAACTCCATGTTTCCCTGGAGAGAGGGGACCAGGAAGAGTCAGGCTCCTTGTCCCTGGGGAGCCTGCACACCTCTGCCTGGGGAAGAAGAAGGGAAGGCCGGGGTGGGGTGTGGCGGGACCAGAGATGGGGAAGTGTTACCCGGAGTCCACCAGAGCTTCCCCAAGGCTTCCTGCCCAGAAGCCCCAGGAAGAATCCCACTTGCCTCCTGCCACAGCCAGCTGTGTGCTACCCTATGCCTCCGGCTACTTCAGAGAGGATGGAGGCTCAGAGGTGCTGAGTAGCCTGCCCAGAGCCACACAGCTTTTCGATGACAGAAGCAACATGCAGGTTAGCCAGCAACTCAGCTTTACTGAGCCCAGACTGCCCTTGCCCACTAAGCGGGGGCCCATCTGCCAGGCGTGGACCAGGCACGTTGCCAGGCTAACCTGCCACAGTGTAAGCAAGCAGAGCCCACGGCTCGTGGGAGCCCACAGCAGGAGCAACTTGGCTTCAGCAGAGGGAGGAATGGGCATGCTGCATGGCTACAGGGCCAGTGTCCTCCTCCAGAGACACTCAGGAACAGCATGTGGGAAGGTGACCCCCAACCATGCCCACAAGACAACCTTACCAGGTGCAGGATGGCAGCCAGGATGCGGTGCACGGAGTCTACCTCCTCAGGACTGAAGCCGATCACCCGCATGGCCTCCGTCACTGCCTGGTGGTGGCTTCTCTCATCACTGTCCAAGGCCTGGGGGATAACGGGCTCAGCACCCCTCCCCAAGCCAAGGTCCCCCCATTCATCCCTCCGAAAGCCTGCTGAAACAGGGCCCTGCAGTTCTGCTGTGCTGCCCCATGGCCCCCGGCCCTGCTGAAGCCGCTAACCACCAGCACCAGGGCCCTGGGCTGGGCCTCAGCTGCAGTAGCGCCCTGCCCCCACTCACACTGAGCCCCGCCCCCTGGCGTGTGAAATTGTACAGCGCAGGGTTCCTCTGCAGGTGCAGCTGCTGGAGCTCCTTGTCGTCACAGCCCCGCAGCACCTGGGGGATAGCGATGCCTCTCTGTTAGGCCACCTGAGCTCAAAGACCCACCCATATGCTGGACAACAAACATGGGAGCTCAGGGATGGTGTAGACACTGCCTGAGTCCAGGAAGAACACTCCTCATCAGACATTGTGTAGACACTGAATGAATCCAATCAGAATGCTCTTCAGTAGTCAGATATGGTGTAGATACCATGGAAGAACAGTGAGATCCCAATTCAGTGGTCATACATGGTGTAGACACTGCCTGAGTCCAGGGAGAACCCACTTCAGAGGCCAGACATATATGCCTGTCCTCCAGAAGAGCCTACTTCAGTGTGTCAGAAAGAATGTAGTTACCCCCCAAGTCCACAGAGATCCCACCTCAGTGGTCAGACATGGTGTAGGCACCTCCAGAGTTGGGGAGGTCTGACATCAATGGGTCAGACATGGTGCAGACCACCAATGTCCAGAGTTCCCACCTCAGAGGGCTAGACACTATGGAGATATGTCCATGTCCTGGGAGAGCTTATTTCAGTGGTTGGCCACAGTGTAGACACTGCCTGTATCCAGGCAGACCCACCTCAGTGGCCAGAGTTGGTGTGAACAAGTGCCCAAGTCCAGGGAGACCCTACCTCACTGGGTCTCACAGGGTTTAGAAACAGTAGTCCAGGTAGAACCTACCTCAGGGACAGATAGGGTGCAGACACTGCCCATGTCCAGGGAGATCCCACCCCAATGGGGGGGTTCTCTGTCTGTCCCCACCTGCTTTGGCTCACCTGGTAGAAGGCATGGAAGTTCCTTTCGCCCACGTGTTGCTTGAGGACCCGAGACTGTGGAGAGAGGTGACAGCCAGCCTGTGTCTGGCAGCAGCTCCACCTCAGGGGGTTGCCCTCCCAGGGCTCCCAGGACAGTGCAGACAGGGGGCGGGGACCTGGTCAGATGAGGCCTGCCCTGCCAACCTGGGTCTCAGAGAAGGTATGTTCCTGACCCCAGGGCCCCAGACAGGAGGGTCAGCATGGGTGGGCAGCTCTGCCTGGAGGGGTCTGCTGCTGCAGGGCTCACCTTCTCCAGCAGGTAGCTGTGGATGTGACCCCCGACAGGGTCTCCTTTGAAGTCGAAGTTGATGTCCATGTATTTGCCGAAGCGGCTTGAGTTGTGGTTGCGGTTGGTGCGAGCATTGCCAAAGGCCTCCAGCACACAGGTGGACTTGAGCAGCACATCCTTAACCCTGAGAGGCAAGGAGCTGGGCTCTAATGCGCAGACCTCACGCTGAGCACTGTGCCCATCACAGGAAGAGGGGGCCCATGCAGGGGCCACCCCACGAGGCTACAAGCCGGCAGCGGCAGGGCTCTTTGCTCTGGGACTCTGGGGTGGCGCCTGCCAGGCCTCAGCACACTGGGGGCACCCTACCTCCCCAGGCTCCAGTGAGGCCACTCTGCCTGGACTTCCAGCTTCAGGCGTGGGCAGCTGCAGCCATATGCCCTTGGGAACTCCACCACTGTCCTCCCAGGCCCCACCTAACCCCATCTGGGCAGGAAGAGTGGGGCCCCCACACAGTAAACTGCTCCCCCAAAGCCCAGTGTGGAACATCTGGGAGCAGCAGGCCAGCAGAAAACAAATGGGCCCTGATTTCTGGGTTCCTGGCCCAAACCCTGACACCTGGCCTGGTGTCCTAGGCCTTCCTGGGCCTTCTCCCCTTCCATCGGGCCCCCCTGGGAGGCCCACTGCCTGTCAGCTGGCCCTCTGCACCTCATCTTCTTCCTGTTATTAGTGGCAGGGTGCCCCTGCACTAGGCTTGGCCTGGGAGGTCCTGGGTGTGGGGCACCTGGAGCCCCTGACAGATAAGCCCACTGAACTTGTCCTGAGGGTGCACCTTTTGCTCCCAGACTCAGGCCTAGGCTGCCCTGGCCCTAGCCCTCCCTGTGCCCACCTTCCCAGCCCAGCCCCAGCCCTCCCTGCCCTCACCTCTCCACCTCAGCCCTCTGGCTGGGGTTGGTGACTGCAGCGATGTACTGCATGATGCGCTTGCTGGCTTCTGTCTTCCCTGCCCCACTCTCCCCTGCCGTACAGATGGACAGTCAGAATTAGTGGCCGCACCCCCTCGACTGGCTCCTTGCGCCCACTCCCAACCCTGGTACTCCCACCACTGGCCTGTCACTGACGAAGGAACATACTGGGGTCCAGGGAGGCTGTAAGACTGGGCCCTGGCCGTGGGGCAGGTACCTGAGATCACAATGCAGGTGTCCCTGGATCGGCGCTTCATTGCCCTATAGGCAGCATTGGCCACGGCGTAGAGGTGGGGCGGTCGCTCATAGAGTTCACGGCCCTGGTACCTGGCTATGGCCTCGGGGCCATACAGGGGCAGCTCCTGGTAGGGGTTCACAGACACCAGCACCTCGCCGATGTAGGTGTAGATGTGTTTCTTCTCAAACCTGCATGGGCAGGGCCGGTCCTCAGCACCCAGGGCCAGACACATACCCAGGTCCTGGGGCACTGGGGCCCATGCGGGGAGCCTGGCCCATGCCTGGGGCTGAGAGCAGAGAAGGGGTGTGACTTGACCTGAATCTTCTTTGTGTCATCTTGCAGGGATCCCACCCCTACTGCAGGTAGTATTGGGGCCTATGCTGCCCTCCCTGGGGGTCCCAATGTCACAGGAGTTGTGACCACCCATTTTATGAAGGGACCAACTTGCCCCAAGGTCATACTGGGCATGGCCCAGCCGCAGGTGGGGAGATGGGGTTTGTGGGCGGTAGGCCAGGGAGGGGCCTCAGGCTGGTTCCATCTGAAAGCCTGGGTGGGGACCCAGAGGCAGAGGGGACCGCGCCCAGCCCCACCCTGATGGCAGGGGTCTGGCACCGCCCTTCCTTGCATCCTGATTTCTTGGCCCTCTCCTTCAGGACTCCTGGCATCTTGGGGGTGTCAGTGTCTGTCCCTCTCTTGGTCTTCCTGCCCTGGGAGGAGCGCTGGCCTGTCCTCCTGCTGCGGCAGACAGAGTTCCTCTTCCTCCTCCCCTGACAGGGAGTCCTCACTCAGCTGCCTGTACACCCTCTCAGTAGCCACGGCCCACTGCTGCCCACCTGCTCTGAGAGTGCAGAGGCTGGGTGTCCCACCTTTCCACTGAGCTGAGTGCCTGTTTCAGGCACTAGGTCACAAGAATGAAGTGAGATCAGGTCAAGCGCATTCAAAATAGCTTGCTTCCTGTCGCAGGCTTCTACAGTCAGCCCAGCAACCCGTCCCCAAGCTCTCCCAGAAGGCCACCTTCTGTCCCCGCTGTCCTGGGATGAAAGCGCACTGGCTCCTCCCTGCCTTCTGCCCTCCTCCAGGCCTCTTCTGCCCGTTCCACCCTGCAGCACCCCATGCTCCTGGAGAACATACCAGCTCCTTCACATGCACCCCTGGGCAGGGCCTGCCTGCTTCCCTGAGGGCCCCCACGGGCAGCAGGGAGACACCCAGCTCTCCCTGTTAGTGTCACAGGGAGACACTATGTGTGGGAGGCAGGGACTGGAGAGCCCACTGCAGGACTGGCTGCTCCCTCGCCCTGAGGCGACAGTCCTCCTGCTCTGCCACGGCCCTGCAGTCACCAGTCAGTAGTATGGGTGCGTGTGTATGCAATCCCCTCCCTGGGCTGGTGGAGGCAGCGTCCCCGGCCCACCTGAGCTTCAGGTTCTCCATGAAGTCCTCCATGGTCACTTGGTCCAAAAGCACAAAGTCGGGCTTGCCGCACTGGGGGCCCTCGTCCTCCATCCTGCTGGTGGGAAGCACCCACCCAGGTTGCCTGGCCTTCCTATTAAGAGGATGGAGGGGGTGCTCTGCGAAGGCCCAGCCCTTCCGCCCACAGCGCGCCCTGCCTGCCTCCCAGTGCCACAGTGAAGTAGGAAGTGGGCTGGGGGGGAGGAGGGGGGCCTACCCACTTGCCGCACCCTCCCGAGGGGCTCTGGCCCTGCTTCCTGGTCCCCACACCCAAGGCGGGCGTGCCTAATGGTCCAGGTGCCAGTGCTGTGGACTCCCATGGGCTCCTTTAGGTAGCAACGACTCAGACCTTGGTTACCCAACTCCAAGCAGGGGCTACGAGGTCCCAGCCCTGCAGCGGTCACCTGTGGGGCTGCGAGGACAGAGTTCCTGATCTACCTGTCTGTCGACCTTCACCTCAGCACCTGTGGGTTTTGGGGTAGATACCTTGTACCTTGACAAAGGTAAAAATGTGAATGGCCAGGCATTTGGGGCTGGGTCCTGCCAGTCACTGCAGCATGCATGGCCATACCAGGCCAGGGCTCAAAGCCAGCCACACATGCTTGCCAGGAGAGGCTCGCAGCTGCCACGGCCCAGGCCGCGGACCTCCTTCATGGGGAGGCCCAGGATGGGTGTTGGAGCCCCGTGCTACCTGGTCACCTTGCTGACGCGGCACCTCTGGAGTCCTGAGCTTGGATTTTCCGTGCAGACCTGGGTGGGTCTCCCTGTGAGATGGAGACCCCACAGCCCCTGGGGCCGGTGCTTTTGAAGGGCTTTCCAATCCAAGCTCAGGACTCTGGCAGTTTCACTTCCCCACCAGGTTGGTATTAACACTCAAAGGGAGAAGGCCATAACAGTGAAACCTCAGGGACAGAGGCCTGAACTTTTATCATGCATCACAGAAGTTTTTTCCTTGTAAAAACCTCAAGAACTTCCTGAAGTTGGGGACTGACCCATGGGCGGAGCTTGCCATCTGGGCTTCAGAGGCTGTTGTTTAGCCCAAGCAGGCTGTAGAGGCCCTGACAACCTGCAGGGGACTTGCCACCCTGGTGATCTCACACCACGTCCTTCCCCTTCACGGGCCAGGTGGCGCCCTACTGGCAGCTTCCCAGGGCACACCCCTGCCAGGGGGTGGCATCAGGCTGCATGAAGGCAGGACAGCCAAGGGGGATGGGGGCAGTAGTTTCACTGTCTAAACGACATCAATTTCAAGATGCCCCACTCGGCCTGGTGTCCCCCACATTGTGCTGATGCCATTGACATTTGCAGACCAAGTCCCTTACAGTTTCTGGGCTCCCCTACCCAACTGCACCCACTGAGGATTTGCATGGAAGGTTTATTCCACCTCACTTCAGGACACCCCCACTGTTGGGTTTAGTTGCAGGGAAGGCCCTGCCGTGCTGCCCTGGAGCTGTGTCCACATTGGACACCCCTCACCCTCTGTAGGCACTCAGAGAACCCCCACCCCAGGTGGTCAGCAGGGTCTCCTGGCTCCTTTTGTCTCCAGTTCAGAGGTCAATCTTCTGCTCATGCCCTCAGGGGTAGCTACCATGTCTTGGGAAGCAGGTACCTTTTTTTTTTATTATGGTCACTATGTCAGTAATGAACTGGACAGAAAAGTGGCTCAATCAGCCTTGGCCTAGCCTGGCATTCCTTGACATCACCAACACTGAGCTAGATGGGCTCACCTTGTGGGTGCGGCCTGTTGGTGGGCTGTGACATCACTTCTCAGATGGAACAGGATATCCCGTGGGTGCACCCCTCATACTAAGAGTACCAACCCACACACCTGGATCTGGATGCCTCAGCATACCCCAGCGTGAGGATGCACCCCACCCTGTCTGACCCATGCTGGTGAAGGGGAGAAGAGGCAGAGAATCCTGCCAAGCCAATGGAGCCCACCCCAGGTTTCCAGGACAAGCTCCTGGTGACACCCTGCACCCCACCGCCCACTCTGCAAAGGCACGAATGAGATGGGAGGCCCCCAGGCCTGAATGAACTTGCCTGAGCCTCCTTCAAGAGCAGGGCCTGCTTCCTTCATGTCTTGAGTACGGAAAGGACGAAGAAACAGGCTGGGCTGAATTGCACTCTGAGAACCATTTTTTTCTTTATTAAGGTTTCACATGAAAAACATTGTGGTTACATTTACCCATATTATCAAGTCGCCCCCATACCCCATTGCAGTCACTGTCCATCAGGGTAGTAAGATGCCACAGAGTCATTACTTGTCTTCTCTGTGCTACACTGTGAGAACCATTTATTAAATGTCCTTTTCCTGTTCAGGAGATGGCAGGGGGGCAGGTCCCAGTACACAGCAGGTGTCCTTGCTCCAGACGCAGATCACATGGCGCCCAAACCTGGGTGAGAGAATGTCAGTAAGATGCGCACACCAGGCCCCAAGCCACCCACACCCCAGCCTGGGCCAAGAACCAGAAAATCCCTAAAGAGGGAGCAGGTGAGGCTGTGAACCTACTCAAAAAGCTGAGGCACAAAGGCCCTGGTTGCCACTGTGGTGCATCACCAGGAGTCACTGTGGGCAGGCCACCCACTCAGCGCCCAGTTCCTCATCTACACTAACCAGGAAATAGAAAACGATTCCAAGGCCTGCTGTAAAAATTAAGTGACGTAGGCATATAACTGAGAACTGTTATAAATGCCAGTTGCTGAGTGGCAATGACAGAAGTGAACCTGGGTTCCCAATTCCTGACTCCATGTAAGCTAAGAGGCCTCTGTGATGGGAGATGAGTCAAATAACACTGGCCTAGGAGACTCCTGGGGAGCAGGCTGCACTGGAACCCAAAACCACAAAGTCCACCAATGCCATGCCAGAGCAGGGCCACGTGAGTACAGACGCTAGACAACTGTCTGATCCCAAGATACTCTGGAGGCAACGAGCATGGGGGACTCAATCACGTGACTTACAGTAAGACATGGTCGGGATACATCCAAGGTTTTGAACTTCTTGGCTTAAGAACTCATGGCCAACTAACATATGAAACAGAAAGAGGGTGACCTCCTAAGCCGGGCCCTTCCTGGACCCTCACACTGCAGACTCCATGGGACAACAGCACAGCCACCAAAGAAAGGGTCATCTCTTAGGTGTCTTCTAGCTCTGGCTCCTGGGAATTCTGCTGCTGAAACCCTGGTGGACGGCAGATACTGCATGTCAGGGGCTGGGGCACACACCTGTCAGGAACTGTGAAGCACCCCAGCCAGGTGACAACATGGCGTGCCGGTTCATGGATTCTGGTAAGATGCACGGCTCCCTGACTAGAGACAAGGACTGTTGGTTCTTCACAACAGCTGGAGCCAGTCTCAGCAGCCCCAACTCCTCCTGCAGGTAGCACAGGGAGGCCGGAAGCACTGAGCCGCAGTGGGTCACATTACAGAAAGGCACATCTTGTATGGTGGACAGCAGGCGCCACCTCATGCATGCTGAGGCTGTCTGCTGCTCAAATGCCCTTGAAGAGACCATCTGGGCGAGCGCCTCACTCCTACAACTGCAGGAAGGAGACTCACTTGGAGGTGTCTCCCAGACAGCAGTCCTGTGAAGGCTGGTGTCTTCAAGCATCTGCCCCTGGACTGAAGAGACCTATCTGAGTCCAATGGAAGGCTCAAACTTTAAAAGGAGGTTGTGGTGTGACCTGGCCACCCAGAGGAGCATGGGAGCCGTGCTGCCCTGCCACGACCACGCTGGCCACTCTCCATCCTGGAGTATGCCTGACTGTACCCAGTAGCCCTCACACCAAGTACAGAACACAGGGTGTTTCCCTCTACCCTTTCTGGATGCCACTCTCCACTCCCTATGTAGCATCCTGGGAAGGAGCACCAGGCTGGAGGCCTGGCTTCCCATCCCAGCCTGCCAGTTTCTGGTTGGCAATCCTGCACATGTGCTTCTGACCCTGGGCCCCACATTTGTCAAGGACCTGAAATCCCCTCACGGCAGACCTCAAAGGTTTAAACTGGGTGAAGATTCAAGAAATTTGATGCAGAACAAATAAGCTGAGCAGACATTAGTGCCCTCCTGTCCGTGAGTGAGGTGCACATTTTAAGATCAGTGCATGCTGACCTCATCCTACCAGCCCCAAGGCATGGGTTCTCTTTGGTTTGCCTACTAACTGAAAATATCCTGTATGTCCATCTCTCGAGGAAGGGCTTAACCCTGTTACTCCTTTCTGTGTTATTCTGCAAGGCCACCCCACTTTTACCAACCTCTCTGAGCTTCATCTTCAACTTTTGTAAGGATTTTGTTTTAGGAATATAATAAAATTTGCAATGATCCCGGAACACAGCAAACACCCAAAGTCCAAAGCAACTAACTTTGACAAAGATGAGACTTCTAAAATCCGCAGTCCAATATATAGTAGCCACTCACCAAATGTAGCCACTAAGCACCCTGTGGTAGTCTGAATGAAAAGCTGCACTTTACAATTTACTTAACAAATTTAGCCACGTGTGGCGAACAGTTATCACACAAGCTGGTACAGATCCGCACAATGCCCAAGGCATGGATGGATACGGAAAGCAACTCACACTTGTCTGAAATTTCTATAACCTTGCTCTGGATGGAGCAGGGCAAGGCCTCAAACCGTTTCGGAATGTTTTTGCAAGCACTATAGGAATGCACAGGGTCACCCCAGACCCAAGCACGCTGGAGGCTTGCGGCCCACGTTTCTTCAAGTGCCTCAGGCCCGGGGCGCACAGCCGGCCTGTGAGCACCAGCACCGAGCACGGGCCAGGGGAGAGCCTCCGGGGCAGAATTCGGCCTACCTGTGTTTCTTCCCGTAATTCATGAACGCTGCCAGGTGGTGGGAAGGGATGGGCTGCAGCGAGGTCCTTCCTGACTTGGGGAGGGGAAGGAACCTTGGAGAGGCCGCCTATCAAGTGATGAGACGCCAGGAGCCACCTTTAGCTTCGTCCCCTAGACGTGGCCGCTCTAGAGCAGAGCTCCCCGGATGCAAGAGTCCGGAATACTCGCGCCATTATCCGGAAAAATCTTTTCTCCAGATTCGTCCGGCGTGCCCTCCACAGCTAGGAAAGTACGCGGACAGCACAGGCCGAGGCGCTCAGTATCCTCGGAGGCCTCTCCTCCCGGGTCCCTGCGGCAGGCCACGCCCACGATCCCGGTCCCGAATGCTGCCCCTACGCCAGGCGTGTCCCCACCGGCCCCGGAAGCCCCGTGCGAGCTTCTAGCCGCGCCGCGCCCCGCACCTCACCCTGCAGCCGGGCATGCGGGCCCCACGCCCCTCACCCGTGTTCAGCAGAGGGCTGACACCCCCCAGGACCCTGGATGGCTTCGGATGACGCCGCCGCCCAGGAGCGTCCCTCGGTCGCAAAGGGGACCCGTGGCTGCCAGCCATGGCGCTAGGGGCGCAAGACGGCGCGTAGCGTCAGCACGTAGCCTGCCGGCAGCCGCTTGCAGACCACGTGACCTGCGGCCCGGCGCTGCGAGATTGCGCTCCGAGGGGCTGCTACGGCCCGGAGCGGAAGTCCAGTGACGGGCGGGCGCGCCTGCGCAGCCAGCCGCGTCGAGGGAGCGCCGGGGCGGGGCCAGAGGAGACCCCGCCCGACCCTGGCGCCCTTACTGGACTGCCAGCGTGAGCCCAAGTGGGGGAGGCACGGCAGTCCGACGCAGGCCTTTCAAGCACCGGTAGCTTGTGTTCAGGCGCGGTTGTCCTGGCACCTACAGCCCGGTCGCACGCTATCCTGGAACTCATGCGTCACCTGTCACCCGACTGCAAGTTGTGCGACCTGTCCAGGGTAGCGGGTCGTGTCCAAGCAGCTACAGAGGAGAGAGAGCAAGGCTTCCTTTGGTCTCTGCGACCCTTTACGGTTGCCTGTGATGTGCATCATACTCTGGATTGATGTTTAAAGAGAACAACGCAAAAATTTACCTTGCGGAGAGGTTTTCTGGGTTGGAAGGGGATTTTGTTTTAAATTATATTCCCCACACACAGGATGAGAAAAGTATATTGGAAGGTACCGAGACTAGAACAGATGTGGCTTGTTGACGATAGAGGTAAGTGTAACAGTATTGTAGTATTCTCCATATGGAAGGGTGTGAAGGATCACACATTCAAAGGGTTTTGAGTATTGGGCTAGGAAGGCAAGAACTTCGGTCTGTAAGTAAAATACTTGAAACTTATAGTTTATGTATAGCACCTAATAAATACATTCAAGCACTTTGCAATAGACAGGTCCCATTATTATTAAATTTCATGAGACACATAGGGCAGGACTATTACTTCCAGGTTGCTGACATGGAAACTAACATTCATCTACAGAGTGGCTTGCTCCAGATCTCATAGAAGGCTATGGCTGACTTTCTAGCTCAGACTTCACTGTACATTTTGTCACTGTGCCATGAGATAATCAAGAGAACCAGAAAAGTAAATGGTTGTGAGGCCAGAGTATGGGTGTGAGGGTGTGGGGGTATGGGTGACCAAAACAGGTGGACTCTCCTAGAAGGGGGGGCACCCTCAAAACATTTTGATAACTGAGGTTACGTTTCTTAAAGGTTTTTCTCTACAGCAAAAAGAAAAAGTCCTAAACTGCAGAACTTCAACCGGAATAGCCTGGTTCCAGAAGGAATCAGGCCAAAGACCAGCATAGTTCCAGTAGGAACAGGCTGTTCTAAAAAGGAGTCAGACTGAAGGCTGGCACAATTCCAATAGAACAGTTTGATCCCTGAAAGGATATGGACAAAATGCCAAATAAGTACTCTTAAAAAGGACAAGGCCTTAAAGCAGGTCCTGAATAAAAAGCCTAGAGAGTTCAAACATGCAAGGACAGTGGAGCTTGAAATCCAGGAGAAAACTTACCTTCCAGCTACAGTGTAGGCAGGAAAGCAGCAAGCTTAGTGAACCCTGTGGGTACTGGCACCTGTTTGCTCATGAGCTTTGGAGTTGTTGGGGGTCTTCTCTGATCCCACACTGATCGCCAAGTAATACCAACTTTAAAAATAAAACAGTTATTTTATCAGCAAAAATGGGTTAGCAGAAAAGTGCAACTCAGGAGATGCAAGCTAGGCAAAACTATAGGCAAGTCCAAAGAATAAGGAATAGGAATGCTCTTTTATAGAGGAAGTGTTTCAACAAAGTCGGTATAGAGGGGACCTATTAAAACATAATAAAGGTCATATACATTAAACCCACAGCCAACATCATACTCAATGGCTAAAAGATGAAAGCTTTTCTTCTAAGGTCAGGAACAAGGTAAGGATGCACACACTTGCACTTTTATTCAACGTAGCACTGGAAGTCCTAGCCACAGCAATAAGACAAGATAAAAAGATAAATGGTTCAAATTGGTAATGAAGGAGTTAAACTGTCACTATTTGCACATGACATACTATACACAGGAAACCCTAAAGACTCCACAAAAAACGATTCGAATTAATAAATTCAGTGAAATTGCAGGATACAAAATCAATACAAAAATCTGCTATATAAATAATGTACAAATAGTAAACTAACAAAAAGTAAGAAATTAATCCCATTTACGATAGCATCAGAAATAATAAAATACCTAGGAATAAATCTAACCAAAGAGGTGGAAGATCTCTACACTGAAAACTACAAGACACTGATGAAAGAAATTGAAGAAAACACAAATAGGAAGATATTCCCAGCTCATGAAAAGATGAATGGCAATACTGCCTAAAGCAATCTACAGACTCAATGTAATTCCTATTAAAATACCAATGGCATTTTTCACAGAACTAGAGCTAATTATAATCCTAAAATTTGTATGGAAGCACAAAAGGCCCCAAATATCCAAAGCAATCTTCAGAAAGAAGAATAAAGCTGGGGTATCATGCTTCGCAGACTTCAAACTGTACTACAGACACTGGCACAAAAACAGACACATAGATAAATGGAACAGAACAGAGAGGCCAGAAATAAACACGTTTATCTGGTCAATTAATATATGACAAATGAGGCAAGAATGTGCAATGGGAAAAGAGTCTCTTCAATAAATGGTGTATAGAAAACTGGACAGCTACATGCAAAAGAGTGAAATTGGATCACTGTCTTACACCATACACAAACATTAACTTAAAATGGATTAAAGACTTAAATATAAAACTTCATAAAACTCCTAGAAGAAAACATAATAAACTTGTCATTAGTAATTTTTTTCTGGATATGTCTCCCAGGCAAGAAAAACAAAAGCAAAAATAAACAAGTGGGATTGTTACTGGCTCAGATGCTGTTTTTCCCAGGATTGTGTCTTGGAGGCAAGGAAGAATGAAACCAACAGAGTATGGAGCAATCAGCAGAGCTTTTATTTATTTATTTATTTATTTAGGTGTTATTTATTTATTTATTTATTTATTTTAATTAATTTTTTTAACAATTTATTTTGGTATCATTAATCTACAGTTACATGTGCAATATTATGGTGATTAAACTACCCCCTTCATCAGGTCCCCCCCACCAACTCCATTACAGTCACTGTCCATCAGTGTAGTGAGATGCTATAGAGTCACTACTTGTCTTCTCCGAGTTGTACAGCCCTCCCCGTGCCCCCGCTACCTTACGTCTGCTAATCGTAATACCCCTTTTACCCTCTTATCCCTCCCTTCCCACCCATCTTCCCCAGTCCCTTTCCCTTTGGTAACTATTAGTCCGTTCTTGGGTTCTGTGAGTTTGCTGCTGTTTTGTTCCTTCAGTTTTTTCTTTGTTCTTATACTCCACATATGAGTGAAATTATTTGATACTTGTCTTTTTTGGCTTGGCTTATTTCACTGAGCATAATACCCTCTAACTCCATCCATGTTGTTGCAAATGGTAGGATTTGTTTTCTTCTTATGGCTGAATAATATTCCATTGTGTATATGTACCACATCTTAATCCATTCATCTACTGATGGACACTTAGGCTGCTTCCATTTCTTGGCTATTGTAAATAGATCAGCAGAGCTTTTAATGAGTGAAAAGAAAAGGAATCCTGCTAATCAGGAGGGGCTCCAAGGAAGGATGCCACTAGGGCTGCTATGTCTAGGGTTTATAAACACTGAGAAATTTACATGATTGTTGAGGCAGGAGTGGGGGAGGTTGTTGTTAGGGCTAAGGGAAAAAAAAATCCCTTGTTTTTCAGGCTGAATTTTCCAGATATTAAGGCTGTGCTTCTTGTTTACTGCAAAGCCTTGACCTTAGGTCCCTCCTGACTGAAGTTTACCCAGGGGGGTCTGGGGTGTGGAGGGATTTGAAACTTACAGGGGTCTTGAAACTTACATGGGCCTTGAACTCTGTCTGTGTCACACTAACAACGGCCTCAGGACTATATCAAACTAAAAAGCTTCTGCACAGCAAAGGAAACCACCAATAAAACAAAAAGGCAACCTATAGTATGGGAAATTATATTTGCAAATGATATATTTGATAAGGGACCAATATCCAAAATGTAAAACAAACTCATACAACTCAACACCAAAAAAGCAAATAACCTCATTAAAAAATAGGCAGGCAACCTGAATAGACATTTTTCCAAAGGCATACATGAAGACTCCACCAAAAACTTAGAATTAATTAGTGAACATCATCTATTCATAAGGGAAATGAATACCAAAACCACAATGACGTATCACCTCCTACCAGTCAGAAATGGCTAAGATCAACAAGACAAGAAACAACAAGCGTTGGCAAGGATGTGGAGGAGAGGGAGCCTCCTGCACTGCTGGTGTGTGGGGAACTGCCTTTGAATCTCAGCCTCGTCACGAGGGTGGCCACTGAGAACTACCTTTGAATTAAATCTCAGCCATGCCAAAGATGGCCACTGGAGTGGCCGCTGAAATCTCCCTGGGGTTTAGCTGCACCCACTCCAGTCCGCTTCTTACGTCAGAGACAGCTGCGCATGCGCACAACTCTGTGCGTGATTGGAAAATTGAAAGTCGCCTTATTAGCATAGGTGTAACCAATCAGGAGAGCCTTCACCCTATATATCCGGTGCCCTGAGCCCCAATAAACGAGTTCTTCCTTCTTGTGAACTTCCTGTTACATCTGATTGTCTCCGGCTGGCTGCTGGAGGCTGCGGGAACGGGCAGACAGTCGGCACTTACCTCCCTTGCTTTGCCTGTTGGGGCGTGTCTCTCTCTCCCTTCCTTTCCCTCCATTGGCTCAGAGGGTTATGGAAAGAGCTTGCAACAGAAAGAGCTTGTAACACAAAGGGCTATAGTCCTGACCGTGAGCAGGACCGGTGGGAGAGAGGCTAGAGACCCCAACACTGGTGGGCATGTAAATTGGTGCAGCCACTGGGGCAAGCAGTATGTAGGTTTCTCAAAAACTAAAAATAGAAATACTATATGACCCAGTAATTCCACTTCTGGTAATTTATCTGAAGAAAATCAAACCACTAATCCAAAAAGACATATACAGCCCTATGTTTATTGTAGCATTATTTACAATAGCCAAGTTATGGAAGCAACCTAAATGCCCACCAATTGATGAATAAAGAAAATGTGGTACATGTATTCAGTGGAATATTACTCAGCCAAAAAAAAAAAAAAATGAAATCTCACCATTTGCAATTAACATGGTTGGAACTAGAAAGTTTTTTGCTGAGTGAAGTAAGTCAGGAAGAGGAAGACAAATACTATATAATTTCACTTATATATGGAATCTAAGAAAAAAAAGAACAAACAAACAGAAGGAAACTCATAGACACAGAGGAGTGACTGGTGGGTGTCATAGGGGAGGGGTCTGTGGATGAAATAGGTGAAGGGGACAAAAAGAAAAAAAATGGGGCAGATGGGGAACTGTTCTAAGCAGAAAGCCTATTGGAGGAAGCTGGGAGCCTTCCCCACCCATCACAGCATCTCATTGGCTGGGCTGTTGCCAAGGGAGTGAAAACCTTCCTTCTCTTGGGGGGAGTAAAGCAGGAGCTACAGCACCACTGGCCTTGCAAGATCAGCTAGTCCTTCCTAGGGTCTGCAGCTGGCTGGGGCAGTGGGTGTGAAGCTTCGCCCTGCTGCCACCCCATGCCATGTCAGGAAGGTTCCCTTGATTAATTTTCACAGGGTGATGAAGAAAAGGCACACCAGTGGGTAGGAGCAGCCTGAGGATGGTCAGCCTAGGATCAGTTTGTGAAATAATAGAAAATGCATATATTGGTCTCAGCTCCCAGTTCCTGGCACAGAGTTCCTAAATTCGTTGAAATTTCCTGGGTGAAAGGAGTGTCTTTGTTTTACTGAGGTGACTCTGGGTGGGCTCCTGAATAGCTCCTGGTTGGGGGCTGGGCATTAGAAAGACCATAATTAGAAGCTTGGAATTTTCAGCCCCACTCTCCCCTCTGAAAACAGAGCTAATTGATCATGCTTACATGAGGAAGCCTCCATAAAGTCCCAGTAGCATGGGGTCTGGATTGTTTCTGAGTTGATGAACATGTGGAGGTGCAGGGAGAGTGGTGTACTCAGAAGAGGGCATGGAAGTTCTGCACCATTTCCCATATCTGCTGTAAGTCCAGGGAGAGGAAATCCCAGGGCAAAATAGCTCTAAAACTGAAATCAGTCAAAGGGAGAAATAAAGTTTAAAACCCATTTATTGCTTACAAACTGCAATACGGGCCATCTCTTTCTCCTACTGTGGCAGAAGCAAGCCAGGACCTCCCCCTAACCTCTCAGGTTCAGATGGGCCCTGTTGCCCAGGTAATTACCCACTGATATGGAGATGAACTGTTCTCTACCCCTGAGAAACACCTGTTGATATGCAGATGTACTAAAGCCAGGAGAGATATTCAGGAAATATTACAATTTTACCCACCAGGCCACCCCTCCAGAAATCTAACCTCACAATCTACCCATTCCCCCTCTTCTGCAATGGTCCCTCGGCAAGAAAACTGGAGCATTGTGACCAGGCTAATGACATACAATAGCAACAGAAATAAAATCATGATAATCCTCAAGCCCGAGGATTCAACTAGGTTCACAGTCTTATGCAGATTAAGTCCAAAGCTCGTAAATTCCATAGGCAGGCAGTAGCTGAAGAGGTAGAGTTCAGAGCAATCACCACGTGGCAGTTGCAGCCAGGGGGCGCATTCAGGCCACAAGGACTGTGTAGAAGAAAATAACCTTAACAGTGATAAGATACATGTTTTAATGACACCAGCATAGGCAAATCTTGTCCATCAGGTAGGATCTATGCAAGAGAGTGGTCCTGTGATAAAACAGTGGCAGGAATGGTGTCTCGTCCTGGTCTAGCACACCAGACTTTCACCCCCTTCCCTGTGGGAGTTACAGATGGGTCAATATATAGAGCTATGGGAGATACATGCACTGGCCATAAAGATAAAACAAAACTTCCCTGCAAGATGCTCTTACCTCCTGGACGTTTTGGGTATACTACCCTGATCTTTGAGGGGCCTCTCTGCTGTTACTCCAGGAATACACAGGAGGCCAGCTTCCAGCCTTTCCCCCAAGGGCCAGAAAGGCCAGCCAAGGCTGGTCCATGTGTCAAAATGTCCACGGCCACGTCCATTCAACAGTATCTTCAGGGTTTAATGAAGTAGGGGCTGGCAGCAGGATGTTGCTCTGCTGGCCATATTCTGGCTTCTATAACTTTTCTTTGGTTTGGACGTACAGTTGTATAGGAGAGGCAGCAATGTGTATGAGTATATCCACAGGGCTGAAAGCTCCTTTACGTGGCTTCTCATTCAAATGCCATAGCACTGTCCATAGGTGACCAGCCCTGTAGACTATTGGTGTCCAACTTCAGGCCAGATTTCAACAATATCATGCCTGCCCAGGTAGGATTATATGGTACATGAAATTTCCACTTTATTCCTAATTGCTGCACCAGCTTTGTAACGCATTTCCAGTAAAGTGGGTGCCTTGATCACTCTCAATTACCTGCAGCCAAACATAGGCTGCAAAGAGATGCTCCAGGCCTCTCTTGGTGGTTTGCTGATCTGCACGACATGCAGGAAAAGCGACCAATAGTCCAGTAGTCGTGTCCACACAAGTTATGACATACCGATATCCTTCTGGTATGGGCACAGGCCCAATATAGTCTATTTGCCACCTGACAAGGGGAATTGGCTCCCTTACTATTGTCCTATGTTGCTGTGGGACTTGGTGTAAGTCCCTTTTGGAGCATACGACACACTCCTTCCGGGCTCTGTTGACTTCTTCAAAGGTCAATGGCAAGCCCCACCTATGGGCTACAGCTCACATTGTCTTTTGCCCTGTGTGCAACAAATGCTAATGTAGCCATTGCACCACATCAGAGGCAGGCTCTCCTTCGAGCCATGCACCTGGGCCAATGCGTCTGCTTCATCACTCCCTGGGGATGCCAGAGGCAAATGTTCAGTTACATGATATATGGTAACAGTCTTAGTCTGGCCAGGGACCCATAGGTCTTGCCACAACTCCTGCCCCCAAAGGGGCCGGTGACCAACCATCCAGTTGGTATAATACCATGTCGATAGCCAAGGGTCAAGCCCTGATAGATGGCCCAGCCGTCAGTGCAGACAACTATGGGGGAAGGCTCCTGGGTGATCACGAGCCACAACTCGGCCCACTGACTGCTCTTTCCCTCTCCATCCTCCATCCATATTGTCTCAGTCTTAGGATGGAAAGCCACAGCCCTCCACTTTGGGGGCTGCCAATGACTGGAGCCGTCTGAATACCAAGCATCTTCAGGTATAGGGCTTTTCCTTCCTGATAAGAACTCTCGGCTACCAATGGCTCAAAAGCAAGTTCTTCCTGCTTTCCACTGGTATTGGTCACTGGTCCCAGTTAGCATTGGAGTTCTCCACCTAAGGGGCTAGTAGAGAGGGTACTACGTTGCTGTAAATATGCACCCCATTTGGCCAGTGTAGGTGTCTGTGCACCACTCTGTGGCCTTTGGGTCCAGTCTCACCCCCACACTGTGATGGGATAGGTAGTTATTACCTTGTTTGGAGCTGTTCCAGCAATGGGCTCCATAGCCAGCAAGGCATGGTACACAGCAGCCAGTTGCTTCTCTGTCAAGGTGTACCAGACCTCTGGTTCTTTCCATAGTTGTGACCAGAATCCAATGGGTTGGCCTGTCTGTTCAAGTGGCTGCCAAAGACCTCATCCATAACCATCCTCAGTTACATGAACATCTAACTCACAGGCCTTGATAAGTTCATTACATACAAGGCCTGTACGGCCTTGAATGCCCACTTGGCAGCAGTAAAAGCAGCTGCACATGTCTCATCCCAGTCCCACCTGATGCCCTTTCATACCAACCAGTATAAGGGCTTCAGAATTTGGGCCAAGTGCGGGATAAACACTCTCCAGTAGCCCAAAAGACCTAAAAACTCTTGTAATACTGCCACAGTGGTAGGGGTGGGGAAAGCCTGGACCTTGTCTATGACTGCTTCAGGAATAACTTTAGTTTTACCTGACCAGACAACCCCCAAGAATTTCATAGACAAACCAGGTCCCTGAACCATGGTGCTGTTCACAGTCCATTCTTTTTCCTGTAGATGTTGCAACAGTCTAGGAACTGCCCTTTCTAAATCTGAAAGAGAATCAGATGTGAGCATATCATCAATGTAGTGATACAACTGCACTGTTTTCAGTTTCCTCCATGTGGTTAAGTCCTGGGCTACAAGTCCATGACAGATGGTAGGACTGTGGAGGTATCCCTGTGGAAGGACAGCGAATGTCCACTGTCAGCCTTCCCACGTGAAGACAAACTGTTCCTGGCTTTCCTGTGCTATGTCAATAGAGAAGAAAGCATTAGCAAGGTCTACTACATAATGATATGTTCCCAGCTCATGGCTGAGGGTGTACAGAATGTCTGCTATAGAGGGTACAGGAGCATACAAAGGGGGTGTGACTTTATTCAATTCCCTGTAGTCCATGGTCATACACTAGGAGCCGTCTGGCTTTTTCACTGGCCACACTGGGGAATTAAAAGGACTATAAGAGGGCTTTATCTCCAACTCCTTTAGAGTTTCTCCAATTCCCTTGTGCCCCCCAGGCAATTTATATTGCTTAGTATTTGTCACCCACAGAGGTACAGGCAGAGCTACTAGTGGGTGTTTAGCATGTCCCCTCAGAACTGCCTTTACTACACGTACCCTCAGTCTGAACTCACCTGCAGTGGTCTGTAACCACAGGCCCTGCAGGATATCTACCCACAAAATATGGTCAGGGATGGGAGAAGTGTACACGGTATACTCCTTTGGGGGTAAATGCCTTATTCCCAAGGAGATTTTGGCTTTCTTCAATCTAATTGTCTTACCTCCATAGCCATCTATCATAGCAGGGGTCCCAGGAAACTGCTCAGGGTTGCCTTGAATAAGATCAGAGAACACCCAGCTCCTGTGTCCATGAGCACCAGGACACATTGTACATTCACAGGGACCAATGAATTGCTAATTCTACATGTGGCCTCTGGTCCCCACCATGTGCCCCAAAGTGGGAACTTCAACCCCCCCTTTAGTCAAACCATGATGCCCAATTGTCCTCCTGTGGAGGTTAGGGCTCAGGCGAATCCTGAGTAATGTCTCCCATGAAGTTTTACAGGGACGCAGGCCAGGCATGAGGCCTTGACTCTAGTTTCCGTGTCCTGGACCTCAGTGGGTGTAACTGCTGCTCTGGCTTTAATTGGTGCCACAGTTTTAACAAGATTCTATTTAGCTGCCCATCGAGTTTTTCTTTCACTACCCCAGCCTTTATCAAATCAACTCACATCTGGATCCTTGAGACCTTCACAGGGCCTTTTGCACTTCTCCTTTCAGTCGTAGCCTATACTTCCTTCTGTACCCTTACTGTTTCAACCTCCCCCAGATCTGCTAAAGTACCAATAGCCTCACTTATTGACTGGCCTAGGTGGGGGGCAAGAGTAGTCACTATGGACACAAAGAGAGATGTGGGATCTGTATGCAGCACCAGATTTCTCATTTCTGCCATGAACAACTCCTCATCAGGGCCCTGGGGGTCCATATTATAGATGATATTTTTCATACCCAATTCCAACAGTTGGAGCTCTGAATATATTTTCTAACTCCTGGGTAAATATGGTAAATCACCCTGATTAGGCCAAACTATCCTGATGGCAGCTGTCAGCCATTCCAGGAGTGTCTGATTCCCTGAGGCGTGACAGGCATTTTGCAGCCACTGCTGGAGGGACAGGTGGGTCATCAGGGAAGCCATTCTACTCATCTCAGTACCCGACATAACATTTTCTACCCCTGTATCCCAGAGACGTAAAAGCCATGTAGGCAGAGATTCCGATGGCCTCTGCCTATACCTGAAGCTCATGTCCACCCACTCATCCTGGGTATAGGGGCAGAGCAGAGTGCTCCACAACCTGGGGAGGGGGTGGTTTCTCCCCCTGAGGAGCCCGTGGTTGTTTCATTTTTATTTTAATTACATCTGGGTGGGCCTTTAAAATGGGAGAGGATGGTACCTGTAGCAGTGGCCTGGGTAGCACATCTGCCCATGGCCCTGCCTCCTCCTCTTCTATCCCTGGCCTCTCCTCCATCTCTGGGGCTGAAGGCACCACTCTTTCCTCCCCCTCCGCATGGCCTCCTGTAAGGTGGCTTTTTCTGCTGCCTCCCCCCTCAGGGCTGCTAAGGAATTTTCTAGGAGCATGACTTGCCTTTTCAGTAACTGTCTCTGTTCACTAACCCTCTTGATAATCCTCTCTTCCTCCTGTATAACATTTTCCACTATATCGATAAAAAGAGATCCTACAATGCCAGCTGCTACATGGCCCCCTAAGGCTTCCAAGTAGCTTTCCAACTCACGGAGGAATAATTCTGCATCTTCCAGTGTTTCCACCCTTCCCCAGTTATGAGGAAGGTCCCTCGCATCCAGGAGGTACTTTACCCTAGACTAATGCCCCACAGATGGGGTGATATTAACAGGTGAAGCGGCCCCCTCTGCCACTGCATCCACTGGGGCCTCCCCACCATCCACAGGGCAGGTTCCGGGCAGCTCCCCACCATCTCTAGGGGCAGCCCTCCCATAGGTTTCACTCATTATGACAGATTTTGCATTCAGAGGTCCTGCCGACTGCACCAGATGTAAGTCTGGGGAGAGGAAATCCCAGGGCTAATATCTTGAAAACCGAAATCAGTCAAAGGGAGAAATAAAGTTTAAAACCTGTTTATTGCTTACAAACTGCATTCTGGGGCCATCTCCTTCTCCTACTGCGGCAGAAGCAAGCTAGGACCTCCCCCAAACCTCTCAGGTTCAGATAAGCCCTCGGTTGCCCAGGTGATTACCCACCGATATGGAGATGAACTGCTGTCCACCCCTGAGAACTGCCTGTTGATATGCAGATGTACTAAAGCCAGGTGAGATATTCTGGAAATATTACAATTTTACCAACATCTGCCCTCTGCATCTTTTCCATCTGGATGTTTACCTGTATCCTTTATCATACTGTTGTTGGAAAATCCATTCTGGGGAGATCTCCCTGTGCACTAGGTGAGACCTCAACTGGAGAGAGGGTTCTTGGCTGATCGAGAAAGAATTCACGAGTAGGCCGAGTAGATGACAAGCAAAGAGTAGTTTAATAAAGCAAAAGTACACACTACAGGAGGGAGGGCAGGCATGCTTGTAAGGTAAGCAGCCTGGTGGAGCTCAGATTGGGTGGTGTGGTGTTATAGCTGGAGTTCAAGTAGGGGGTGGAATATTCGTCAGGACAGAGAGGTTTTCTTGCAACAAGGATGGGGATTTCAGGGAAATAGGGTGATGCCCTCTTTGTCCTTAGGGAACTAACTATCATGGCGCCAAGGGATGTGATTTTTAGTATGCTAATGAGCGTGTAATGTATTTGAGGTGAAGTCAACTTCTTCATGTTGGAACCAGAGTTTTGGCTGGTCTATTATATATTCTTACTCCCCACACCCAGGAAAACAGTTTACACGGAATGTTTAGAATGTAAACAGCAGCCAAATGTAAACAACAGCTGAAGTCTCCTGTCCCCTCCTGCTCGCGTCTGGTTTTCTACCTACTAAAACAAAAGCCTTTTATAATAAACTGGTAAATGGTAATTTCTTTTCCTGAATTCTGTGAGCTGCTCTAGCATAACAATTGAAACTGAGTAGAGGGTTGTGGAAGCCCCAATTTATAGCAGGTAAGTGCGAGGCACAAGTGACTTTATATTGGCTATCTGAAGTGGAGGCAGGGCAGTCTTGGTGGACTGAGGTTAGTAGGTAGTGTCAGAATTGAGTTAAAGTGTAGGGCATCCAGCCTGTGCCACTGAATTGCATGGTGTGGAAGAACTCTCCACACAGCTGGTGTCAGAAGTGTTGTGAGTCTGCCAATATTGTGAGAGTAAAGGAGAAACACAAGGGAGTGAGCTTTTCCTAAAGAACAGGTTAAGGGAAGTTTTAGTAGTGTTATTTACCATATTGCTGAGTGGCAAGTGTGGAAAGGTACATAAAATATCAGGCTCTGTTCTGTGAACTACCAAATGCATTACATTATTTGTGTCTGTAAATATGTCAAGATGAATTACTGCAGAAGGTAGGCTGAAAAATCATTTCCTGCATCTTTGCTTTGTGTGCCGATGGTCATGGACTACCCAATAGGGAACAACTATTTCTTCCGTATCTGTATCAAATAGGGTCCAATTAGGAGACTGGATCATGGTACAGCTGTCTTGCAAATGAGTTTCAGCCCTAGGCAAGTTCACTATAGATTCACTGTGACCAAAGAAATTTACAGCAAAGGGTTCTTGGGGTGAAAAGGTTATACCCAACTTTATTTTGAGGTGGCAGGTCAGTCCCTCGGCACTGCCACCACTCCAGCCTCTGCTCTGCTCTCCTGCAGCCTTCCAGCCCCGCCACCTAGTCTCAGGCAGAGCACTGGGCGGAACTCCTTACATTAACACAATAATGGCTTATTGCCTAAAGGTGTGGAAGCGGTAGCATAGCAACAGGCCAGTTACATTTAAGTTCAGTGAGGATCCTGGCCCTAGGAACCCCAACTTCCCCACACTCCATCCCTCCAGGATTCTCACCTTACAATCTACATGCTTTCCATCTTCCACAGTGGTCCCTGTGCGAGAAAGCTGGAGCACTGTAACCGGATTCCACAACAGCAGCAGAGGGTAACAACAACTTAGAGATAATAAAAATTAAGATACAGGTAACAAAAATTATAATAATCCACAAGCCAGAGGAGGTTCTTAATAAGAAAGACTTTAGGGGCGATAAGACACATGCTTTAATGCCACCAACATAGGCAAATCTTGTCCATCAGGTAGGATGCATGCAAGAGAGTGGTCCTGTGATAGGACTGTAGCAGGAAGGGGGTCCCTTCCAGGTCTAGTATACCATACTTTTACTCCTCTCCCCGTGGGGGTTACCGAAGGGTCTATATATAGTGCTACTGGAGGTGCATGCACTGGCCATAATGATAAAACAAAACTCACTGGTAAGATGCTCCTACCTTCTGGCTGTTCAGGATATACTACTGTGACCTTTGGTGGCCACTCTGCTGTTATTCCAGGAATACACAGGAGGCCAGCTTCCAGGCCTTGTCCCCAAGGTGCCAGGAGAGCCAGCCATCGTTGGTCCATGTGTCGAAAGGTCCAAGGCCATGTCCACTCAATGGAGTCTCTGGGATTCAGTGCAGTTGGTGCTGGCAGCAAGATGTTATTCTGGTGGCTGAACCTCGGCTTCAGTGATTCTTCCTTGGTTTGCAATTGCAGTTGTATAGGGGAAGCAGCCATATGTGTTAACATGTCTATGGGGCTTAGGGCTCCCTTTCGGGGTCTCTCATTCAAACGCTGTAGCACGGTCCATAAGCAGACTGACCATCCCCGCAGACTATTGGTATCTGACTTTAGTCTGGATTTTAACAAGCCATTGTGCCTCTCTATCATGCCTGCTGCGGTAGGATTGTATGGCACATGAAACTTCCACTTGATTCCCAGCTGTCGCACCCATTCTTGCAGTGTATGTCCAGTAAAATGGGTGCCCTGATCGCTCTCAATTACCTGTGGTCAGCCATAGGCAGCAAAGAGATGCTCCAGGCCTCTTTTGGTCATCTGCAGGTCTGCACAACAGGTAGGAAAAGCAACCAGAAGTCCAGTAGCTGTGTCCGCACAGGTCATTGCATACCGATATCCTTCTGACACAGGTAGAGGCCCAATATAGTCTATCTGCCACCTGATGAGGGGTATAGGCCCCTTAGTATTGTCCCATGTTGCTGTGGAACTCGGTGAAAGTCCTTTTTGGAGCACACAACACACTCCTGCTGGGCTCTACTAACTTCTTCGAAGGTCAAAGGCAAGCCCCACCAACAGGCTACAGCCCACATTGTCTTTTGCCCTGCATGCAGCAAATGCTGATGTAGCCATTGGGCTACATCAGAGGCAGGCTTGCCTTCTAACCAATGTATCTGGGCCAATTTATCTGCTTCATCATTTCCTGGTGATGCCAGTGGCAAATGACCCGTCACATGGTATACTGTAATTATTTTAGTCTGACCATAAGTCTTGCCACAATTCTTGCCCCAAAGGGGTCGGTGACCAACCAGCCAGTTGGCACGGTACCAGATTGGTAGCCACAGGGTCAAGCCCCGATAGACAGCCCAGCTGTCAGTATAGACAACTATAGGGGAGCTCCTGGCTGATCACAAGCCACATGGCCTGAAACTCTGCCCACTGGCTGCTCTTCCCCTCACCATCTTCCATCCATATTGTCTCAGTCTTAGGATGGAAAGCTATGGCCTTCCATTTTGGGGGCTGCCCATGGCTGGAGCCATCTGTGTACCATGCATCTTCGGGTATAGGGGCTCTTCCCTCCCGACAGGGACTCTCTGCTACTAATGGTTCAAAAGCAAGTTCTTCCTGCTTTTCACTAGTATATGTCACTGGCCCCAACACACATTGGAGTTCTTCACTCAAGGGGCCACTAGAAAGGGCACTACGCTGCTGTAAGTAAGCACCCCACTTGGCTAGTGTGGGTGTTTGTGCCATGCCACTCCTTGGCTTTTGGGTCCAGTCTCGTACCTACCCGAAAATGGGATAGGTGGTTATTACCTTTATCGGGGCCATTCCAGTGATGGGTTTTGTAGCCAGCAAGGCGTGATACACGGCAGTCAGTTGTTTTTCTATCAAAGTGTATCGTACCTCTGCCCCTTTCCAGAGTTGTGACCAGAATCCAATGGGTTGGCGAGTTTATTCAAGCTGCTGCCAGAGACCCCAGCCATAACTGTTTTCAGTGACATGAACGTCCAGCTCACAGGGCCTTGATGGGTCCATCACACTCAAGGCCTGCACAGCCTTGACCGCCCGTTTTGCTGCAGTAAAGGCAGATGCACATCTCATCCCAGTCCCACCTGATGCCCTTTCGTACCAACCGGTATAAGGGCTTCAGAATTTGTGCCAAGTGCGGGATAAACACTCTCCAGTAGCCTAGAAGACCCAGAAACTCCTGTAGCAATGCTACAGTTGTGGGGGTAGGAAAGGCCTGAACTTTATAACTGCTTCTGGTATCACTTTGGTCTTACCTGACCAGACGACCCCCAAGAATTTGACAGACAAACCAGGTCCCTGAACTTTGGTGCTGTTCACAGCCCATCCTTTCTCCTGTAAATGTTGCAGCAGTCTAGGTGCTGTACCTTCTAGATCTGAAAGAGAATCAGATGTAAGCATGACATCATCAATATAATGGTACAGCCGCACTGTTGGCGGTTTCTCCCATGTAGCCAAGTCCTGGGCTACAAGTCCATGACAGATGGTGGGGCTGTGGAGGTATCCCTGTGGGAGGACGGTGAAAGTCCATTGCCATCCTTCCCACATGAAGGCAAACTGTTCCTGACTTTCCTGCTCAATGTCAATGGAAAAGAAGGCATTAGCAAGATCTACCACATAATGATATGTTCCTAGTTTATGGCTGAGGGTATCCATCAAGTCTGCAATAGAGGGGACAGCAGCATGCATAGGGGGTATGACCTTATTTAGTTCTCTGTAATCCACAGTCATACGCCAGGAGCCACCTGGCTTTTTTACTGGCCACACTGGGGAATTGAACAGACTATGGGTGGGCTTTATAATACCCACCTTTTCCAGCTCCTGGAGAGTGTCTCCAATTTCTTTATACCCCCCAAGCAGTTTGTACTGTTTGGTATTACTCACCCGCCGAGGCACAGGCAAAGCTATGGGCGGGTGCCTGGCATGTCCCCTCAGAACTGCCTTCACCACATGTACTCTCAGTCTGAACTCACCTGCAGTGGTCTGCAACCATAGACCCTGCAGGATATCAATCCCCAAAATATACTCAGGGATAGGAGATATATACACAGTATACTCTTTTGGGGGTAGATGCCCTATTCCCAAAGGGATTTGGGATTTTTTTACTCTGATAGCCTTCCCCTCATATCCATCTATGATAGTGGGGGTCCTGGTGAACCGCTCAGGGTTACCATGAATCAGTGAACATTCAGCCCCTGTGCCAACCAGAGCCAGGACACATTGTATTTTCACTGGGGACCAACTGATAGCTATTTCAACATGTGGCCTCCGGTCCCCTCCTGGTCCCTCAGGGCAGATACCTTGACCTTCCCCTCAGTCAAACTGTGTTCCCCAATCATCTTCCTGTGTGGGCTCAAGTGAGGTTGGCTCGCTTTCCAGCAGGAAGTCTTGCAAACACACAGGCCAGAGTCATGGCTCTGTCTCTGATCTCTGCCTCTTTGGTCTTAATGGCTGGAACTGCTGCTCTGGTTTCATCTGTTGCCCTAGTTCTAGTAAGATCCTATTTGACTTCCCATCTAATTTCTTTCCATCTGCTCCTGCCCATATTAAATCAACCCACATCTGGGTCCTCGTAACCTTCATGGGGCCCTGTAAATTCTTCTTGTGAGCAACAGGTCTTACTTCTTTCTGAATTCTCGTGGCTTCAGCCTCTCCTAAGTCTGCTACTGTATGTGTCACCTCGCTTATGGGATGCCCTAAGTGAGGGGAAAGAATGGCCACTAGAGACCCAAAGAGGGATGTAGGAACCGCTTGAAGTACAATATTTCTCATTCCAGTAGTGAAAATCTCCTCATCTGGGCCATAATTCCCTGGACTATACATGGCATTTCTCATGCCTAGGTCTCATAGCACCTGTTGGAGTTCAGCATATGTCTGTCATCTAACAGGAGAGGATGGTAGATCACTCAGATTGGGCCACACAGCACGAAGTGCAGCCATGAGCCAATCGAGGATGGTGTGACTCCCTGGGGTCTGATGTGCATTTTGTATTCGCTGCCTCAAGGCAGGCTGCACTGTCAGGGAAGACAGCTTTCTCATCTCTGACCCCGAGAGAACAATTCCATCCACCCCTAAGTACCACAGACACAGGAGCCAAGCTGATATTGACTCTGAGGGCTTCTGCCTAAACCACCAGCTCAGCCTGAGAATAGAGGCGGACCATAGAGTGCTCCACAACCTGGGGAGGGGGCTGCTCCTCTCCTTGGGGAACCTTCAGCTGCTGGGTCTTTATTTTCTTTACCACCACTGGGCATGCTTTCAATACAGGAGGCGCCAGTGCCTCTGGCATCACCCTTTCATCTTTCTCCAGCTCCTCCATTACTGGGGCTGAGGGCACCTTTCTTTCCCCTCCCCCGAGTGCCTCCTGGGCTACAACCTTTACCTTTTCTAGTGCACCTCGCAGCAGTGCTGAGACAGGGACCATGGGTGTAGTCAGAGTAGGGTGAGGGCTTCCGGAAAAAGCAGGGTGGGATATTTACAGTCAGCAGTATAACAGTGGGCAAAGAAGTCCCTTTTGAAACTCTGTGCAAAGTCAAGGTCACACTAATCCTCTAAGAACAAGATATCAGACTAAGAATATAGACATCTTCAGTAAGGTCAGTTAAAAGTCAAAAGGCCAGGAGCAACTTGGCCTAGAATGATTGAGTGGTTTTACAAATAGGGAAAGGTATCACAGCATAACCCATGACTTTACTGTAAACAATCCTAGCAAGCAGAGAACAACCCAGCCCTCCTTGAGGGCAGGGCAAGTGGTACAAGTCTACACCCCTAAACCTTTTTTTCATGTTCTCGAAAAATCCTAATTTGCCTCTAAAACCCCCTAGACAACGCAGCACACCGGACTCTCTTGTCCCCTCCTGGAGTGAGCCGAGAGCTCTGTCCTATACTTTATTTCTAAATAAAAGCCTGTACCTTGCTCTCCTACCTTGCCTGTTTGCTAAGCTCATTCTTTGGCTTCGTGAACAAGAACACTGGTATCAGTGCTACCTCAGTGTTCAGAAGGTCTCTTACCCTCAGCTCAATGCTTCCCAGCTGATATTCTCGGACCACCTCCGCCTGTGCTTCCCTCAGGAGTTCTTCTTTTTCCTTGATGGCTTCTTCCTCCTTTAGAACACCTGGCAGCACTGCTGTCTCGTCTCCAATGGCTCCTTGCTGCCGGTGCTCTCGTGCTGCCTCCTCTGGCATCAATGCCATTTCCTTCCTCAGGGAATCCACAGAAGTTTGCAGCTTGTGTTCTCATGCTGCCATTTCTTGGGTCTCTTCTGTAGACCTTTTTAATACTGTGAGAAGCAGCCAACCCACAGTCCCTGCTGCTGAGACAGGGACCATGGGTGTAGTCAGAGTAGGGTGAGGGCCTCCAGAAAAAGCAGGGCAGGATATTTACAGTCAGCAATATAACAATGGGCAAAGAAGTTCCTTTTGAAACTGTTAAGCATTATGCAAAGTCAAGGTCACACTAATCCTCTAGGATCAAGATACTAGACTAAGAATATAGACATCTTCAGTAAGGTCAGTTAAAAGTCAAAAGGCCAGGAGCAACTTGGCCTAGAATGCTTGAGTGTTTCACAAATACAGAAGAGTATCTCAGTATAACTCGTGAGTTTACTGTAAACAACCTAGCAAGCAGAGAACAACCCAGCCCACCTTGAGGGCAGGGCAGGTGGTACAAGTCCACACCCCTAGGCCTTTTTTTCATGTTTTGGAAAAAATCCTCATTTGCCTATAAAAACCCCTAGACAACACACCACCCTGGGACTCCCTTGTCCCCTCCTGGCTTAAGCCAGGAGCTCTGTCCTTCCACTTTATCTCTAAATAAAAGTCTGTACCTTGCTCTCCTACCTTGCCTGTTTGCTAAGCTCATTCTTCGGCTTCGTGAACAAGAACCCCGGCATCACTGCCTCACGGGCACTCTGCTTCTCAAAGGATCTACTTACTATACGAAGGACCAGCTCTACAGCTTCAGGTGTCACCTCCACTTGCCTCCAGTCCTGGGGTGGGGCGCAGTCTTCTAGAAGGCAAGGCACCTCAGACCACATACCCATTGGGGGACAATCCACTGTCTCCCCATTCACAGGGGCAACCGGCTGAAGCACCCCTCCCATAAGGGCAGCTTGTCTTTTTCCTTGGTCAACAATGAACCCTGCCAACTTTGCCAATTGTCTTGCAAATGAGTTGCAGCCCCAGGCAAGTTCGCTATAGATTCACTGTGACCAAAGAAATTTACAGCAAAGGGTTCTTGGGGTGAAAAGGTTATACCCAACTTTATTTTGAGGTGGCAGGTCAGTCCCCCGGTGATGCCACCACTCCAGCCTCCGCTCTGCTCTCCTACAGCCTTCCAGCCGCACCACCCAGTCTCTGGCAGAGCACTGGGCTGAACTCCTTACATTAACACAATAATGGCTTATTGCCTAAAGGTGTGGAAGCAGTAGCATAGCAACAGGCCAGTTACATTTAAGTTCAGTGAGGATCCTGGCCCTAGGAACCCCAACTTCCCCATGACAGCAAAGGCTTAATATAAAGAATTATTAAGTATAACGGGATTGGGAAAACAAGGGATTGGGTAGTAAAGGTAAAAAGAACTCTGAAGAATACAAAAACAGTAGCTCAGAGGAGCAGATAGTATTCTGAGGGCTGAGAAAAAGCTCCCAACGAAGTAAAGCCTCTCACCCCCAGGGCTGAGATCCAACTTTGTTGGAGAGAGCATAGGTACAGCTCACTGAATGGAAGTGAACTCGCAGGAGGTCCAGTCCCTTGAGTGCAAGAAAAGCTGTACGAGGGGAGCCGTCTTGCCACAGTGATGCCGGGTTTCTTGTTTATGAAGCCGAAGAATGAGCTTAGCAAACAGGCAAGGTAGGAGAGCAAGGTACAGGCTTTTATTTAGAGATAAAGTGGAAGGACAGAGCTCCCGGCTCACGCCAGGAGGGGACAAGGGAGTCCCGGGGTGGTGCGTTGTCTAGGGGTTTTTATAGGCAAATGAGGATTTTTCCAAAACATGAAAAAAAGGCCTAGGGGTGTGGACTTGTACCACCTGCCCTGCCCTCAAGGTGGGCTGGGTTGTTCTCTGCTTGCTAGGGTTGTTTACAGTAAACTCACGGGTTATGCTGTGATACCCTTCCCTATTTGTAAAATCACTCAATCATTCTAGGCCAAGTTGCTCCTGGCCTGTTAACTTTTAACTGCCCTCACTGAAGATGTCTATATTCTTAATCTGGTATCTTGATCCTAGAGGATTAGTGTGACCTTGACTTTGCATAATGCTTAACAGTTTCAAAAGGAACTTCTTTGCCCATTGTTATATTGCTGACTGTAAATATCCTGCCCTGCTTTTTCTGGAGGCCCTCACCCTACTCTGACTACACTCATGGTCCCTGTCTCACCAGGAGCACTAGAGTATAAAGCTGCCCAAGGTAGGGGCTGGGTTCATCAGCTGGCTGCGGGTCCTGCCGGCAGTCGTGCACTGAGAACCAGGCAGGGCGGAGAGCCGGCGGCTCTAGAGGATTGCCTGCACGTGGTGCAACTGGTGCTGCTGAGGCCTAGTGCTGCAGGGTCTGTCAGAGGAGGCCCAGGCCCAGCGGCAAAGCTCCTCCTCTTGCACCGCCTTCCTGCAGCTTCCGCCGGCACAACTGGACAAGCCATCCGCAGAGGAGCGCTCAATGCCCAGTCCCACTCGCAGCAGAGCCGGGGAGCAGGAGCTGAGGCACTGTACGCTGCAACTGGCACAGGGTCCTGTATTTCCACAGGCAGTTGAGATAAATACTGCTTTTCCGATATCAGTTGACTTTTCCGCCCTACCTTAGGCCCCGCCCGCCAGTCCCGCCCTCAAAGCCGGTCCCACCCCAGCAGGTCCCGCCCACTCCCTCCTGCCACTCATTCTCACTTCCTCACAGGCCCCGCCTTTCCCCTCCCCTCAAAGATAGCCCCGCCCCTTCACACAGGCCATGCCCCTCCCGTCAGGTTCCCCCCTATACCGTGGGCCCCGCACCTCCCTTCTCGTCCTCACATTTCCAGGTCCCGCCCCTTCACACCAGCCTGCCTCATCTCAGACCCCGCCCTCTGTACCTCGTCGGCTGAAAGGGGCCTCTGCGCGAGGCAGGTTGTGAAGTTGGCTAAAGATGGCGGCAGAATTGAAAAGCCCGAGCCTCGCCCTCGGCCCTGAGGGACAGGGGAGGGCTTGGGGGGGGCAGGTGCGCTCCCGCCCTCCTTGAGGGGCGTGGGCCGGCCAGGGAAGCTACTGCGAGGCTCGCTTGGCGCCCTGGGGCGGGACTTGGGGCGGGCGGTGCCCTCGGCCCGGAAGTGCGGGCGCGGCGCGGGCGCGGACGGCCCCTGGCGGCCGCGGGAGGAGACTGCGGCCGGGAGGGCGAGCAGGCGGCGCAGGAGCGGCGGCGGCTGCGGGCCGGGCGGGCATGTAGTGGGCGAGGGCGGAGCGGGCCTCCCGGGGCGGGCCGGACCGCGGGGGCTCGTGGCGACATGGAGGAGGAGGGCAAGAAGGGCAAGAAGGTGAGCGTGCGCGGGCGTGTCCTCCGGGGTGAGCGCGGGCCGGGGGCCGGGGCTCGGGGGACAGGCATGGGTCCTTCGGGCCGGGCTTGGGTCTGCTGGTGCGGGCTTCGGCGGTCCGTTTGGGAGGTCGGGGGAAAGGAGGTCTGAGTTGTGAGGCCCGCGTGGGGAGTTCGGGGGCGCTCACGGTTGGAGGTGAGAGTGGCGGGCAGGGCGGCGCACGGTCAGGCCCGGGAAAGGGCTGTCTGTCTCCGAGGATCGGGTAGGAGGCGAGCCTCTGGACAATGGGGTTAGGTGGTCCAGGCTGGCCCGGCGGGGCGGGGGAGGAAGGAGCCGCGCCTTTCCGCCCCTTCCGGTCAGCGCCTCTCCCCCAAACCAGGCTCTCCACATGGCCTTTCCCGCGGGCAGTGACCGGGGCTGCAGAGGAGCCGGCCCCGTTTTGGGGCCAGAAAGTTTTCCAGGGTTGGTGTCTTAGAGACGGTGGGGTTTGAGCTTAATGTGGAAACATTTGCTGCCCAGTTGACTTCAACTTTTTGATACCAAGTAAAAGCAAAATCTGCCTCACGGTATAGTCTGTTCAAGTTTGAGTTCTGCTTTATCTAATACCAGCTGAGTGATTTCAGTGGCGTTACATTTAGCACTTGGATTTCGGACACAGTTCACGAGGTTCCCTTAGTTTATGTAGTTTTAAAAATATGGCTTTAATTGTAGGGAGACTGAAATAACCAAGTGGATAAGCTTGGTTACTTGGTTACTGTTAAAATGAAAAATGGGTTTCAATGAAATAGTATCTTTTTCAAATACAGGCTTTATAATGTGTTTTGCCTATCATTTTCGTTTTAATAAACGTGTGCACTTTTATGCACGAGTTTAAAACGGGCCTTGATAAGTCCTCTGATTTTACCACCGTCTTTCAGAGCCAGCTGTGTCCTTCAATTGAGGTTACTCATCACCTTGTACAAGATGCCCCATTTTAAAAAGGCATACTAGAAATTGATTGTAGCCAGGTGGTCTTCAGGGGATTGCCTGGTGCTGCTTCTCTCTTTACTCATTACTCTGTTACTTCATGAACACACATGTCTAATTTAAGAGCAGTATCAGTAGCAGTTGCCTACAAAGATGGGTTAAGTCTGGAAAACAGCCCAAGAAAGGGATTCAGCCTGCAAGCATTAGACCACAGAAGGATGCTGCCCACCCTAAAGAGAAAAGCTGAGTTTACTGTTTCTCCAGAAGAAATCAGTCAGTTCCATCCTTCAGTCTTGCAGATGGGAAATGGCTTGTCTCCAGCACCCTGGGTTGCCAGCTTTCTGAAGAGTAGCCCCAGGAAGGCACCGGTTCTGGACACATGCATCTTCCACAGTCAGGCCAGAAGGTGTCTGCTAAGGAGAGTCTCTCCTTTTGGGTGGGTGCTGACCTGTCTGTGATGGGGAAGGTTGGGGTTGACTGAATTCTTACTACCAGCTTTGGTAAAAACATTAAAACATTCAGCTGCATTGAGAGAGAGAAACAGTAAGACATTCTCGAGCTTTTGGAAGAGAAGTGAAAAACCAATAAAACTCAAAAATTTTAGAGCTGGGGGCAATGGGAAGATTTAGGCATAGAGAAGTCGTTAATGATGAATTTTATTGTGTCCTTTAGAGGAGATAATCAGTTGTTACATAGTTGCCTAAGGATGGAGTTCGCGTTTTTTGTATGGAGCGCTGCTGCCCTAGCTCCTTTTCCCGCAGGCAGGCTGGACAGAGCACTTGCGACGTGAACTCCTGTCCAGGCCACTACTTAGCACACGTTACCTCTCGCTCTCTGCCAATCCTAAGCCGGCAGAACCTTCCTGCTCTACTCCCCCATTCAAGGTGAGGTCACTTCCAACTAATGAAACTTGGTGTTTAAGTTGTTCTCTTTGTGGTAACTTAACCAGAGATACCCGTTTTAAGATTTGTATGCAAGTTCAAGGTAAAACAGCTTAAGTAATGAATTTAAACTCTCTTTACCAGTTAGCTCCCTCAAAAATGCAGTTTTAAACCTTTAAAAATGTGCACTGGTAGGCTTTGTCAGGTCTTCAGACACTCAGTGTTTTGTCAAGCAGTTATTCAGGCTTGTTCTCACATGGCCTGTTTCCTCAGGACAGGAATCAGTGAGCTGCCAGAGAACCAGTAGACCAGAGTGGGTTTCATATAAAGTGACCCCAGATACAACCCTGTTCTTTCTCATGCTGCCATGGCACATAAAATGAGGGTGACTTGAGCTCTTATAATGGCCCATGGAAGGCACTAGAGATGTGGGAGCTGCTGATGGGGAGATGAGTAAGTCTTGGAGCTGCTGAGGCATGAACATGTGGACAGAGAAGTCCACTGGTTGCTAAAGGTGTTGGAATGACTGGAGCTTGGAGTAGGAATGACTACTGGGGTCCCTCTCCTGCCCCGATTATGTTTCAGACCACCAGTCTTGACTTGGCGGTTTGGAGAATAAGGCTTTCTCCTTACAAAATGGACCCAGGTTTCATGTATTTCAACACTACTCTGTCAGGATGTGATTCCTTTCTGTAGGAAACTTTGACGTACACTTGAGTTGAATTTTGTGCATTTTTATAAAATCACTTGACTTAGATGAGGATCACAACCCATGGGAGGTCACCATGGGTTCACCTCTTTGGGTCCCAGCTTCTGCTGATAGGTTATAGGTTGCACCACCAGTGGCCACGATTTCAGCCATAATAAGATTAAATAGCTTTATGTTGGTTTATTTTCTTTAAGTGAGAATAAAAATACCTGGATATTCAGTGATGATGAATTATTATTATCAACTTTGTTGGGTGTAATATTTGTATTTTGTCAAGTTCTGATCTGACAGACACATGTACTGAGATGTTTGTAGGTGAAGTGATACGGTTTCTGAGATATGCTTTACTCAAACTAGAAAAAAAAGTAGGCAATACCTGAATGCTTTGGCAATAGGTATTCATTGTTCATTATTCTGTCTAGTGGATTTTTGAGAGTTTCCATAGAAGAAATGGGGAGTGAAAGAAGCCCCTGGTTATGGGCCCTGGTGGTTAGCTCCTGTGTCTCCTGAATCATTGCTCAGCCAGTGTCCTTGGGGAATGGGAAGTTGGATGGCCACCACCTGTATACTTTTGTAACTCTGCCATGGGCAGCCATCCCTTTCCCATAGGTGTGCGCACACATGTGTAAATATTTGTGTAGCTGAAATGAAAGTTTAAAGAAATTATTTTCTTATTCTTTTTTTCCATTGAAAATTGTCAAGACCTGCTAAATTGCTTTTGGAACTAAATTGATTCTAGAGCTGTCACAGCTGTGACTTGGGTGAGCAGGTGCATGTGGGCCCTGTGCCTTGTTTCATCTTTCCTCTAAGATAGTTGTCACGGTGCTTCCTGAGTGGCAGCATGGTGCCCTGAGGTGCGGGGCTGGGAAGACCAGGGCAGGAGGTGCCTGCAGAGATCAAAGGTCAGGTGTCCTGTGGACGAGTCCAGCCATGACCTGCAAATGTGAGGCTTATTCCTCTCTGGTTTGGAGAGTTGCCCTTTACATTGTTTTGTGTTTATTAATTTGTAATGTAAGGAACAGTAGAGTCCTTGTCTCCTTCAGTCAGATTCTAGAACCGTCATGATTTAGAATCAGAAAGTGTACAGGAGGCCTACAGTGCATCTCTGTCACCGCTTTCAGCACCACTGGAGGGGAGGAGTGTAGAGGGAAATGTCTCTCTAGGCGCCAAGCTGCAGTGGGGCTGCTCTGAGATGAGAGGGCTGTCAGCATCCCACCATGAGGTCAGGGTGGCCACCTTTGGTACCCAGTGGGGTTGGTCGCCACAGATACTGCTGGCCTTACATTTTCCATTTTGTCAGCAACAGCCCAACTGTCCTTGTCACCACTCTGCAGTGGGAGTTAACAGGCACAGTTAGGTACTGTACATTTAGCTGATGAGCAAGAAATCATCCTGTTTATTTAAGTGCCTCCTGCATGCTTAGTACAGTGAGAAGAAGGGTGAGAACTCTGTGTTCTGTTTGGAGAGAAAGCTGCTCACGTAACATTAGAGAATAAGAGGGCCAGTGTCAGCATCCCAGGAGAGACGTGGGTGGCCTCCACTGATTCCCTCGGGGCCATGTGCATGCCATTAGGCAGCAGGGGAGGCAGGGGCTGCGGCCAAAGTCCAGGAGGGCCTGGGCCTGGGTGGGCGGGCGTGTGGCTTTGGTACCATGTGCAGATAAAGCCACGAGAGGCTTTCCTTTATCCCTGTAAGAACTACTGTTTTTTGGCCCTGACCGTGTGCCAGGTGTAGATGGCGGGGAGACAAATGGGCTGTGTGGCTGTGAAGCCTGAAGCTGAGCCCAGAGGACTGTGAGAAAGCATGCTTTGACCAGTGCACCTTAGAAAACCTTCCTGTTATGAAGACATCTAGTTCAAGTGTAGAGAAAATTGGGTAATGAAGCCCCAGTGCCCAACTTGGGACATTACAGGGCATCTTGTTCCCAAGGTCACATCCCTCATCCAGCCCTGCTCCCCAGGTGACATGGGCCGACATATGTCACCCCCCAGATTCACATGATGAAGCTCTAACACCTCAGAATGGATCTGTGTGGATGCAGGGCTTTCAGAGGTGATTAAGGTAAAATGAGGTTGCATTGCTGGGCCCTGATCCCATGTGACCAGTGTCCTCATAAGAAGAGGAGATGAGGACCCAGATGCACAGAGGGACCATGTGAGGCACAGGAGGAGACGGCATCTACATGCCCAGGAGGAGCCTCAGGAGGACCCGCCCAGCCACACTGTGACCTCAGATGTCCAGGCCCAGGCCCAGGAGGGCCCAGTGTCTGTGATTTAAGCCACCCTGTCTGTGAATCTGTGATGTTTGTAAGGTAGCGTAAGACAGTAGGTTATTTCACAGCAAACCCGAGACGTCAGGGTGATGGGGTAGGGGTCGCAGGGAGGGGCCGTGTTGGCAGGACTTGGTCCTGAAGGCCTGGTCCGTGCTGTCTCAGACGTGGGCAAGCTGCTCTAAGCAGCAGGTGGGCTCCCAACACTCTCCGTGGGTCCCAGGTGGAGCCTCCCTGCTTTGGTGTGGCCCTCCAGGGCTTGCCTCTGGCCTGGGGTTCATTCCACAGGCCCAGGACCGAGGCTGTTCTTCATGGGCTGCCCTGTGTCCATGGGGCACAGGTGCGGGAGTTTAGATTTGGATTCGCCAATTTAGTAGAAATAAAAAGGAAAATTTTTCCTTCATTCTGTGCCAGTGCTGAAAATGTAACAGTTTTTCCTCCTTAGTGGGCCTGAACAGTAGCAGTTTTTGCTGGATTGTGTTAAGAATTAGGGAATTTGATTGTGGGCATTAGATGCATGCAATGGAAACAATTGCCTTTGATAAGTGCGGTAGAAAGTTGGAATTTGGGCTTTTGTCTGAGGCTTAGGAGGGTGAACTGCAGTGTATACTGTGTAACCGAGGAGGGGTGGCATTCTGGAAGGGTGAGAAAAATGTCCAGTCTGACCCTGAAGTGTTACTGTTCTTAAGGAAAACCTGGTGTGGGTGTCCCTCGGGTGGAACGTGCTATTTGACCTATGTTGTTATTTGTAACTCTGAGAAGAAAAAGGGAGAAACTTGTATTTATTGGAATCTTCATTATCTACCGTGTAGTTTAAAACCCCATGCAGTTGCCCTGGAGTCAGATAGTTACCACTGACTGTGCAGTCAGGTGTGGCTCAGAGCATCCCATTTTTCCCTTGCTGTTTATGTGGTGGGGAGTCAGTACTTTAATGCCCTGGGTAGACCTAAATGTCAAGCATATTATCTCACATGTCACACATCAGGAGATGTTCTGGGTCTGCCTATGTCTGTTTTATTACTGCCAGTGTCCTTCTGAAAAACTCCTATGTTTTGTGTTCTGAGGTATACACGATAGCCAGGGCAGACCTGCCTGTCCGTCGGCATCAGGCATGTTTCAGGCTCTGTTTGGAGGCTCCTTGCCCCTAATACTGAATCTTCAGCCCCCTCCTTAGAGGAGCAGCGTGTAGCTGCTGTCAGCTTTGTCCAGCCCTTCTTCCTGCATTTTACCATGGAAAATTTTGAATACACTAGAGTTGAAAGAATTTTATGGAAAAGTCCCTCACTCCAGCTGTGCTTGTTTTACCCCATATCTGCCCATCTCTTCATCCCTCTACCCACCCATCAGCCGATTTTATTTTTCTGATGGATTTCAGAGTAAATTAGATATTAGTTCACTTTGATCTAAACAATTCAGCTTATAAGTTTCTTCTGCTGTAAAATTTATATACAGTGAAATGTATACATCTTAAATGTACATGAGCTGAATTTTGACAGTTGCGTACACCTGTGCAACCTGAGCCCCTGCCAAGAACGAGAGCATTACCATTGCTCAGGAAGTGACCTTATGCCTCTTGCAAAGTCCCTCCTTAAAGCAACCGAGTTCTGATTTTTCCACTGTAGGTTAGTTCTGCTCAGATTAGTTCTATGTGTTCTAGAACTTCATACAAATGGATTCATACAGTGTATGTCTTTTCATGCGAGGATCTCTTTACTCAGCAAGGTGTTTCAGAGGTTCATCCATAATGTTGCATGTGTCAGTCACTGCTTAGTGACGCCCTGTGTGTGCACATACCACAGCTTGTCTGCCATTCACCTGTTGTCAGATGTTTGGGTTCCTTCCAGTTTGGGTGGTTATGAAAAGCCACTGTGAACATCTTTGTGAACAAGTCATTGCATGGACACATGTCATTCCTAAGAATGGAATTGCCAAGTTCTATGGGAACTATTTAACTTTGTAAGACGCTGCTAGACTGAGCCCCTCCTCTGTCTCCTCCACCATTTCTGTCACTGGGGGGTTGAAAGCTGAGTGTTTTGGTTTGCTTCTCCCCATAGGTCTCTTAGACTTGGCATTGTGAACTTTTTGCTCCGTTCGTAAGTACACACACATGTAAGATCAGTAGGTCTTGCTGGAGTGACTCTTGATGCATTGACCGCTGATACGTGTGCCACTCTTTCTTGCTTTTGAAGTCTGCTGTGTTAGATGTCAGCATTCACACCAGCTGGCTTATGCTGCACATCTGCATGTGGTGTCTTCTAGCATGGCTGTACGGCTGTAGCTTTGGGTTGAAACTATATCTTTTATAAACAGCATATTGCTTATGTGGTTGTTATATCTTTCTTTTTTGGTGTAATTCCACCAATATATTTAATATAATTATTGATGCAGTTGTGTTTGTGTACCATTGTGCTGTTTGTCTTCTATTTCTGCTCTTTGCGCTTTGTTTCCAAGTCCCTCCTTTCTGTCTTCTTTGGGCTGAGCATTTTCAGTGTTCTGTTCTCTTGCTCATGTTCCTTGGCTCCATCTCCTCTGGGGGTTACAGTACGCGTCGTAGCTTGTCAGACTGCCATAAGTTACTTTCTTGTCCGTTGTAAGAACCTTTCAGCAGTATTGTCCGTTCATACTTCCTCCTGTCATTCACATGACTTTGGACATACATTTTATTTCTTAAAATATTGTAAACCCACTTGATTTACCACAGTTGATTTTTCATCTTTTATATTGAAATAAATTTAACATAAAAGTTGCAGAAATAGTACAGAGAGCACCCATACACTTTCCACCCAGATTCCTCAATTGTTAACATTCCTGAACCATTTAAGAATAAATTGCAGACACGATGCCCCATGACCTTTTATCCTCAGCGTGTATTTTCTAGGTATAAGGATACTCCAACTTTACCTCAGCAATCAGAAAATTAATAATCCAGTATCACCTCTAATCCACGGGCCCCACGCAGACTGGATGCGGATGCCGATTTGCCCTATGTTTTGTGATGTTGACTTGCCAGGTTTCTGCAGCTGAAAGTTCTTATTTATTTCTCTTTTACTTGCACTACTAATCCTTTACCATCCTTATTTACATTGAAGCTTAAATTGTGCCAAACTCAGTGAGTAGGAGACACTTTAAGCTGGCTCTGGTGTCTTTTTATTTTTAATTGTGGTAAAAAATAACAACAACCACCCCTAACGTACAATTTACCATCTTAAACATTTTCAAGTGCACAGTTTAGTCATGTCAAGTACATTCACATCGTTGTGTGTCTGGGGTCTTTTGACAGCTCTTTCGATGTTCTTTGAGCTCTTGCTTATGTTTGCTAAAACATTCTAGGCTACCTTGAGACCTTGCTGTCCTAGCCCTGAGCTAGACGTTTGTCTGGGAAGCCCTGGTTACTTTCATTGGAAGTGGTGTTTGGAAACCAAGGTCTGACCAGTGGACAAGCTCATATCTGCTCAGGGGCTGTTAACGTCTAGGCCCTGGAGTTCATTAGCCTGCTCTCTGACAGTGTTGTTCTAATACAAGCTACTTTCCTGTTACGGAACCTCTTTTGAGGTCTTGGTTCGTTTGTTTTTTTTTTTTTTTTGGTATCATTAATATACAATTACATGAGCAATCTAGTGGTTACTAGATTCCCCCATTATCAAGTCCCCACTACATACCCCATTACAGTCACTGTCTATCATCATAGTAAGATGCTATAGAATCACTACTTGTCTTCTCTGTGCTATACTGCCTTGCCCATGCCCCCCGCTACATTATGTGTGCTAATCGGAATGCCCCTTATTCCCCTTCTCTCTCCCTTCCCACACATCCTCCCCAGTTCCTTTACCTTTGGCAACTGTTACTCTATTCTTCTGTTCTGTGAGTCTGCTGCTATTTTGTTCCTTCAGTTTTTTCTTTGTTCTTATGCTCCACAGATGAGTGAAATCATTTGGTACTTGTCTTTCTCCATCTGGCTTATTTCACTGAGCATAATACACTCTAGCTCCATCCATGTTGTTGCAAATGGTAAGATTTGTTTTCTTCTTATGGCTGAATAATACTCCATTGTGTATATGTACCACATCGTTTTTATCCATTCATCTACTGATGGACACTTAGGTTGTTTCCATTTCTTGGCTATTGTAAATAGTGCTGCGGTAAACATAGGGGTGCATATGTCTTTTTGAGACTGGGAAACTGCATTCTTAGGGTAAATTCTTAGGAGTGGGATTCCTGGGTCAAATGGTATTTCTATTTTGAGTTTTTTGAGGAACCTCCATATCGCTTTCCACAATGGTTGAAATAGCTTACATTCCCACCAGCAGTGTAGGAGGGTTCCCCTTTCTCCACATCCTCGCCAGCATTTGTTGTTCTTAGTCTTTTTGATGCAGGCCATCCTTACTGGTGTGAGGTGATTTCTCATTGTGGTTTTAATTTGCATTTCCCTGATAATTAACAATGTGGAGCATCTTTTCAATTGCCTGTTGCCATCTGAATTTCTTCTTTGGATAATTGTCTGTTCATATCCTCTGCCCATTTTTTAATAAGGTTATTTGCTTTTTCCGTGTTGAGACGTATGAGTTCTTTATATATTTTGGATGTTAACCCCTTCTCAGATATGTAATTTACAAATATATTCTCCCATACTGTAGGATACCTTTTGGTTCTGGTGATAGTGTCCTCTGCAGTACAGAAGCTTTTTAGCATGATGTAGTCCCATTTGTTCATTTTTGATTTTGTTTCAGGAGGAGATGCATTCAGGAAAAAGTTGCTCATGTTTATATTCAAGAGATTTTTGCCTATGTTTCCTTCTAAGAGTTTTATTGTTTCATGACTTATATTCAGGTCTTTGATCAATTTCGAGTTTACTTTTGTGTATGGGGTTAGAAAATCCAGTTTCATTCTCTTGCATATAGCTGACCAGCTTTGGCAAGCCCAGCTATTGAGGAGGCAGTCATTTCCCCATTGTATATCTATGGCTACTTTATCGTATATTAATTGACCGTATATGCTTGGGTTTATATCTGGACTCTCTAGTCTGTTCCATTGGTCTATGGGTCTGTTCTTGTGCCAGTACCATATTGTCTTGATTACTTTGGCTTTGTTGTAGAGCGTGAAGTCAGGGAGCGTAATTCCCGCCGCTTTATTCTTCCTTCTCAGGATTGCTTTGGCTATTTCAGGGTCTTTTGTGGTTCCATATGAATTTTAGAATTATTTGCTCTAGTTCATTGAAGAATGCTGTTGGGATTTTGATAGGAATTGCATTGAATCTGTAGATTACTTTAGGCAGGATGGCCATTTTGACAATATTAATTCTTCCTATCCATGAGCATGGGATGTGTTTCCATTTATTGGTATCTTCTTTAATTTCTCTCATAGGCGTCCTGTAGTTTTCATAGTAGAGGTCTTTCACTTCCTTGGTTACATCTATTCCTAGGTATTTTATTCTTCTGGATGCAATTGTGAATGGAATTGTTTTCCTGATTTCTGTTTCTGCTAGTTCGTCGTTAGTGTATAGAAATGCAACAGATTTCTGTGTATTAATTTTGTATCCCGCTTCTTTGCTGAATTCAGATATTAGTTCTAGTAGTTTTGGAGTGGATTCTTTAGGGTTTTTTTTTGTACAATATCATGTCATCTGCAAACAGGGACAGTTTGACTTCTTCCTTACCAATCTGGATACCTTTTATTCCTTTGTGTTGTCTGATTGCCGTGGTTAGGACCTCCAGAACTATGTTGAATAAAAGTGGGGAGAGTGGACTTCCGGGAATATGGCGACGTGAACGGACCAGCAGAAAAATTCCTCCCAACATTATATTTATTCACAAAAATACAGCAAATACAACTATCCCTAAAAGAGAGACCAGAATACACAGGAAAGTGCACAGCGTACAGCTACACCTGTGAGAACTTGGCAGCCGGTGAGGCGGACGGGATACGGAGCGGCGACCCGCTGGGACCGAGCGCTCCCTCCCCCCCCAGAGCTCCGACGGCCAGACACTCCGGATAGAGGACTCGGCACCCGGTGAGGCGGGACAGAAACGCGACCCAGCGAGACCAGAGCGCCCCTCCACTCCAGCACTCCGGCGGGAGGAGAGGATTCAGAGCCGGGAGGGAGTGGAAGTCTGCGCCGGGAGCGCCGACAGACAGCCTGCGGTGTAGCGGAGATAGGAGAGACAGAGGGCACAGGGTCCCAGCCCGGAACGTGCAAGTTGCCCGCGGCAGGCTCCGGGAAGGAGAAGGAGGGGAGAAGAAAGGGAAGAAAAGCGCGCGCTCTACCTCAGCGGTCTTACAGAGACAGGAGCTCAGTAGAGGGGCCGGATAGCCCCGCAAACTGAGCCCAGCACGCTGGGAGTCCTGGGGAGCTTTGGACCCCTTGGCTGGCGACTGGGAAAGGGTGCCCGCCATTGAGACCCCCACGGAGATCAACAGCTTACCATTGGTTCCCAACGCAGCCAGAACTATAGAGTGGCACTGGAATAGTGGAGCAACAGCGCCACCTACAGCACTCGCGCGGAACTCACTCTCAGTGGCTTTTTGTTTTTTTTTTGTTATTGTTTTTTCTCCCCTTTCTTTTCCTTTTTTTCTTTACCTCTCTTTCAACAGCCTCCCATTCATTCTCACCCCAGCGACAGCTTTAAAGGGCCGTGTGGAGCGACATGGACACGGCTCTGGAATAGTGGAACAATAGTGCCACCTACAGCATTCACACAGAAACCACCCCCGGTGGGCGTTTTGGTGTTTTTTTTTGTGTTTTTTTTTTTGTTGTTGTTGCTGTTTTCTTTTACGTGTTGCTGCTTTTTCTTTTTCTTTCTTTTCTTTTCCTTTCTCACTCTCCTTTTCCTTTTTTATTATTAGTAGAAATTTTTTTTTCCTTTCTCTCCTTTCTTATCTCTCCTTGCTACCAACAACCAATTCTATAGTCATGAGAAGACAGAAGAATATGATACAGACAAAGCTTCAGACAAACACCACCCCAGAGAAAGAAGCTGAAGAAATGGACATGCACAGTCTTCCAGAAAAAGAATTCAGAATAAAAGTCATAGCCATGCTGACGGATCTACAGAAAAATGTGCAAGAACTGAGGGAGGAAGTGAGGGAAGTGAGGAAAGACAATGCAGAAATGAGACAAGCCATCGACGGGGTCAACAGCAGATTGAATCAGGTTCAAGACACGATCAAGGAATTACAAGACAGGGACCAGGAATACAAAGAAGTGGAGGCAGAGAGAGATAAAAGGATCTCTAAGAATGAAAGAATATTAAGAGAACTGTGTGACCAATCGAAACGGAGCAATATTCGCATTATAGGAGTACCAGAGGAAGAAGAGAGAGAAAAAGGGATAGAAAGTGTCTTTGAAGAAATAATTGCCGAAAACTTCCCCACGCTGGGGAAGGAAATAGTCTCACAGTCCACGGAAGCCCACAGATCTCCCAACACAAGGGACCCAAAGAAGACAACACCAAGACACATAATAATCAAGATGGCAAAGATCAAAGACAAGGACAGAGTATTAAAGGCAGCTAGAGAGAGAAAAAAGATCACCTACAAAGGAAAACCCATCAGACTGTCATCAGACTTCTCAACAGAAACCTTACAGGCCAGAAGAGAATGGCATGATATATTTAACGTAATGAAACAGAAGGGCCTCGAACCAAGAATATTGTATCCAGCACGATTATCATTTAAATACGACGGAGGGATTAAACAATTTCAAGACAAAAGAAAGTTGAGAGAGTTTGCCACCCATAAACCACCACTACAGGATATCTTAAATGGACTGCTCTAGAGGGAAACACCCCTAAGGCTAAAAAGATGTCACCAGAGAAAATAAAATCATAGCAAAGAAAGCAGACCACCTAAATACTAACTAAAGGCAAAGAATAAAACACCTAATATATAAAGAAAAGAGGAGGAAGAATAGGAAGGGAGAGATAAAGAAACATCAGACGGCGCACACAATAACTTAACAAGAAAGTTAAGTTAGATTCTTAGATAGTAAAGAAGCAACCCTTGAACCTTTGGTAACCACGAATCTAAAGCCTGCAATGGCAATAAGTACATATCTATCAATAATCACCCTAAATGTAAATGGACTGAATGCACCAATCAAAAGACACAGAGTAACAGAGTGGATAAAAAAGCAAGACCCATCTATATGCTGCTTACAAGAGACTCACCTCAAACCCAAAGATATACACAGACTAAAAGTGAAGGGATGGAAAAAAATATTTCAAGCAAACAACAAAGAGAAAAAAGCAGGTGTTGCAGTACTTGTATCAGATAAAATAGACTTCAAAACGAAGAAAGTACCAAGAGATAAAGACGGACATTACATAATGATAAAGGGGTCAGTCCAACAAGAAGATATAACCATTATAAATATATATGCACCCAACACAGGAGCATCAGCATATGTGAAACAAATACTAACAGAAGTGAAGGAGGAAATAGACAGCAATGCAATTATTCTAGGAGACTTTAACACGCCACTCACTCCAAAGGACAGATCAACCAGGCAGAGGATAAGTAAAGACACAGAGGCACTGAACAACACACTAGAACAGATGGACCTAACAGATATCTACAGAACTCTGCACCCAAAAGCAGCAGGATACACATTCTTCTCAAGTGCACATGGAACATTTTCCAGAATAGACCACATTCTAGGC
>JAQQAC010012171.1:17708879-17732845 GCA_029783875.1 Phataginus tricuspis | reverse complement strand
TTTAAATGGGCCTGGATTGCAATGTACTTTCCTCTTAAGACTGCCTTTGCTGCGTCCCACAGAAATTGTGGCTTTGTGTTGTTGTTGTCATTAGTCTCCATATATTCTTTGATTTCTGTTTTGATTTGGTTGTTAACCCATTGATTCATTAGGAGAATGTTGTTAAGTCTCCATGTATTTGTGAGCCTTTTTGATTTCTTTCTGAAATTTATTTCTAGTTTTATACCTTTGTGATCTGAGAAGTTGGTTGGTAGGATTTCAATAGTTTTGAATTTACTGAGGTTCTTTTTGTGGCCTAGAATGTGGTCTATTGTGGAAAATGTTCCATGTGCACTTGAGAAGAATGTGTATCCTGCTGCTTTTGGGTGCAGAGTTCTGTAGATATCTGTTAGGTCCATCTGTTCTAGTGTGTTGTTCAGTGCCTCTGTGTCTTTACTTATCCTCTGCCTGGTTGATCTATCCTTTAGAGTGAGTGGTGTGTTAAAGTCTCCTAGAATAATTGCATTGCTGTCTATTTCCTCCTTCACTTATGTTAGTATTTGTTTCACATATGCTGATGCTCCTGTGTTGGGTGCATATGTATTTATAATGGTTATATCTTCTTGTTGGACTGACCCCTTTATCATTATGTAATGTCCGTCTTTATCTCTTGCTACTTTCTTCGTTTTGAAGTCTATTTTGTCTGATAGAAGTACTGCAACACCTGCTTTTTTCCCTTTGTTGTTTGCATAAGAGATCTTTTTCCATCCCTTCACTTTTAGTCTGTGTATATCTTTGGGTTTGAGGTGAGTCTCTTGTAAGCAGCATATAGATTGGTCTTGCTTTTTTATCCACTCTGTTACTCTGTGTCTTTTGATTGGTGCATTCGGTCCATTTACATTTAGGGGGATTGTTGATAGATATGTACTTATTGGCATTGCTGGCTTTAGATTCGTGGTTACCAAAGGTTCAAGGATTGCTTCTTTACTATCTAAGAACCTATCTTAACTTTCTTGTTAAGTTATTGTGAGCGCCGTCTGATGTTTCTTTATTTCTCCCTATTCTTCCTCCTCCATTCTTTATATATTGGGTGTTTCATTCTTTGCCTTTAGTTAGTATTTGGATGGTTTGTTTTCTTTGCTATGATTTTATTTTCTCTGGTGACATCTTTTTAGCCTTAGGGGTGTTTCCCTCTAGAGCAGTTCGTTTAAGATATCCTGTAGTGGTGGGTTATGAGAGGCAAACTCTTTCAACTTTCCTTTGTCTGGACATTGTTTAATCCCTCCGTCATATTTAAATGATAATCGTGCTGGATACAGTATTCTTGGTTCGAGGTCCTTCTGTTTCATTACGTTAAAGATATCATGCCATTCTCTTCTGGCCTGTAAGGTTTCTGTTGAGAACTCTGATGATAGTCTGATGGGTTTTCCTTTGTAGGTGATCTTTTTTCTCTCTCTAGCTGCATTTAATACTCTGTCTTTATCTTTGACCTTTGAAATCTTAATTGTTATGTGTCTTGGTGTTGTCTTCCTTGGGTCCCTTGTGTTGGGAGATCTGTGGGCGTCCGTGGACTGCGAGACTATTTCCTTCCCGAGCGTGGGAAAGCTTTCAGGAATTATTTCTTCAAAGACACTTTCTATCCCTTTTTCTCTCTCTTCTTCGTCTGGTACTCCTATAATGCGAATATTGTTCCATTTGGATTTGTCACACAGTCCTCTTAATATTCTTTCATTCCTAGAGATCCTTTTATCTATCTCTGCCTCAGCTTCTCTGTATTCCTGTTCTCTGATTTCTATTCCATTAAAAGTCTCTTTCATCTCATCCAGTCTGCTACTAAGGCTGTCGATTGCCTGTTTGTTTTCTGCATTGTCTTTCCTAACTTCTCTCACTTCCTCCCTTAGCTCTTGCAGATTTCTCTGTAGATCTGTCAGCATGGTTATGACTTGTATTCTGAATTCTTTTTCAGGAAGAGTGTGCATTTCCATCCCTTCAGGCTCCCTCTCTGGGGTTGTCTGGTTGATTTTAGTCTGGACCATATTCCTCTGTCTTTTCATTGCTATAGAAGTGGTCGCTAGTAGTTGTCATGTATGTCAGGTGGGCTTTTTAAGACTTTAAAAAGAAAAAAACAGAAAAGGAAAGAAGAAAAAAGGAAATAAGAAAGGAAAGAAAAAGAAAGAGAAGAAAAAACAAAACAAAACAAAAAAAAAACAAAAAAGAAAGTAAAACAAAAAAAGCACGCCCTCCTGGAGTAGATTCTGTGGGGATGCTGTAGGTGGCGCTGTTGCCCCACTATTCCGCAACTGTGGCTGCACTGCTCCACAGGGCCCTTCATAGCTCTGGCCAGAGTGGGAATGAATGGGAGGCTGTTGGTCTGTGTGGGAAATCTAAGTTCGGCCACCATTTCCCAGTCACCAGCTAAAGTGTCCGAAACTCCCCAGGACTCCCAGTCTCCTGGGCTGAGTGTGCCGCGGCGATCTGGCCCGTCCACTGTGCTCCTGTGTCTTTAACATCGCTTAAAAAAGCGCGCTTTTCTTTTTTTTTCATTCCCAGGAGCCGGCTGCAAACACCCTGGCGCGTTCCCCCTCACATCCTGCCCCTCTGTCTCTCCAATCTCCGCTATACCGCACGATGTGTGTCAGTGCTACCCGTGCAGATCACCGGGGCTGGTTATTTCGTGGGGTGTCCTTCCACTCCCTCCGGGCTCTGAATCCTCTCCTCCTGCTAGTGCACTGAGGTGGGGGAGTGCTCGGGTCCCGCCAGGTCATGGCTCCGTATCTTACCCGCCTCGCTGGGTGCCGAGTTCTCTTGGGTGTAGCTGCATGCTGTGCCCTTTCCTGTGTTTTCTGGTCTCTCTTTTAGGAATAGTTGTATTTGCTTTATTTTCACAGATATATAGTTTTGGGAGGAGATTTCTGCTGCCCTGCTCATGCCGCCATCTTCCATGTGGGCCTTTTATTTGGTGTCTGGTGGTGGCTGTGTCACCTGTTGGCATGAGTGTTGGTCTGAGCTAGGGTCTGGGTGTCGTCAGTGGCGCCGAGTCCCTGGTCAGCCAAGCGAGCTGGAGAGGTGGGAGGATCGAAGGTGGCTCGTGTGGTCACTGGCTGGGGTTCACGACCTGTGTGGCACCCCTGCCGACGCTGCTGTGTGGTGTCTTGCTTTAGCCTTGTGTTCCTTGAGGTGAATTGGAGACAGTGGTGCTCATGTCTGTGCCAGGGACCACAGCAGGACTGTCTGGCCACATCTGGGGTGGCTTGACTGCGGAGTTACAGTGGAGGAAAACCAGGTCTCTCCTGGGGCTCATGCACCAGCCTGTATCTTATCCTCTCTGACTGCATTGCTCTCGCTCTGTAGGTTTACTTTAGTTGTGGGATTGGCCTTTGGGACCTTCCGGACCCTGACTCACGTGTATGGGAACCCAGGCACTGGCAGGCGAGGAGAATGCGGAATTTGTTGATGCTACAGCGCTGGCCATGCTCCCATCCCCGCAGAAGCCCTTGTGGGACCACATTTTTGTCCTCTGTGGGGAGTTTTCCTGTATCTGCCCCCTTCTTGGCCACTGAGGTTACGTGCCTTGAGAATTTATCCTGGACCTTGTCTGTGTCTGTGAGCAGGAGCAGGACAAGCCCCCCAGTTCCCAAGCAGTGTGTGGGCACGGCCTGTGCATTCTTGGACTCTGCCTGGCTGCCTGGGGATGGTGTGGCTTTGGCTTCACCAGCCACATCGCACTTGTGAACCTGCAGTCCAACCGCTGCTGTTTCTGTTTGCAGCCTGGAATTGTGTCACCATTTAAGCGGGTGTTCCTCAAAGGTGAGAAGAGTAGAGATAAGAAAGCCCAGGAGAAAGCTGCAGAGAGACGTCCTCTGCACACCGTGCTGCTAGCCCCGCCGGAGCGTGTGGAGCCCGACACGCTGCTGAGTGACTACATCGAGAAGGAGGTGAAGGTGAGCTTGTGGTGCCTGGCCCCCAATTTTGCCCAGTCTGCTGTGCTGAAGCCCCTCTTCCCACCCCTTTCCTGGCTCTTCCTTCATCACAGGCTTCCTCTCTTCTCTGGAAGGCCATGTGCTGTGCTCCAGCAAAGAGGCTCTGCTGTTCTGTGGGTCACTGTTACAGCCCAGGACGCGGGCCTCCTGAATCCTGCTGAAGCCTGTGTCCCAAATAAGTGTGACATGTACCTGTGCATTTTTGGTCCCTCCCCCCAACACTGCAGTGAAAACGAGTTAATAAAAAGGGCAAAGTCACCAGGTTAGAGGGGATGGGAAAGCATGAAGGTTGTGAACTTGGGGAGGGAACCAAGAATGGGGGGTGGTGGAAGGGAGATGAGGTCTTGGGGGGGACAGTGGGGTGGTGGGAAGGGGGCAGTAGGGCTGGGCAGAGTCCCTGGGGGCAAGGAGGTGTGTGGGCAGTTTGGGTCCTTAGGAGGGGTTTCCACCCTGACCTAGCAGCCAGACGAGAAGGTTCCTGGTAGAGACATGGGACGAGGGAGGCTTGGATGTGGGGACACCTGGCAGGGAGGTGGTGGGGGACCCAGAGTGAAGACAAGGAAATTGAATTGAAGTCCTGCACAATGGAGAGAGTTCCACCGCATCCCTGCCAAGCGCCCAGAGGCCTGTGCTGCACCTGTCCCATGAGGGGGCCCTCCAGAGGTATGGGGAGGTGAGCTGCCCATGGGAGTGCTGCCTCCACAGTGGCTAGGGCACCCAGTAGCCTGTGCGGCCTGTTGCAGCAGCTGAGGATCAGTACACGCTGGAGGAAAGCTGTAACGGGAAAATGGAGCTCAAGACAAACACGAGAAGCAACGTGAGTGAAACAGCAGCTGTGCAGAGGCTGCTGAAGTGAGGAGGAGGAGAGTGGGAGGGGCACACAAAGCAAGGAAGAGTCAGGTGGGAACCCATCATGCTCCCAGCAAGACGCAAGTGCACCTTATCCTATTCGTTCCACTAGTATGGCTGCAAACCCTGGGTGGTACATATGCAGTTGTCCCGACAGGACTTAGAGGCCAGAGCAGCAGGCCAGCTGGGACTTGGGGACAGGGAGCTGCCTGGTGGTGCACTACAGGTTCCCTTTCTCCTCACATATCTCAGGCCTGGAGCTGAAGACCTGGCAACCAGGAATGACCATAGGTGCAGACCAAATCCCAACCAAAGTGGCTCCTTATGGCCAGAAGACCAGGAAAGGGAAGGCCTAGCTAGACAGAAACTGTATAACCATACCTGCTGAGTTCCACCTGGGACAGGAAAGCCTGGGTCCTAACCTCTGCCAGCAAAGGCCGAGTGGGGGCCAGCATCTGCCCCAGAGAGGGAACACCCATGATGAAACGCAGGTGGGACTGTGTGTCAGGACCTTGTGAGAGGCCAGTGGGCCCAGGCCTCCGACTCCTCCTTGTAGCAGCAGTATGTTGCCCACTCCCTCTTCATGGGGCAAGAGCAAACTGTCTAATATTTGTGTCATGAGAGTCAAGAGAGGGCCTGAAAAACTGTTCAAGGGTGTCATGGTTGAAACCTCACTAATCTGGCTACAGACCACAGCAAAGATGAAGAACTGAGCACCCCACAAATGGGTCAACCTGGCAGGCTGCCCAGGGCCCAGCATGTGACACCTGTGGGAAGGAAAGATGGTCCTGAGGGCCGTGGGAAAGGATGCATCTGTGGGAGGAACCACCAGAATAGCAGCAGATTTCTCAGGAGCCATGGGGCCCGAAGGGGGTGCAGCATTCCTGAGGCCTGCAGGCTGGCCGCAGGTGCCGAGTGTATCTTGGTGCACCCTGCGTGCGCACCTGGTTCCTCCAGGAGCCCAGGCTGCCACACGCCACCTGGTGGAAGGGGATTGGAAAGGCCCTGCACTTATTGGAGAAGTGCAATATCTAATTTGAAAATTCTGATTCCAAAAGTCTGTATGCCCAGATTCTTCTGCTGGCGAGTTCTATCAAATGTTTAAAGAATTAACACCAATTCTATATAATCTCTTCAAGGAAAATAGAAGGAGTGGCAACACTTTCCAGCTGCATGTGTGAGGGTGATATTACCCTGATGCCAAGGCAGACAATGTGGAACAGGTACAGACAGGAGCATAGACACAGGAATCTATAAAAATAGTAGCCATGGAATTGAGAACCTAAAAAAGTTATATACTGTGGCCAAGTGGGTGCAGGACTGGCTCAGTGTTTGAAAAGGTAATCTATCATATCAACAGGCTAAGGGAGAGATAACACACGATCATCTCAACTGGTACAGGAAAAGCATTTCACAAAATTCAATAGCTAGTCACAATAAAACTCAGAAAAATAGGAACCATGTGTGGGCAGTGAATATGTGGGCACTAAAATAAAAAATGCACTACCACATATAATGGCTTCAAGAAGAGGAACCACTTAGGTGTATGCCCAAGGGGGCCCCCAACAGAAGCCTCCCAATGCCCCTCCTGGAAGCTGCTCAGTGCAGATGAGCCCTTTCCGGGCCAGCAAGATGCTTTGTACACACCCACACGGCTATGCTAAGATTCATGTGAAAGGCAAAAGAAGTAGAGGAGCTGGAATATTTTTGGACAAGAGTGTCATGAGGTCTCCATCATGAGTCTCCCTGATCCCAAGGTGTGCTTTAGTGCTACAGCAGCAGAGGGACCAGCGGAAAAACCCGTGAGCCCCAGAACACCCACACCCGTGTCCAGCTGGGGTTCTTAAAGTGGTGTGAACACAGTTCCATGGAGGGATGGTCTTGTCAACACACTGCTGGAGCCATTGGACACCACAGAGAAAAATGAGCTTCACCCTAAACTCCACACTTTATGCAGAAATTAATCTAAATTGGTCATGAACTTAAAGGTAAAATATAGAAATATAACATTTCAGAAAAAAAAGGAAGATGTTTAAGATATAGGGTTAGGCAGAGTTCTTAGATTTAGTGCCCAAGAAGGGGAAACATTGATAAACTGGATTTCATGAAATTAAAACTTTTACCCTGCAGGAGATGCTGTTTGGAGGGTGGAAAGACAAGTTAGAGCCTGGGAAAAGCCCTGAAATCACATATCTGCCAAAGGAACGTTGTTGGGACATAAAGAGCTCTCACAGCTCATGGGGCAAGACAGGTAGTCTGGTTAGAACATGGGCAAAAGATGCAGGCATCTCACTGGAGTGCATGATTGTGGCAGGCAAGCACACGAACATTGGTGGGCCAGAGAAATGCAGTCAGAACCACCATGACACATCACGCCCGCGATCAGGATGGCTGAGATCACCACATGCAGTTGGACTGGGGGCCATGTGGCCACTCAGGAAGACAGTTTGGCTGTTGCTTAAAAACTACACATATAGTGACCATACCACCTGGCAGTGTTGTGCTCCTGGGCATTTATCCCAGAGAAATGAAAGCTTATGTTGACACAAAGACTGGTACCTTCAAAGCAGTTTAATTTGTAATACCCAAAAGTTAGAAACAATCAAAATGTCATTCAATGGGTAAATAGTACCACAGAGCACCACTCAGCCCTAAAAAGGAGTGAGTTACCGAGTCATCCTAGGACCTGTAGGAATGCCCAGCTGAGTGCAAAAAGTCAATCCTCACAGGCTGCACCTGTGTGATTCCCTTTGCGTAACATTCTTGAAATGATGATTTATTTAACTAGAGACAAGGCTAAGGCATGCTAGGTGTCACAGAGACCTGGGGGCCCCGTGTAACTGACTGTGCAGCCTGTATCCTGGCTGCTCCAGTGCTGCCAGAAGATGCTGCTGCTGGGTAAACAGGGTGAGGAATGTGGGCTCTGTGTTCACTCTTACTGTGTGGGACTACAACCATCTTAAAAAGAAAGATTATGTATGAAAAAAACTGCAGTTTCACTACTTGTTGGCATAGCAGTGAGATAGAATATGCACACTCAGTGCAGTCAGCCCAGGCACCACTGATGGAAGGAGGCGCAGAATTCGGATGGGAGGAAGGGCGTGGGGTCAGGGTGCTGGGCAAGGCTGTCTCCCTGTAACTGGGGGTAGCAGGGTTGTCTTTTTTTTTTAATTTATGTTTTATTGGAGTATCATTGATATACAATCTTATATTGGTTTCAAGCGTACAACACAGTGGGTCACCAGTTACCTGTATTATTAAATCTTCACCCTCATTAGTGCAGTTACTATATGTCAGCACAGGAAGATGTTACAGAATCACTGGCTATATTCTCCGTGCTGTACTACCATCCCTGTGACAAACTTATATTATGACTGAATATTTTGTGCCTCTTACTCCCCCTAACCCTCCCCATCCACCCACCCCTTCCCCTTCCCCTTCCCCATCGGTGACCACCACTCACATCTCAGTGTCTGTGAGTCTACTACTGTTTTGTTCCTTCTCTTTTGCTTTGTTTTTATTTTTATTTATTTCTCTTTTACTGTTTTTTTTTATTAAGGTACTATTGATATACACTCTTATGAAGGTTTCACAAGAAAAACAATATGAGGGTTGGTGGGGGGGACCGGATGAAGGGGGTAGTTTAATCATCACAATATTGCTCATGTAATTGTAGGTTAATGATACTAAAATAAAATAAATTGTAAAAAAAAAAAAAAGAAAAACAATATGGTTACTACATTCATGCTTAGTATCGAGTCCCCCCCACTTCCATGTATAGCAGTCCCTCCAAAATACACTGTAGAGATGGTTTGTGGGAGGTAAATTCTCTCAGCTTTTGCTTATCTGGAAATTGTTTAATCCCTCCTTCAAATTTAAATGATAATCTTGCCAGATAAAGTATTCTTGGTTCGAGGCCCTTCTGCTTCATTGCATTAAATACATCATGCTACTCCCTTCTGGCCTGTAAGGTTTCTGCTGAGAAATCTGATGATAGCCTGATGGGCTTTCCTTTGTATGTGATCTTATTTCTCTCTCTGGCTGCTTTTAATAGTCTGTCCTTGAACTTTGCCATTTTAATTACTATATGTCTTGGTGTTGTCTTCCTTGGGTCCCTTGTGTTGGGAGATCTGCGCACCTCCATGGCCTGAGAGACTATCTCCTTCCCCAGATTTGGGAAGTTTTCAGCAATCATCTCCTCAAAGACATTTTCTATCCCTTTTTCTCTCTCTTCTTCTTCTGGTACCCCATAACGTAAATATTGTTCCGTTTGGATTTGTCACAGAGTTCTGTTAATATTCTTTCATTCTTAGAGGTCCTTTTTTATCTCTGTGCCTCAGCTTCTTTGTACTCCTGTTCTCTAGGTTCTATTTCATTTATCATCTCCTCCACTGTATCGAATCTGCTTTTAATATCCTCCATTGTGCTCTTCAACGATTGGATCTCCGACTGGAATTCATTCCTGAGTTCTTGAATATCTTTCTGTACCTTCATGAGCATGTTAATGATTTTTATTTTGAACTCCCTTTAAGGAAGAGTCATGAGGTTGATGTCATTTAAATCTTTCTCAGGAGTTGTATTAATAATTTTACTCTGAACCAGGTTCCTTTGGTGTTTCATATTTGTATATGGTGCCCTTTAGTGCCCAGAAGCTCTTCTCCCTGGAGCTGCTCATCCCCTGTAGCAATGTCGGGGGGGTCGCAGGGGAGTGGTATTGGTGCCTGGGGGGAGGAAAGAGCTGTTTCCTGCTTCCCGGCTGCTATGCCTGTCTCCACTGCCTGAACCAGTGGGCTGAACACACAGGTATAGCCTCTATGCTTTGCGTTTGTAGTTGCAGTAGGCAGATCGTCTATCTGGCTGTGCAAACACCAGTGTAGGGTTTGCCGGTTTGCGAGCTAGGTGGGGCTGTCCAGGAGAAAGGCGCAGTAGGCTGCATATTACGGAGGGGGTCCTTGGAGCTGTGTAGGCAGCCATGGAGCTGGAGCACCTGAAGATCATCTAAGGAGGAAGATTTCTTTTTCCTCCTTAAACATGAGAGTCTATATGGCAAAACTCCCAACCTGCTGGGCAGAGTGCACCCGGGCAGTTTTGTCTACCTGTCCTCTCTCCTGAGCAGTGAGCTTTGTGCAATCCTTGCCCCTTTAGCAGCCCTCTTGCTAAGGGCTTCTTTGTTAGGAAGTCTCTCAGACTGCCCACTTCTCTTTTGTCCCAGAGCAGCCGGATATGGATCCCTGCCTTCCACAAGTGGCTGGAATCTCAGTCTCTCCATGAATTCTGCCTGTCTGAGCTTTCCAACCCCTACTCACGAGAGTACCATGCAAGCACCATGAAATGTAGGTTTGTGCTCCCAGAGCAGATCTCCGGAGTTAGGTGTTCAGCAGTCCCAGGCCTCCTCTCCCTCCCTGCTCTGTTTCTCTTCCTCCCGCCTATGAACTGGGGTGGGGGAAGGGCTTGGGTCCCTCCGAGCTACAGCTTTGATACGTTACCCTGTTCTGTGAGGTCTACTCTTTTCCAGGTGTATGCAATCTGGCACAGTCCTCTTTCCTATTGCTCTTTCAGGATTAGTTGTATTAATTATGTTTTCGTATTATATGTGGTTTTAGGAGGAAGCCTGTGTCTCACCTTAAGTCGCCATTTTTCTCCAGTCCCCCCCATACTCCATTGCAGTCACTGTCCACCAGTGTAGTAAGATGCAGTAGAGTCCCTATTTGCCTTCTCTGAGCTACACTGTCTTCCCTGTGACCCCACACACACCATGTGCACCAATTATGATACCAAACAATCCCCCTCGCCCTACCCTACCCTACCCCTTTGGTAACTACTAAGTCCTTCTTGGAGCCTGTGAGCCTGCTGCTATTTTGTTCCTTCAGTTTTGCTTCATTGTTATACTCCACAAATGAGGGAAATCATTTGGTATTTGTCTTTCTCTGCCTGACTTATTTTACTGACCATAATACGCTCTACCTCCATCCATATTGTTGCAAATGGTAGGATTTGTTTCTTCCTTATAGTTGAATAGTATTCCATTGTGTATATGTACCACATGTTTGTTATACATTCATCTACTGATGGACACTTAGGTTGCTTTCATATCTCAGCTATTGTAAATAGTGCTGCGATAAACATAGGAGTGCATATGTCTTTTTGAATCTGAGAAGTTGTTTTCTTTGGGTAACTTCCTAGGAGTGGAATCCCTGGGACAAATTGTATATCTATTTTTAGTTTTTTGAGGAAACTCCATATTGCTTTCCACAATGATTGAACTAGTTTCGATTCCCACCAGCAGTGTAGGAGGGTTCCCCTTTCTCTGCATCCTTGTCAGTGTTTGTTGTTCCTAGTCTTTTCTATCTTGGCCATCCTAACTGGTGTGAGGTTATATCTCATTGTGGTTTTAATTTGCATTTCTCTAATGTTTAGCGATGTGGAGCATCTTTTCATATGCCTGTTGGCTATCTGAATTTCTTCTCTGGAGAACTGTCTGTTCATATGCTCCACCCATTTTTTAACAGGGTTATTTGCTTTTTAGGTGTTGAGGCATGTGAGTTCTTTATACATTTTGGATGTTAATCCCTTGTCGGTTATGTCAATTTCAAATATATTCTCCCATACTGTAGGATGCCTTTTTGTTCTGATGATGGTGTCCTTTGCTGTGCAGAACCTTTTTAGCATAAAGTTTGTTCATTTTTTTTTTGTATCCTTGCCTGAGGAGATGCGTTCAGGAAAAAGTTGCTCATGTTTATATTCAAGAGATTTTTGCCTATGTTTTCCTCTCTTTTATGCTTTCATGACTTATATTCAGGTCTTTGATCCATTTTGAGTTTACTTTTGTGTATGGGGTAAGACAATAATCCAGTTTCATTCTCTTGCACGTAGCTGTTCAGTTTTGCCAACACCAATTGTTGAAGAGGCTGTCATTTCCCCATTGTATATCCATGGCTCCCTTATCGTATACTAATTGACCATATATGCTTGGGTTTGTATCTGGGCTCTCTAGTCTGTTCCATTGGTCTATGGGTCTGTTCTTGTGCCAGTACCAAATTGTCTTGATTACTGTAGCTTTGTAGTAGAGCTTGACGTCAGGGAGCATAATACCCCCCTCTTTATTCTTCCTTCTCAGGATTGTTTGGCTATTTGGGGTCTTTTGTGGTTCCATCCGAATTTTAGAATTATTTGCTCTAGTTCATTGAAGAATACTGGTGATATTTTGATAGGGATTGCCTTGAAACTGTAGATTGCTTTAGGCAGGATGGCCATTTTGACAATATTAATTCTTCCTATCCATAAGCATGGGATGTGTTTCCATTTATTGGTATGTTCTTTAATTTCTCTCATGAGTGTCTTGTAGTTTTGAGGGAATAGGTGTTTCACGTCCTTGGTTTGTTTATTCCTAGGTATTTTATTCTTTTTGATGCAATTGTGAATCAAATTGTTTTCCTGATTTCTCTTTCTGCTAGTTCTTCGTTAGTGTATAGGAATGCAACAGATTTCTGTGTATTAATTTTGTTTTCCGCAACTTTGCTGAATTCAGATATTAGATCTAGTAGTTTTGGAGTGGAGTTTTTAGGGTTTTTCATATACAATGTCATGTCATCTGCAAACATGTACAGTTTAACTTCTTCCTTGCCAATCTGGATGCCTTTTATTTCTCCGTGTTGTCCTTATTCTTGATCCTTGCCATTATAATTGTTATATGTTTTGGTGTTGTGTTCTTTAGCTCCCTTGTATTGGGAGATATGTGCATCTCCATGGCCTGAATGACTATCTCTTTCTACAGATTCGGGAAGTTTTCAACAATTACCTCCTCAGTAACACTCTCTATCCCTTTTTCTCTCTGTTGTTCTTCTGGTATCCCTATAATGCGAATATTGTCCCGTTTGGATTGGTCACACAGTTCTCTCAATGTTCATTCATTCCTAGAGATCCTTTTTTCTCTCTCTGCCTCAGCTTCTTTGTGTTCCTGTTTTCTAATTTCTATTCCATCTACCATCTCTCCTACTACATCTAATATGGTTTTAAATCCCTCCATTGTGTGTTTCATTTCAGATATGGAATTTCTTAATGGTTCAGTCTCTGTCTTAAATGCTTTCCTAAGTTCTTGAATATTTTTCTGTATCACCATGAGCATGTTTATGATTTTTATTTTGAAGTCTCTTCCAGGAAGATTGGTGAGTTCAGTTTCACTTATGTGTTTTTTTTGTGTTTGTGATATTTTGGTTTGAAGGAAGTTCATTTGATGTTTCATATTTGTATGTGACATCCTCTAGTGCCCAGAAGCTCTAGTCTCTGGAGCTGCTCAGTCCCTGGAGCCTTCTCGGTGGCTACGGGAGAGTGGTGCTGGTGCCTGAGGGGAGGAAAGAAGTGTTTCCTGCTTCCCGGCTGCAGTGGGTGTCTCCAGTGTCCCAGCCAGTGGGTCGAGCACACAGTTCGAAGCCTCTGTGCTTTGCATTTGTAGCTGCTGTAGCTGGGGCTTCCCTCTGGCCGGCCTGATGGCAGGTTAGGTACTGCCAGTTTGTGATCCTGTGCCGGCAGGTCAGGAGGAAGGCGCAGCAGACTGTGTATCACAGTGCGGGGCTTTGGAGCTGAGTAGCCAGCCAGGGGGATGGAGTGTCTTAAGCTCCTGAGCGTTCCCAACGTGCTGGGCATAGTTCTCCCAGACAACCTTGTCCACGTGTCTCTTCTGTACAGCAAGCTCCGTGCAATCCCCGCCTCTTTAGAAGCCCTCTGGCTGCTAGGAAGCTTCTCAGACTGCCTACCTTTCCGTTGTCCTGGAGCAGCCCGATGTGGATCTATCTGTTCTCCACAACTGGCTGGAATCCCAGTCTCTCCAAGTATTGCACCTGTCTTAGTTTTCCAACCAAGAACACCATGCAATGTAGATTTGTGCTCCCAAAGCAGATCTCCAGGGCTGGGTGTTCAGCAGTCCTAGGCTTCCCCCCTGTCCCCACTCTGTTTCTCTTCCTCCTGCTGGTGAGCTGGGGTTGGGGAAGGGCTTGGGTCCTGCCGGATCAAGGCTTTGGTATATTATTCTGTTTCAGTGAGGTCTGCTCTGTTCTCCAGGTGTATGCAGTCTGGTGCCGCCTTCCTTCCTATTGCTCTTTAGGATTAGTTGTATTAACTATGTTTTCCTATTATATGTGGTATTCGGAGGAGTTCTCTGTCTCACCTCTCATGTCACCATCTTTAATACCCCCTCTATGTGTTGTAATGTGGTGTTCAATGTCTGTCTCCTTATTTATTTTCTGTGCTTGATCTGTCCTTTGGAGTGAGTGGTGTGTTGAAGTCTCATATAATGAATGCATTGCATTCTATTTCCACCTTTAATTCTGTTAGTATTTGTTATACATATTTGGATTCTCCTCTCTTGGTTGCATAGATATTTATAATGATTATATCCTCTTGTTGGACTGACCCCTTTTTCACTTTGTAGTGTCCTCCTTTGTCTCTTGTTACTTTCTTTCTTTTGAAGTCTATTTTATCTGATACTAGTATTGCAACTCCTGCTTTTTTCTCTCTGTTAGTTACATGAAGTATGTGTTTCCATACCCTCACTTTTAGTCTGTATTTGTGTTTGAGGTGAGTCTCTTGTATGCAGCTTATTGATGGGTCTTGCTTTTTTATCCATTCTGTAACTCTGTCTTTTGATTGGTGCATCCAGACCATTTAATTTAGGGTCATTATAGATAGATATGTTATTACTGCCATTGCATGGTTACCAAAGGTTCAAGGGCAGCTTCTTTACTATTTAACAGTCTAACTTAAGTCACTTATTACTAATTGTTCTACTCCTTTACTGTCTTTTTATTTTCTCTGATGACAGCTATTTAGCCTTAGGAGCACTTCCATTTAGAGCAGTCCCTTTAACTTACACTGTAGAGATAGATGGTTTGTGGGAGGTAAATTCCCTCAGCTTTTGCTTATCTGGAAATTCTTTAATCCCTGCTTCGAATTTAAGTATTAATCTTGTCGAATAGAGTATTCTTGGTTCAAGCCCTTCTGTTTCATTTTATTAAATATATCATGCCACTCCCTTCTGGCCTGTAAGGTTTCTTCTGAGAAGTCTGATGATAGCCTGATGGGTTTTCCTCTGTATGTGATCTTTTTTCTGTCTCTGGCTCTTTTGCATACTCTGTTCTTGTCCTTGATCTTTGCCATTTTAATTATTATGTGTTCTGGTGTTGTCTTCCTTGTGTTCCTTGTGTTCGGAGATCTGTGCTTTTCCATGGCTTGAAAAACTATTTCCTTTCCCAGACTGGGGAAGTTTTCGCAATTATTTCTTCAAAGACAGTTTGTATCCCTTTTTCTCTCTTTTCTACTGTTATCTCTATAATGCTAATATTATAGGTTCCATTTGGATTGGTTGCAGAGTTTTGTTATTCTTTCATTCCTAGAGTTCCTTTTTTCTTCTCTACCTTAGCTTCTTTGTATTCTTGTTCTCTAATTTGTGTTCCATTAATCGTCTCCTGTACCTCTTTCATCTACTTTTAAATTCCTCCATTTATATATTTTGTTTTGGATAATGTAGTTTTCAAAGTTTCTATCTCTTTCTTGAAGTTGTCCCTGAGACGTGAATATTTTTTTGTAGCTCCGTGAACATGTTTATGATTTTTATTTTGAAATCTTTATGAAGATGACTGGGGATTTCCGTTTCATTGAGCATTCTTTCTGGTGTTTGAGGTAGATTGGATTGAACAAGGTTCTTTGGCCTTTTCATATTCCTACTGTATAATATGGGATGATAATTTTATGTAGGCAGTGCCCTCTAGTGCCCAGAAGCTCTACTCTCTGGAGCTGTCCAGCACTTGGAGCAATGTCGGGGTTCCCAGTCAAGCGGCCCTTGTGCCTGCTGAGAGGAAAGAGCTCTTACCTGCTTCCTGACCACAGTACCTGCCTTCCTTGTTAGGACCAGTGGGCCGAGCACATAGGGGACAGCCTCTACATTATGCCCCTGTAGCTGTCATAGGTGGGACTGTCCTCCAGCTAGCCTGGAGTGATGGCATGGGCAACAGGTTTGTGAGCTGGTACCGGCTGGGAGGAAGGAGTGGCAGGGTGTGTAGTGGGATGGAGTGAGTGAAGCCCTTGAAAGTTCCTAACCTGCTTGGCTGAGTGTGCTGGGATGATTTTGTCCTCCTGTCTTCTCCTGAGCAGCAAGTTCTGTGTAATCCTTGCCCCTTTAGCAGCCCTCTCAGTGTTGGGAAGTCTTTCAAAGCACCTGTCTTTCTTTTGTCCTGGAGTGGCCAGTTGTGGGTACCTGTTCTGAACTACCGGCTGGAATCTCAGTCTCTCCGAGTATTCTGCCTGTTTTTGCTTTCCTACCCCTGTAATCTCCAGAGCACCTTGTAATGTGGGTTCGTGTTCACGAAGTAGATCTCCAGGGGTGGGTATTTAGCACTCCTGGGCTTCTACTCCATCTTGGCTCCATTTCTCTTCTTCCTACCTGTGAGGTGGGGTGGTGGAGGGCTTGGGTCTCGCCGGATTGCCGCTTTGCTACTTTACCCTATTCTGTGAGCTCTTCTCTTTTACCCAGAGGTAGACTGTCTGTTGCAGTTTTCTCTCTGGTCACTCTTTCAGGATTAGTTGTATTTGCTGTATTTTCATGTTACATGAAAATAAAGTTGGAAAGCTAAGACAGATGCAATACTTAGAGAGACTGAGATTCCAGCTGTTTGTGGAGGACGGATCCACAACCAGCTGCTCTGGGACAAAGGAAAGGCAGGAAGTCTAAAAGGTTTCCTAGCAGTGAGGGGGCTGCTGAAGGGCGGGGTTTGCACAGAACTTACTGCGCGGGAGAAGGGACAGGTGGACAAAGTTGTCTGGGCGCGCTCTGCCCAGCATGTTGGGAACTTTCAGGAGCTTCAGTCAGTACATCCCGCTGGCTGGCTACTCAGCTCCAAGGCCCTCCACTGTGATACACAGCCTGCTGCACCTTCCACCTTGCCTGCTGGCACTGGATAACAAACAGGCAGTCTCTGCCCTGGCGTCAGGTCAACCAGAGGGAGGCCCCGCCTATGGCAGCTACAGAAGCAAGTCACAGAGGCTTAACACCTGTGTGCTCGGCCCATTGGCTCTGACAGTGGAGACAGCCACTGCAGCCGGGAAGCAGGGAACAGCTCTTTTCTCCCCCCAGGCACCAGTGCTGCCCCCTGCAACTCCTGACATTACTCCAGGGGCTGAGCAGCTCCAGAGACTAGAACGTCTGGGTACTAGGTGGTGACACATACAAAAACGAAACGTGGAAGGATACTGGTTCAAACAAAAATCTCACAAACACCAGAAAAAGGGCCTAATGAAACTGAACTCACCAATCTTCCTGAAAGACAGTTCAAAATAAAAATCATAAACATGCTCATGGAGGTACAGAAAAATATTCAAGAACTCAGGAACGAATTTAGGGTGGAGATTCAATTATTAAATACCATATATGAAAGAAACATACAACGGAGGGATTTAAAAGCAAATTAGAAGTAGTAGGTAAATGGAATAGAAATTAGAGAAGAGAAATACAAAGAAGCTGAAGCACAGAGAGAAAAAAGGATCTCTAGTAATGAAAGAATATTAAGAGAAATACGTGACCAATTCAAACAGGACAATATTCGCATTATAGAGGTACCAGAAGAAGAAGAGAATAAAAGGGATAGAAAGTGTCTTTGAGGAGGTAATTGCTGAGAACTTATTGAATCAGAGGAGGGAGATAGTCTCTCAGGCCATGAAGGTGCACAGATCTTCCAACACAAGGGACCCAAGGTAGACAACAGCAAGACATTTAATAACTAAAATGGCAAAGATCAAGGATAAGGACAGACTTTTAAAAGCAGCTAGAGAGAGAAAAAAGATCACATGCAAAGGAAAACCCATCAGGCTATCATCAGGCTTCTCAAAAAGAATCTTACATGCCAGAAGGGAGTGGCATGATATAGTTCATACAATGAAGCAGAAGGGTCTCGAACCAAGAATAGTCTACCTGGCAAGATTTTCATTTAAATTTAAAAGAGTGATTAAACAGTTTTCAGATAAGCAACAGATGAGTGAATTTACCTCACACAAACCCACTCTACAGTGCATTTTGGAAGGACTGCGATAAATGGAAGTGTTCCTAAGGCTAAATAGCTGTCACCAGGGCAACAGAACCTCAATAAAGAAAGTAGAACAATTAATTACTAAGCAGATGCAAAAGCAAATCCTCTGCCCCCAAAGTTAATCAAGGGGTAGACGAAAAGAACAAAACATGATACCTAATATACAAAGAATGGAGGAGGAAGAAAAAGGAGAGAAAACAAAGAACCTTTAGGTTATGTTTGCAATAGCATACTAAGTGAATTAAGTTACACTGTTAGATAGGAAGGGAATTACCCTTGAACCTTTGGTAAGCATGAATCAAAAGCCTGCAATGGCAATAAGTACGTACCTATTGTAATGACCTTAAATGTAAATGGTCTGAATTCACCAATCAAAAGACATAGAGTCACTGAATGGATAAAAATACAAGACCCATCTATATGCTGCCTACAAGAGACTCTCTTCAAACCAAAAGACATACACAGACTGAAAGTAAAGGGATAGAAAAAGATCTTTCATGCAACTAATAGGAAGAAAAAAGCAGCAGTTGCTGTACTTGAATCAGATAAAATAGACTTCAAAGCAAAGGAAGTAACAAGAGACAAAGAAGAACATTGCATATTGATGAAGGGGTCAGTCCAACAAGAGGATTATAACTATTATAAATATCTATGAACCCAACACAGGATCACCACCATATGGGAAACAAATACTAACAGAATTAAAGGGGGAAACAGAATGCAATGCATTCATTTTAGGAGACTTCAACACACCACTTGCTGCAAAGGACAGATCAATGAGACAGAAAATAAGTAAGGACACAGAGGCACTGAACAATGTATTAGAACAGATTGATATAATGGACATCTACAGAACACTCCATCCAAAAGCACCAGAATACACATTGTTCTCAAGTGCACAAGGAACATTTTCAAGAATAGGTCACAAAGTAGGCCACAAAAAGAGCCACAGTTAATTAAAAAATATTGAAGTTGTACCAACCAGCTTCTCAGATCACAAAGGTATGAAACTAGAAATAAATTACACGAAGAGAACGAAAAAAGCCTACAAACACATGAAGGCTTAATAACATGCACCTAAATAATCAGTGGATCAATGACTAAATAAAAACAGAGATCAAGCAATATATGGAGACAAATGACAACAGTTCCGCAAAATCTGTGAAATGCAGCAAAGGCCATGCTAAGAGGAAAGTATATTGCAATAGAGTCCTACCTCAGGAAAGAAGAACAATCCCATATGAACAGTCTGAACTTACAATTATGAAACTAGAAAGGGAGGAACAAATGAGTCCCAAAGTCAGTAGAAAGAGGGACATAATAAAGATTAGAGAAGAAATAAATAAAATTGAGAAGAATAAAACAATGTAAAGAATCAATGAAAGCAGGAGCTGGTTCTTCGAGAAAATAAACAAAGTAGATAAACCCCTAGCCAGACTTATCAAGAAAAAATGGGAGTCTACACACATAAACAGAATCAGAACTCAGAAAGGAAAAATAACTGTGGACAGCACTGAAATACAAAGAACTATGAGAGAATACTATGAAAACGTATATGCTAACAAACTGGATAACCTAGAAGAAATGGACAACTTTCTAGAAAAATACAACCTCTCAAGGCTGACCCAGGAAGATACAGAAAAGCTGAATAGACCAATTACCAGCAAAACAATTGAATTTGTAATAAAAAGAACTACCTAAGAACAAAACTCCTGGACCAGATCGTTTCACTGCTGAATTTTATCAAACATCTAGTGAAGACCTAATACCCATCCTCCTTAAGGTTTTCCAATAAGTAGAAGAGGAGGCAATACTACCAAACTCATTCTATGAGGCCAACATCACTAATACCAAAACCAGGCAGACACCACAAAAAAGAAAAATACAGACCAATATCCCTGATGAACATAGATGCAAAAATACTCAACAAAATATTACCAAACAGAATTCAAAAATATATCAAAAAGATCATCCATCATGATCAAGTGGAATTCATCCCAGGGATGCAAGGATGGTACAGCATTGAAAATCCATCAACATCATCTACTACATCAACAAGAAAAAGGACAGAAACCACATGATCATCTCAATAGATGCTGAAAAAGCATTTGACAACCTTCAACACCTATTCATGATAAAAACTCTCAACAAAATGGGTATAGATGGCAAGTACCTCAACATAATAAAGGACATATATTACAAACCCACAGCCAACATTATACTTAATGCCGAGAGGCTGAAAGCCTTTCTTTTAAGATCGGGAACAAGACAGCGCTGCCCTTCTCCCCACTTTTATTCAGCATAGTTCTAGACGTCCTAGCCATGGCAATCAGACAACACAAAGAAATAAAAGGCATCCAGATTGGCGAGGAAGAAGTCAACATTTCCTTGTTTGCAGATGACATGATATTGTACATAAATATCCCTAAAGAATCCACTCCAAAGCTACTAGATCTAATATGTGAATTCAGTAAACTTTTAGGATACAAAATTAATACTCAGAAATCTGTAGCATTTCTATACGCTAACGGTGAACTAGCAGAAAGAGAAATCAGGAAAACAATTCAATTCACAATTGCATCCAAAAGAATAAAATACCTAGGGATAAACCTAACCAAGGAAGTGGAATACTTATACTCTGAAAACTACAAGACACTCGGGAGAGAAATTAAATAAGATACCAATAAATGGAAACACCTCCGTGCTCATGTATAGGAAGAATTAATATTGTCAAAATGGCCATCCTGGCTAAAGCAATCTACAGATTCAATGCAATCCCTATCAAAATACCAACAGCATTCTTCAATGAATTAGAGCAAATAGTTAAAAAACTCATGTGGAACCACAAAAGCCCCAAATAGCCAAAACAATCCTGAGAAGGAAGAATAATGCAGGGGGAATTACGCTCACTGACTTTGAGCTCTACTACAAAGCCACAGTAATCAAGGCAGTTTGGTAGTGGCACAAGAACAGACCCATAGACCAATGGAACAGAGTAGAAAGCCCAGATATAAACCCAACTATATATAGTCAATTAATGTACGATAAAGGAGCCATCGATATACAATGGGGAAATGACCGTCTCTTCAACAGTGGGTGTTGGCAAAAGTGGACAGCTACATATAAGAGAATGAAAGTAGATTATTGTCTAACCGCATACACAAAAGTTAACTCAGAATGGATCAAAGACCTGAATGTAAGTCATGAAACCAAAAACCCCTCAGAAAAAAACAGGCAAAAATCTCTTGGACATGAACATGAGCAACTTCTTCATAAACACATCTCCCCAGGCAAGGTAAACAAAAGCAAAAATGAACAAGTGGGACTATATCAAGCTGAAAACCTTCTGGACAGCAAAGGACACCATCAGTAGAACAAAAAGACATCCTACAGTATGGGAGAATATATTTATAAACGACATATCTGATAAGGGGTTGAGCTCAATATTATATAAAGCTCACACACCTCAACAAACAAAAAGCAAATAAGCCAATTAAAAAATGGGCAGAGGAGCTGAACAGTCCCTTCTCCAAACAAGAAATACAGATGGCCAGCAAGCACATGAAAAGATGCTCCACATTGCTAATCATCAGAGAAATGCAAGTTAAAGCCACAATGAAGTATCACCTCACACCCGTTAGGATGACCACCATCCAAAAGACAAACAACAAATGTTGGCAAAGATGTGGAGAAAGGGGAACCCTCCTACACTGCTGGTGGGAATGTAAAACAGTTCAACCATTGTGGAAAGCAGTATGGAGGTTCCTCAAAAAACTCAAAAAGAAATACCATTAGACCCCAAAATTCCACTCCTAGGAATTTACCTTCAGAATACAATAGCCGAATTTTTAAAAGACATATGCACCCTATGTTTATCACAGCACTATTTACAATAGCCACGAAATGGAAGCAACCTAAGTGTCCTTCATTCAGTGAATGGATAAAGAAGAGGTGGTACATATACACAATGGTATATTTTGTAGCCATAAGAAGAAAACAAATCCTTCCATTTGCAACAACATGGATGGAGCTGGAGGGTATTAGTATATACTCAGTGAAATAAGCCATGCAGAGAAAGACAAGTATCAAATGATTTCACTCATCTGTGGAGTAAAAGAACAAAGCAAAAACTAAAGGAACAAACTGCAGCAGACTCACCAAACCCAAGAATGGACTAACAGTTACCAAAGGGAAAGGAACTGCGGAAATTGGATTGGAAGGGAGGGATTTAAGCGGGAAAAAGGGGTATTATGATGAACAGACATAATGTAGTGGGGGCAGATATGGGGAAGGTAATATAACACAGAGAAGACAAGTATTGATTCTATAGCATCTTACTGAGCTTATCTACAGTTACTGTAATGGGGTATGTGGTGGGGACTTGATAATAGGGGGAGTCTACTAACCATAATGTTGCTCGTGTAGTTGTAGATTAATAGTAGCAAAAAAATATATATATATCAAAAGATCATCCATCATGATCAAGTGGGATTTATTCCTGGGATGCAAGAATGGTGCAACATTAGAAAATCCATAAACGTCTACCACATCAACAGAAGGACAAAAACCATATGATCATCTCTGTAGACACTAAAAAAGCATTCGACAAAATTCAACGTCCATTCTTGATAAAAACTCTCAATACAGTGGATATAGAGGACAAGTACTTCCACATGATAAAGGTCATATGTGACAACCCCACAGCCAACATCATAGTTGACAGCGAGAAGCTTACCCACTCTCCCCACTTTTATTTAACATACTTCTATAGGTCCTACCCACGGCAATCAGACAACACCAAGAAATAAAAGGCATCCAGATTGGCAGTGAAGAAGTTAAACGCTCCCTGTTTGTAGACGACATAATACTGTACATAAAAAAACCCTAAAGAATCTACTCCAAAACTACTAGATCTAGTACTTGAATTCAGCAAAGTTGCAGGATGTAAAATTAATACACAGAAACTTGTTGCATTCCTATACACTAACAATGAACTAGCAAAAAGAAATCAGGAAAACAATTCCATTCACAATTGCCTCAAAAAGAATAAAATACCTAGGAATAAACCTAACCAAGGACGTGAAAGACCTATACTCTGAAAACCACAAGACATTCATGAAAGAAATTAAAGAAAATACCAATAAATGGAAACACATCCTGTACTCATGGATAGGAAGAATTAATATTGTCAAAATGGCCTTCCTGTCTAAATCTACGGATCCAATCCCTATCAAAATATCAACAGCATTTTTCAACGAACTAGAGCAAGTACTTCTAAAATTCAAATGGAACCGCAAAAGATCCCAAATAGCCAAAGCAATCCTGAGAAGGAAGAATAAAGCAGGGGGAATTACACTCACTGACTTCAAGCTCTACTACAAAGCTACAGTAATCAGGACAATTTGATACTGGCACAGGAACAGACCCATAGACCAATGGAACAGCCGAGAGAGTCCAGATATAAACCCAAGCATATATGGTCAATTAGTATACGATAAAGGAGCCATGGATATACATGGGGAAATGACAGCCTCTTCAACAACTGGTGTTGGCAAAACTGAACAGCTACATGTAAGAGAATGTAACTGGATTATTGTCTAACCCCATACACAAAAGTAAACGCAAAATGGATCAAAGACCTGAATGTAAGTCATGAAACCATAAAACTCTTAGAAAAAAACATAGGCAAACATCTCTTGAATATAAACATGAGCAACTTTTTCCTGAACGCATCTCCTTGGGCAAGGGAAACAAAATAAAAAATGAACAAGTGGAATGATGAGCTAACAGAAAGAGAAATCAGAAAAACAATTCCATTCATAATTGCACCTAAAAGAATAAAATACCTAGGAATAAACCTAACGAAGGAAGTGAAAGACCTGTACTCTGAAAACTACAAGACACTCCTAGGAGAAATTAAGGAAGACACTAACAAATGGAAATGCATCCCATGCTCTTGGCTAGGAACAATCAATATTGTCAAAATGGTAATACTACCTAAAGCAATCTACAGATTCAACGCAATCCCTATCAAACTACCAACAGCTTTCTTCAATGAACTGGAACAAATAATTCTAAAATTCAT